>CM053784.1:367410017-368010017 GCA_028749045.1 Cupressus sempervirens
GGTCATTTGACAAAAATCTTCGAGAGATGCTGGTCTTATTTGAGGCATTAGCTACTACATTTGGAAAATGATCTACCAGAGTATTTCCTTCCCTATAGATATGATTCATAGTAATATTCTTAAAATATGGAAGGAACTATAATGATTTGGCCAACAAAGATTCTATTTTCTAGTTACATATGGAACCCTTCCGTAGGGCATTTATAATTATGGTTGAGTCCCCTTCAATTTCAATGTTTTGAAATTTGAAATTTGAATAGAGCAAAAGAAACTACTCACAAGGATTTTATCTTTCCTCATTGTTGGATGCAAATCCAATGAATTTATAACTTTTGGTTTGAATGTCACCCTTAGGATTTCTAATACACCAACCTATGCTAGTAACACTTGAGTTTCCTTGAGAAGCTCCGTCAAAGTTAATTTTTACCCAACCTTCTTGAGAAAGAGACCATACACATTTGTATCTTTCACTTTTGTCCTTGACTTTCCCTATATTGGGGAGAGTTTTACTCCCAACCATCCGAGTCTCATAGAAGCATCCCACTAAGCCATGGCTTTTTTTAGGAGTCACCATTTTTGCACATCTTGTTGTTAATAACTTCAATAATCAAAACTTCTATTTTAGCATTAAGTTGTTGATAGGTTTTCTTCAAATCTCTAAAGATTCTTCTAGTCCTCTACTTCTCTAATGCCCACAAGATTATGGAGGGAGAAATAATGCATAGACCCCTAAGAATCCTTTCCTTATGCAAGATGGGCCAAGATAAGAAAAGAGATCATATAGAATTAGGAAGAGTTGATTTCCAAGATATCTATTTGAAGAACCAATTCTAGCACTAGCCAACATAGTTAGTGTTGACTAAAAAGTGGTTCAGATACTCCTCCTTTTCACATAGAGGACATTAAAGGGGACCTTCATAGCCCATTCTTTTGAATTCATTAGCAGATGGGATTTTTTCTTGAAAGGTGAGCCAAGAGAAGGCCTCCTCCTTAGGGATGGAAAGGGTTTCCAAACACAAGATCTTAGAAAGCTCCACCTTGGGGAGATTTCTAAATTTTATCAATCAATTGTATCCATGTCTTACCATATATTCCCCTATTTTGGACCCATCCCAAAATATTTTATCTTCTCTATCTGTTAAGGCTAAGGATCTATTTTTAACAATGGATAGGAGAAGATACTTGTTAGAATCACGAGCCTTAAGGTTTTGGAAGGATTTCCACTACCAACCCTCTAGGGAGGAGTTATCTCTAACCATATAGTTATGTATGAAAGGGCCCCAAGATTCTTTTAGGATCTCTTGAAGCAAAAAAAAAAGTTACCTAAATTTAAAATGATAGGATATCCCTCCCAAGAATCAGTCCAAAATCTTACCTACTCTCCATTTTATTCTTTCCATGTAGTTTTTTAGAGATGATAGATCTAGATTTGAGCATGAAATTCGAGATGTTTGATCCCATCAAGAGATTTTTTATTTTGATGAAACTTAGGGGATCCAATGGATCAAGATACTTATTGTAAAGCATTCTATCCTTTTTCAAATGAGGGATTCTAAACATTCTCCATATCAAATTATCCTGCAATGATGAAGCTTGATCTTTAATTTTTCTTATCCCAAAACCACCATAATCTGTAGTCCTATTGACCATATCCCAATCCAATAATGGTAATTTATTTTTCTTATCAGAGCCTTGCAATAGGAAATCTCTAAAAAACTTCATTAGAAAATCTCTACTTTGAATAGGTAGATTGGTTATTGAGAGATGTTATATGGGTGTAGATGTTAAAACTAATTTTAGCATAGTGAGCCTACTTGCTAGAGAAAGTCATTTATCTTTCCATGATTGAATTATTGTCAAGATCTTACTAATTTAATTGATGCAACTAGATTACTTTTTTCTCCTTGATTCTAGCTAGATCCCAAGGTATTTACAAGGAAAGGAGCCACCTCTAATAGTAAAGATTTTCTAGATGCTAAAATCCAAAGAAGGGGTGGTGTAAAAAAGGAAGACTTCTAATTTTTTCATGTTGATCTCTTGACTAAAGACTACCATATACTTATTAAGAATTACTTTGATGGTTTTGGCTTCTGAGATGCGTGCTTCACCATACAACATTGTATAATCTAAAAATTGTTGATGGGTAATAGGTTCTTCATCCGTTGTTCATTCAAAGGTTAAGTTGATCCTTGGTTTTGAAAAGCCAAAATATTAATGATATTTGCAAAGAAAATATCAATTTACTTTATCATATGCTTTACTAATATCTAGTTTTAGGAGCATTCCAAGTTTCCTAGATATTTTTGTTAATAGTTTGTATAATGTATTGCAGAGAGCTATTGGTCTATAGTTTTTTTTTTCAAGAGAATTATATTTACGTATTAAAGCTAGGAAAGTATGACTAATTTCCATTGGAAACCTTCCTGAGTTCCTAAGTTGAAAACTCCTTCCAAAGAATCTACAACTTCATCTCTTAAGAAATGCCAATATTTTTGAAAAAATCTTGTCAAGAAGTCATGTGGCCCTCGAGACTTGTCTAGATTCATTTGTTTTAGAACCTTTTTGACTTCTATAGTAATTTTTTCCAAGAGTACTTTGTTCTACTCTAGGGTAATTAAATTATAAATATTATTAAGGAATGCTTTTTGGCTTGATGATGAGGAATTATCACAAAGTATTTTATCAAAAAAGGAGGCCTCCGTTTCCACCTTCGAGGAGTTTTCTAAGATGAAATTTGACTTAGTTTGGGTCCTAGAAACCTTATTTTATGGTCTGCAAATTTTTTTACTATAATGTTGTTTTTGTGTTTTTATCTCATTTTTAGCCAACATTCTCTAGATTTTTACCTCTAGTAAACTTCTTCATTGGCTAGAATATCTTCTAAATTTAGTTTCAGGGGTTTTTTCATGGTTAAATAAGGCTTCTCCCATCCTAACAACCATGACTTCTAGGTTTACTCATTCATGTTATACTTCCACTTCCCTTTTTTTTATTTATCAAAGATATTTCCAAATGAAGATTTATTCCACTGAATGAGATGATTCATAAAAAAATTTAATTTTTGAACTACTTTATATATTTTGGATCCTAAGAATCTTTTTTCCCTTCACCAAAACTATAGAAGGGGTAGAAGATAGGGATCAAGGAACCCCATTTTGTCAAATTTTTATAGATTTCTAATTGGAAATTCTCTCATAAAAATATTAAGGAGAATAGGGAAATAATCCAAGCCTAAGAAAGCAAAGTTTCAGATTCGAGATAAGAAATTTGACCTGGAAAACTACCACAGGAGAAGAATATATCTATTCTTTTTGTTATTTAACTTAAACCCTACCTTCTATTATTCTAGGTGAGGGATTTGTCTACTAAGTTGAATTCAAACAAAGAATTAGAACTAATCCAATGATTAAAATCTATAGATGTTTGAGGCAATTTTGACAAAACTCCTTTTTTTTTTTTTAGGGCTAGCTAATAGCATTAAAATCACCTCCTAGGACATAACAATGACTAAGGTCTTGAAGATGAGTTCTTAATTCCTTCAAAACCTTCCTTTTATTAGGATTCAAGATAGAGCTATACACATTAAAGAGTGAAAAACCCAAAATATTTATTAAGATGCTTAACTTGTGCCGACATCCAATAATTTCCTCCATAAATAGGGGATATTCTTATGTTGCAAGGGTTCAAAATTAATGTCAAGCCTCTTGAGGAACCTTTAGCTAGAATTTTGCATATAAATCTAAATCCCAGTTTCTTTTAAATTTCATTTAAGTTTCTTTTATAATAGCTACCCTAGGTTTATATTTATCAAGACAACACTTGAGGAGGCATTGTTTGTTAGGGGCATTAAGGCCCCTAACATTACAAGATATCACTAACATGACCCCTTAGAAAGGCTCTTCCCCTTCTCTTCTTCAAAGAGATTAGTTAATTTTTGTTCCCTTTTAGCTTCTAATGATTGAGATCTTAGTTCATTCAATGAATTCTTTCCACCTTTATTAAAGATTATTTCTATGTTGGGAGAAACCGAGGATGCATCCTATTGGAAATTTGATTGAAAAGCTCATTGTTGTTGAAGATCAAAGAGGGAGATTATTGTAAAAGATTGTTTTCAATCATTGTTTTGCCATTGCTGTCAAACCTGCTATATGTAGGGATGATATTTGCTTACAAGATTCATACACTATCACTTAGTTGATTTATGAAGAGAATTTTATCAACAAGATGTAACAAGAGCACCTAAAGGAAGGGTTGGGTTATGATATTGTAATAAAGTGCAAGAATCTGTTAAGACAATGGTCAAATAATGTGTTGATAATATACTCAAAGATAAAGAGGTTGGTCACACTTAGATACATTCAAAGAAGAAGTTGTAACAAGGTTGACTACACAGCTTTAACCAAGATCATTAGTGGGTGCCGAGCAAGTTACTAGAAGCTAAACAAATTCTTAATAGAAGCTGAGTAACGGAAATTTTAGTTAGTGTCGAGTGATCTTCCAGTGCCGAGCAAAAGATTAGGTGCCAAGCATTATGAAAATTTTCAATTAGTGCCAAGTGATCTTTAGGTGCCGAGCATTAGGAAAAACATAGTTAATGCCAAATAACACAGTATGTGTTGAGCACCAGTATTTCAATAGTGCCAAGCTGCTACATTATTTCAAATGATGAAGATTTTCCAAATCTGTGCTGACATAGTGGTTGCATTGAATTTTGTGAATAAGCTAGAAGATAAGGATGGTGAGTTGTTGGCACAAAATCTTATGTAAACCATTTTTGGACAAATTCTAAAGGATTATTCAAGAAGCTTTTAGTGGAAACAAAATATGGGATAGATACAATGTATCCTACCTAATCCATGTGAATTGAAATTAAAAAATGGAAGAATCGAGTGAGAAAAGGAACTCCAAGACTTCTATTTAAGAAGTCATAGACCAAGAAGCAAGGAGCACCTGATCCTGTTGCTACAAAAGTGCCAAAATCTGCGAAGTGATTGAAAGGGTGTCAAGAAGGAGACATCTAGGAGAAGGAAGAGCATAGAGGCTCTTCTTATAAGAGTGGTCATGAAGAGATGATTGCACTGGTACATTGAGTATGGAGACTCAAAAAGACAAAGCTTGAAAGAAAATGCAAGTAGTTAAGAGTTGCACAGATAGAAGGCCAGGCAAGGATATGAGCCGAGAAGTGATATGAAATCTACAAGATAAGTTGTATGTTGTAGTTAGGTCAAGATTTTCTAATACTCTCTAGCAATTATATTAGATCTAAAAATCCTATGGACTTAGGTTGGCCTAATAGTCATTTGTAAATCCTTTAATAGGGTGGCATTCCAAGAAAATGTTCTAAAGTCCTTTTACCAGGCCCACTTCTAACAGGGTGGTTAAATCCTCCAAGGAGGTCACATTTAACAGTGTGTGTTGTAAGCCTTTAATAGGGTAGGCCTTTAATAGGGCATCACTTTAGAAGGGTGAGAATTGAGTTGCATGTTACTAGTGGTTTTTCCCAAATTGGGTTTCCACATAAATCACTATGTTATGTGTTGATTTCTTGTGTGTCATACTTGCATGTTAATTTACACTAACTTGCTAATTAGACAAGTTAAAGTTTGGAAGAGTGAATGTTTGTATTAGTTCACTATATTAAGAGAAAAGTTTGAATAGGACATCTGGACCTTGAATAACTGATTCACCCCCCCTCTCAGTTATTCTAAAGCAATTCTAACACATCCATTTGTTCAATACCTCTTAATTTATCTAATTCTTCCATTTTTTCCAGCTCAACATGAAGATCTTCTGTAGTATATCCTTTACTTGCTAGGATGATCAATTATTCAATAAGCATTTTTTTTTGATAGTCTAAGCCATCTTATACAACATCTTTTGTAAAGGCATTAATTATGTCCTTTGTTAGACTTTCATAGAAGGAATCTTTTTCATTTCTACTTAACCTTTTGAGAGAGGATCCCCTACTATTAGAGTGGGAGGATCCTTCCGTATAATGGGAGCCATGATATCCATCTACTTGAGGGTTATTAGTAAGACCCCCAATGTTGGTGGGTTGTTCTACTTAGGAGTGCTTATAGGATCAGAATCTGGGATGTTATCCTAATTTTGGATCCTGATGTTTTTACCCTCTTTTGTAGAAAGATATGAGAATTCTCCTTCATTATAAATATTCTTCCCCCTAAATATAGAGAATCCTCCCCACAAAGAATTAAAAGAAGAATAGAAATCCAAATTAGGACCTCTACATCGATGAGAAAGAGATGGAAAAGATATATTTTGGGCCCCCACAATTTTTTTTACTACCAAGTGAAGGGGTAGCATGAGAGCTCACTCTTGGAGAAGAGCTACTGATCTTTAACTAGTATTTTCTAGAAAATTAATCTTTTGAGAAGTAGCTTTAGAACTATTATTGCTAGGGCTAGTTGGCAGCCATAGAAGGTGACCCTTATAGGAACCCAAGATTTTTTTTGATTAAGATAATATATAGACTGATTTGTGATTATTCTAAGGGGTCTAAGAGATCATTCATTTGTATTGATGTCAACCAATATTTTGACATCAAAAAAGTTAATGAGATTTTCTTCTAGACCTCTAAAACCTACCAAAGAGTCCCCAATTTGTCATGAAATATTCTAATGGAGGAGTTCCATAGGAATATTTTTGAAAGGAAACCATTTTATTATTTTATGATTATCAAAAATTTTAGTATTAAAATTGGGTTTCCATTCTAATAATTGAACATGTTGGCCTTACACAAAGAGTGGGGATTCATTGAGATATTTATCTTTGTTTTATAGTAATAAAAATAGTCTTATTAGAGAGTTAATAATATATACTTGGTCTCCCAAAACCTTGATCATTTGAACAAAGAATTTGGTTGACGTAGGGATCAAACAACTCCATTTAGAAAACAAACCCTGAGATTCACATTGTTACCATCAATTTTCCATATTTTCTTTACTAATGTTTAGAATTTGGAGATCCTTATCTTTAATATGGGTTACACTTATCACTAGGTGATCTTCCCTATTTAAATTCTAATTTTGAGGATTATCTACTTGAAGCATTGGGTCAACATTACCTCTCCATTGAAAAAAAGAATTTTAGATTTTATTAACCATTTCTTATCCTAGCAGGACAAAATCTTCTCCCACCACAACCAAGGGAATTTTTGTTGAAATCACCCACAAATTTTTGTTTCTAGAAATCCCTAAATATTGTGGGCTATCCTCACTTAGAGACAAAGTCTGGGTGTAGAAATTAATTTCCTCCAATCTTCTCCTCTAGGAGGGATGATGAATCTGGTTGGGATTAACTTTGCATTTGGCCATGAAAACAACCCCTGGATCCTTCGTTGAAGTAGGACAATGTAATTTTTTTGGCTAAGGTATACATTTGATGTTGTTATTTATGAAAAAATATTAATTATGTTAATTTGGAAGATCATGAAGATTTGGTTATGATAGCTATACTTAGAAAATTGTTAACTTTTATTTTACGTGAAATTTTGCATTAGCTTCAGAAATCTCCACATAAACCTATGAAAAAATAACATATTATGATACCTTTTTGGGGTTTACTAAAAATTCCAAAGCATTAGGACTAGAAGGTATGGAAAATTAGGTTTTATCTAGTTTCTTCTCTAGGTGATTAACTCTATTAGGTCTTCAAATACAAAGGAGGTATACTTTCCAAAGCCCCAAACTTAAAACTAACACTTGGAACATGAAGGAGCATGCATATATTTTTTTTAAAGCCTAATTGCAAGGTCTAGTGACTCTTCTAAGGAAAGTTATGGGAGATGTTGATCAACACTATAAGCATGCACATGGGTCTTGCATTCCTACGACATCAACTTTCTCTTTGCCATCTACACATATAAAAAATAAGAACAAATTAATCTTAAAGTATATAATTCACATTGGATTTCACTAGAGTCCATTAAATTCCAATGGTGAAATCTTGCGATATGACAAATTCTTATTGAAGCCCTAGGTATGACAACCTTTTAGAGTAGCTTCTACAAAAATCTTAGTATCTTGAGTTAGGAGATTGATCAGGACCTCAAACCAAATGCATTGAATGTAGATTGATCACCTTGGTGCATTTGTACATGTCCATACATGTTGGTACAATATGAAAATGGCAAGAAATTTGAGTTATTTTTATTGATTTGAATGAAAAAGTACATCATGATACCTACCACCCAATGGAAAGAGCTTATGCAGGCATCCTCAAAGGTCATAGAAGATTTTCAAACCATTTTTTATTTTTGGGGATCAAATTACAATTTTTTGCACTTTTTGCTAAAAGTTGCTTGACTATTTTAAATAAATTTTTGCATTTTATGCAATTTTTACAAATTATGAACAAAACATGTTCAAACCTTAACTAAATGACTCAAATAGGATGAAAACATGCTAAAAACATGAAAACATGAAATATCCTAAGATTTGAAGTCATTTGACCACCTTTTACCATAGTTGACCAAGGACTTGTAATTATGCTAATCTTGGAAATAGGCCTTACAAATAGGTCCAAATGCTAAGATGTTATTTATAACCTATTCTATATGTTTTTAGGATGTGGGAGATTTCTTTGAATGAATTAGGACTCCTCATCTATTGTGGGTGCTCCTACACCATACTCCCCTTGACTTTTTGAACTCAAACTCTCACTTGAGGTTAACTGCTCAACAGAGGTGCCATGTTGCTTGATTTGATCCTCTATCATCCAAGTTGTATCAATGTTAGGGAGTCCTTTCCATTTCACTAGATTTTACATGTATTTTATGCCTTGTTTGTTTCAACAACTTGGTATGAAATATTGTCTCCAACTCAATTGGTCTTCTTTGAGGGAGGTTAGTGACATATTCTTCATCCACTTCAACATTTTGATCCTATTCACTTGTTGAGCCTTTCAAACCCTATAAGAAGTAAGATCTACAATATTGAAAATTGGAGAGATTTTCAAGGTAGAGGGAAGAGATATTTCATAGGTATTCTCACCCATTTTTTTAGTATAGTACATGGCCCAACCTTCTTCATGTGAAGCTTTGTATACCTACCCTTAGGTGGTCTCTCTTTCCTCATGAACACTCATACCTTGTCTCCAATTTTGAAATGGACTTCTCTTCTTCTTTTATCTTCTTGTTGTTTGTACTTCATGGTGGATTTTTGTAATACTTCCTTCACTTCATTTCGTACCTTGGTGATTAGCTTTGAAAATTCCTCTCCTTGTGCACTAACTTTGAACTCTTATGGTAGTTCTACCAAATCCAAAGGACCTTTAGGATGAAGCCCATAGACAATTTGGAAAGGGGTCTTTCCAGTTGACCTATTCATGTAGTCATTGAAGGAAAATTCTTCTTGGGGTAAGAGAAAATATCAACATTGAGCATGCATCTTGGTTAGGCATCTTAGGAGGTTTCCTAATGACCTATTTACCACATTAGTGTGACCGTCCATTTGTGGGTGATAGGCAGAGCTATAGGTCAAGTTAGTTCCCAACTTTTTGAAAAGTTTCCAGCAAAAATACCCTTGAAACTTTACATCCCTCTATGATACAATCATTTGGGGTAGGCCATGGATTCTGACCACTTCTTTAAACAAGAGATGTGCAATATGAAATGCATCATTAGTGCTCTTGTAGGGTACAAAGTGAATAATCTTGGTGAACCTATCCACTATGAAAAACACAATGTAAAATTCTTTTTTATTTCGAGGAAGACCCATTACAAAATCCATTGAAATGGATTCCCAAGGCCTTGTGGGAATGGATAAATAACTAGGGCCAAAGGCCCATCTAGCTATCCAAACTACCTTGCAAGAGTTAACACAATGAAAGCAAACACAAGGAACAACAAACAAAGGGGGAAGAAGAGTGAAATACTTTTATTGACTATTGAAAATATCAGCATACATGCCTAGCTATAAGGCTTTTTGGGTTATGGCCAATTACAAATAGATTCAAATCCAAAAAAACCAACTTCAAGTTTGCATCATCTACTTGATCCTCTAAGTTCACTCTATTCTTCCTTTAATCTAATCCTAAGCTCTCTATTTATACTTGCCAAAATGGCTTACAAAAGATTCTAGAACATTACATAATAGAAAGGCCGACCTCAAAATGGTCAACACTCATCCCTAAAAAAGATCCCATCATTAAATTCATGATCAAAATTAAATACACAAGTTAGCTCCCACTAAGAACTGAAAACAAAGACAACTTGACACACTTGATAAGTAGGAGATAATTTCCATAGCAAGTCAAATTGTGATATTGCTATCAGGATTTAATTGTGTAATTTTGAGTCAAACTCATTGACCCATGTTTCATGAGTAGCGATTCAACATGAATCCATCTCTCATGAGAATAAATGGAATACTTAGCACTCATTAGATCTAGGTGATGCTCACAGGGGTGAAGCATCGGGACTTCCCAGGAGGTCACCCATCCTAGTACTACTCCAGCATGAGTGTGCTTAACTATGGAGTTTCCTCCATGGTTAAACCCAAAACTCTCAACCCCATTTGCACACTAAAATTTCTTATAAACTTCATGTAAAAACTAACCAAACCATGAAATGATCTTACCTCACCCACATTCTCAGGTGTAGGCCATTCTAAAATTGCTTTAACCTTCTTAAGATCCATTTTCAATCCATTAGCTGAAATCACAAATCCCAAATACACAATCTCCTCTTGCATAAAAGAACACTTTTTTAGATTAATTAGCAACTTTTCCTCTTTCAACCTCTACAATACTTGTCTAATATGTTCAAGATGTTCTTCCTTAGTCTTACTTAATATCATAATATCATCCAAATAAACAATCACAAATTTACCCAAAAATCTTTTCAAAACTTCATTCATCAACCTCATGAAAGTACTAGGTGCATTAGTCAAACCAAAAGGCATAACCAACCACTCATACAAACCATCTTTTGTCTTGAAAGTATTCTTCCATTCATCACCTTCTCTGATTTTGATTTGATGATAGCCACTCTTCAAATCAATCTTGGTAAAATACTTTGCTCCACTAAAACAATCCATTATGTCATCCATCCTTGGCATAAGAAACCTATATTTCATTGTTATCTTGTTAATGACTCTAGAATCAGTACACATTCTCTATTCTCCATTCTTTTTAGGTGCTAATATAGTAGGTACAACACATGGACTCAAGATTTATCTGATCAAACCTTTCTACAATAACTCATGCATTTATCTATTAAGTTCTTCATTCTCTGTAGGTGTCAATCTATATGGTGCTTTGTTTGGAAAACTAGCTCCAGGAATTAGATCCATACAATGACCTATACTTCTTACTAGAGGTAAACCATTAGGAATATCATCAACAATAATGTCTTTATACTCATTCAACAATATTGTAATTTCTACTAGTACTCGGCTATCACTATCTGCTATCACTTGGTCATTACTAGCTTCTATTGCTTGATCATTACTACCAACACCTGGTCCTCTAGGACATATAGGAAAACAAACTTGATTCTCCTTTACTTCCTTTTCAAAATTTTTCCCATTAACCATGCAAATTTTTGCAATATTACAATTAACCTCATTTGGACTTTCAATTAAAGGCAGCAATGTTTGTTTCTTCCCATTTACCCAAAGAGTATATTGATTCAATCTCCCATCATCTACAACATATCTATCATATTTCCAAGGTCTACCCAACAAAATATGACAATAATCCATGGGCATAATACCACACAAAACATCATCAAAGTAATATCCAATCTTGAACTTCACAAGGCATTGCTCACTTACCAATATCTTATGCTCATCTTTGATCCATGAAACATGATAATATTTGGGATGTTTTAGCCTCTGCAACTACAACTTGGTAACCAGCTCTTCTAATGCCAAATTTGTAGAACTTCCACTATCAATGATCACTTTGTAGCATTTTCCAGTCATCTTACATCTTGTCTTGAAAAGACTTCTTAAAATAGGTTCCTCATCACTTCCCTTATTACATAAGGTTCTTCTCACCATTAGATTTTCTCCAGCCTTAGCTCCACTTGGTGAACCCTCATCATCTCCCTAAATCACAACATTTCTATTACCTTGCCCACTTTTAGAAGATCTACAATCAAAAGATCTATGTCCCTCTTTACCACATCTGAAACAATTACCATGAAATCCACCTCTAGAAAAAGAATTACCTCTTCCTCAGTAAGAATTAGTACCTCCTATGTAAGAATTACCACTTTTCCATTTGGTCTTGCCTTTGTCATCATTCTTCCATTTAGATTTTCCTTTATTCTATATAAAATTGTCAAATCTACCACCTTTACCATAAGATCTACCTCTACCTCTCTGGAATCTACCACCTCTACCTCTGTGTCTTTGTTCATGTTTCTTTGCCAAGGTCTCCTAATCTTTCAAGGCATATGGATATGCTTCTTCTACACTTTACAAATTCAAAAAACTTATTTCATCTTGTATTCCAAATATCAGTCCATTAATGTACCTTGCAATTTTCTCAACATCATCATCCACATGTCCATATCTGATGTCCAATCTATAGAATTCCTTGGTATATTCTTTCATAGTCATGTCCTTTTGTTTCAAATTTTGTATCTTTCTCAACAAGCTAACTTGGTAATCAGCAAAGAGGAATTTTTTCTTTACCTTGTTCACCATCTTTGGCCAAGTTCTGATATTCTCCTTTCCTCTCCTTTGTCTATCAGTTTGCAAGTGCTCCCACCATAGTGATGCATGACCTTTCAACCTAGTGACTAAAATCTTCACCTCTCTATTATGAAGAGTGTTTCCATACTCAAAGAACTTCTCCATATAAGAGATCTAATCCAACATAGTATTGGTATCCAATTTTCCATCATACAAAATAATTTCTACAACAGGCCTTGAATTTTCCCTAGACAACACTCATAACAATCTATCCTCATCTTCATCTTCTTAAAATTTTTGATTATGGTTTGGTGTTGCTACTTCATTATCAAGATGTGCTCCTCTCCTCTGGGATGTCTCCATAGCATCTAATGTGCTATAATTTATCTAAACTGATCCAATATAGCATTATCAACATTATTTCCTCTACCACGAACCATCTTTACAAATAAAGTTCCTGCAAGTTCGTAACCCTCTACAAGTTATAGGTCAAATCTATAGATCTACAACCCTACAACCAAATATAAATCAGGGTTCCACAAGATCCAATCTCCACAAGGATGAACCTCAAGCTTTGATACCAACTAATGTAGGAAAGGGATGAATAATTAGGGTCAAAGGCTCACCAGCTATCCAAAGCACCCTATAGGAGTTAACACAATAGAAGCAAACATAAGGAACAAAAACCAAAAGAGGAAGAAGAGTGAAATACTTTTATTGATTCAAGAAAATATTAGCATACATGCCCAGCTGTAAGGCCTTCTAGGTTATGGCCAGTTACAAGTAGAATCAAATCTACACAAATCAACTTTAAGTTTGCATCATCTACTTGATCCTCTAATTTCTCTTTATTCTACCTTTATTCTAAGCCTAAGCTCTCTATTTGTACTTGCCAAAATGGCTTATAGAAGATTCTATAACATTACATAATAGAAAGGTTGACCTCAAAATGGTCAATCCTCATCCCTAAACAAGATCCTGTCATTAAATTCATGATGAAAATTAAATACACAAGTTGGCTCCCACTAAGATCCAAAAACATAGACAACTCAACACACAATGGATAACTCAACACATATTGGAAAATTGACACTTGGCATCAACTAGAAATTGGCACTCATCATCAACTAGAAACTTGACACCCAAAGGATCACTCAACAACAATAGGAACTTGGCAACCAAAGGATCACTCGGCACCAATAGGAACTTGACACCCAAAGGATCACTTGACACCAACAGGAACTTGACACCCAAAGGATCACTCATCATGCACAAGAAGACACAACAAAGGTGCAGGTTTGCAAGAAAACCCAGGATGCTCTTGCATCAGATACAATCACTGATTTGTGCATAATCCTTTGACTTGTTGGAAAAAGATACAAGTTTCAATGAATTTCTTGACATCATTTCCCATATTTGGCCAAAAATAACACCTCTTTACCTTATATGTTTTTTTTCTATTCCAAAGTGACCACCTAATCCACCACAATGTTTCTCCCTAATAATATTTTTCATTAGGAACACTTAAGGAGGAGTCCATTCTGAATCAAACATTCAAAAAAATTAGTATGGTACTTTCCTACGATTTTAGTGCAATCTTCAAAAGCTTCTCCACAATCTAGTTCATTTGCATACAAGTGCTTTACTGAGTCTATGCCCCCACTCTAGAGTTGAAGCTCTTCAATCAAACCAACTCTCCTACTAAGGGAATATGCCACCTTTTTTGCTACCCCCTTCTTGTGCTTGATATTGAATGTATATGCTTGTAGTTGCTCCATCCATTTGAGATGTTTGACTTATAGCTTTTCCTAAGAATTAGGGAAATTGAATGCATGATTATCAGTATAATATACAAAATCCTTAGGGATTAGGTAGTGTCTCCATTTCTTTAGGGCTTGTACCATATAATATAACTCTAGAACATATGTATAGTACTTCTTCTTTTCCTCGTTGAGTTTTTCTAAAAAGAATGCTACTAGTTTGTCTTCTTAGCTTAGGACTACACCTATTGCCAAGTTACTTGCATCTATCTCCATACTAAATACCTTGTTGAAGTCATGAAGAACCAAGATTGGATAATGAGAAAATATTTTCTTCAAATTTTGGCAAGCATCACTAGCCTCTTTTGTCCAAGAAAACTTTTTCTTCCTTCCTCCTTTAATGGTGTCTAGCATAGGAGCACACGAATGAATGAAATTCTTGATGAATTTCCTATAGAAAGTGGCAAGGCCATGAAAGTTCCTTATATCACCTTGGTTCTTTGGTGGAGGTTAGTTGACAATGGCTTCAACCTTCTCAAGGTCCACCTTGAGGGTTCCTTGTGAGATAACAAAGCCTAGGAACACAAGTTCCTTCTTCATGAATATGCATTTTTCCAAGTTGATCACCAACTTGTGCTGATGAAGTCTCCTCAAAACTTGTTCCACATGATCAAGGTTTTCTTCTTTGCTATTACTAAAGATTAGTATATCATCAAGGTATACAACAACAAATTTTCCAATGAAATCAATGAATATCTCATTCATAAGCCTCATAAATATACCAGGTGCATTACTTAACCCAAAAGGCATTACCAACCATTAAAAAAGGCATTCAATAGTTTCAAATGTTCTCTTCCATTTATCTCATTTTTAAATTCTAATTTAATGGTAGTCAATTTTGGTGAAATAGAAAGCACCTCCTAGTGGATCTAGCAAGTCTTAAATCCTTGGCATGGGAAATCTATATCTTATGGTGTTCTTATTTATAGCAATGGTAGTCAATTTTGCTGAAGTAGCAAGAACCTCCTAGTGGATCTAGCAAGCCTTCAATCCTTGGCATGAGAAATTTGTATCTTATGGTGATATTATTTATAGCCCTATAGTTAGTACATAATCTCCACTTTCCATCCCTTCTAGGGGCAAGGATAGACAAGACTACACAAGGATTGAGACTCTTTGACTTGTTTTGCAATTTCTACATTTTGGACTAGAATCATCTTATAGGGTGATTTGTTAGGAAAATATGAGTCAAGGATTAAGTCAATCTAATGTCTGATATCTCTTATGGGAGGGAGGGTTGAGGGCAAGTCACAAGTAGTGGAATCATTTTACTTAAGTCTGGATGAAGTTCAACCAAGTTAGGGCTGCTCCCTTCAACTTGGATTTTTCTATTTTAACTCTTTGTTTCTCTAGAATTTCTTCACATTGAAAGAAATTGGTTAAGGCCTCAATCTAATCTAAGGCCACATCAACATTCATCTTGCCATTCAAAGTTGGTAGTTCCAACTTTACCTCCATGGTTCCCTTCTCCATGGATTTGAGAGAATTTAATAGAGGTCTTTGTTCTATAGGCACTTCACCATCTTCATCAAGATCTTCAACATCATCATTCTTGGCTTCTTTATAAAATGCCTCCTTGTTCTTATCTAACTTTCTTTCAAGTTCCTTTAGCCTCTTTTCTAGAGCAACACTACTTTGCCTTTGTTCTCTCATGACCTTTGCAAGTTATAAATTAGTTACCCTTGTAGCAATTTATTCTTCTTTATTAAGAAACATGGATCTCATACCACTTGATACAATAGATCTTGATAGAGTGATCCTTTGATGATCAACTAGTTCTTAGATCCTCTTCATTGAAGATATGCCAAACAAAAGCATCCTTTAATCCTATCAAGTGTGCTTAAGCACCAATCACAAGTGCTCAAATTAGGATGTTAGGCTATCAAAACCAATCTCCAAAAAAAGGAAATCCCAATCACATGCAAGACCCTTCAAACAAGACAATTTATCACAAATTGCCCAGTAATGCACAAATTGACAATTTTTGGCACAAGACATCCAAAACACATAAAAGGAATAGAGGTGACTCAAGGTTGAACTTGTGGTCTATTTAGGTCCATTATGGAGTGAATTGATGGTCAAAACTATATTGTGAAACATTTACCTTATGGTTGCTTCACAAATCCACTATCCTAGGCTTGTAGCCATTTTTCATGAAATTTTTGGTTAATTTCAGCAATATACACATAACCCTATTAAATAATCACATATTATGATACCCTTTTGGGGTTTACTAAACATGCCAAAGCACTAGGATTGGAAGTTATGAACAAATTAGGTCTTATCTAGTTTCTTCTTTAGGCAATTAGCTTTATTAGGTCTCCAAATACAAAGGAGGTATACTTTCCAAAGGCCCAAACTTCAAAATAACAATTGGACCATGAAGGAAAATGCATAAAAAAGTCATAAAACTAATTGCAAGGACTAGTGACGCTTCTAGAGAGAGTTATGGGAGATGTTGATTAGTGCTATAAGTTGTTAGTCTCAAAATGTTATTTGACACTTGAGTGCCAACACACTTAATCACTTTCTACATTGGAGCCGAGTACACCATGTATGCCGAGCCACAACATGAGCCGAGTCAGGGAAGCCTTCAGATGCCGAGTGATCTTCAGGCACCGAGAAACCTTTTGATGCAGAGTGAAGATTAGGTGCTAAGCATGATACAAGTGCCGAGTGACATTTAAGTACTGAGTCATAGATGATGCTGAGCAATATAGAAATACAAAAAGTGCCGAGGATCAAAGATCAGTAAGTGTCGAGCAACACAGAATGCACATATGAGTTTGTAACATTACAAATTCAGATGTAAATCATTTTTATGGCTGACATATGATGAATCTTGAAGGATTAAAAGATAAGATCGAATCTTTTGTATTTTCCATGCAATCAACATACAACCAATAAGAAAAATGGAGAAGGCATGCAACCAATTGTAAATGTGCAAGGAATAAGTGAGAAATAGAGATTCAATATGGATCGTAGATCCATACCTAATCCTAAGTCTTCAAATTTCTTTATAAGGAAGATGAAATCACAATGAACCCTATGGTGTGAGGATGAGGGTGTGCAAGGAAAACTAATTCTCAAAGTGAAGAGTATCAGATCATAGAGGATCAAGATCAGAAAAAGTAGAAGAAGTGCCTATATTCAGCAATCGAAGGATTGTAAGTTATCAGGTTTATTATACCTAATACTCTCCAACAATTGTATTAGAAAGAAAATCCTATAGTAATAGGTTAGCTTAGTAGTTATTTTGTAAATCCTATAAATAGGTGATGAAATCCTTTAGCAGGGTAACACTTCTTGTAAAGTGTTTGAAATCATTTAACCAGGTCACTACTCATACAGTGTAAAGCTTTTAACAGGGTAGGCCTTTAACATGGCAGACCATCAGAAGTGGTTAAATTTTATTGCTGCAGTAATTTTTGTGGGTATCATCCCCACCCCAGTTTTACCTTCTTATTCCTGGAGGGTTTCTGGGTTACCAAAATCTCAAGTGTTATGTGGTGATGTTTATGTGTTTTTCATAACTGTTTGATATGTTTATATGCATGCAATTTACTTTCAGTTAAGAAAAAGTTTTAATGGTCAAAGCATAGTACTTCTGATTCACCCCCCCCTCTCAGAAGTATTATTCCTATTTGAATATTCCAACAATTGGTATCAGAGCATCAAGGGTCTCACAAGAAGAAGTCTAACAACTTGGAGAAAAAGATCTAAAGATGGAAGTCTTCAAACTTGGGAAGATTATTGACAATCAAGTGATTGATGTGCAATTGGCTCTACACAAAGTAGAGGAAGCAAGGGAGGAATTAAAAAAATCCTTGAAGAGAAGGAAGGATATAGCTATAGCTGAAAATGATATAAACTATAAGGAGATTGATACCACAAAACTGTGTACCAATGGAGATACTAAAGAGTTTGATGCAGCAATAGTAGAACTAATGGAGAAAAACAAAGTTCAAATAGATGAGATAAGATCTCTCAAGATGGAACATGAATCTCAAGCCATAATTTTATGTGAAATCACTGAACAAAAGAAAAGAGCAGTTGAGGATAAAGTCATGATGGAAGATGCCAAAAGAAATCTTGCAAACAGGCTTGAAGAAAAATGTACTGAATTAACAAGGATCTCAAACATGTAGATGGATACACTCACCCAAATGATGAATCTTCATCATGAACTCAATATGAAAGATATTGAGATCTCTACTTTGACGATGCAGAATGAACAATTGTAGAATGAATTGAATAGAGAAAAAGAGACATCAAAGAATCTCAACAAATCAAGTGAAGCCATCAATTACTTTGAACAATTGATGAAATTTCCAAGATCAGCCCATGATACATTAGAACTTGGATACAATGGCATTGAAATTGGAGAATCATCAAAGAGCGTTGAACAAAGAAGTGACAAAGGTAAGAATTTTAAACCTACTTGTCATTACTGTAATAAAAGGGGGCATACTACTAATGTTTGCAGGAGTAGAAGAATCAATCAAACAAACACACCCAAAAACAAAAGTTACTATCACAAGTGCAACATGCAAGGACATATGACACAAGATTGTAGATCCAGAGTTACAAGGACACAAAGATTTGATGGACATTGTCATAATTGTAAGAAGTTTGGACACAGAGCATTTGAATGCAGATCAAAGCCTATGTGGACATCAAATCAACAAACAAAAACAAAAAGAAATGAAAGTCAGTACCATTGGGATTACAACACCAGGTATAGCTATCATTATTGTCAAGAATATGGACATATACCCCAGAATTGCATAAGAACACATTTTAGAGGTAATTATAGCAGGTGGCTAAGCCAAACCACATGTTTCAGTTGCCTAAAAACTAGTCACATCAGCAAAAACTATCCTACAAGGTCAAAAGCACCAAAAATTGAATCAAATAAGGGAAAATAAAAGATTGATGAGGAATACATCAAAAAAACATGAAGAAGACATGGAAGAAAAATAATGAATCAAGTACATCCAATGAAAGGGTCACTTCACCCACAAGATCAAGTGATGATTTCTCATCCAATTAATCTCAAGATGAGTCTATGGGGTTGATACATACAAGGAAGTATCATACATCAGCCCTAAATCATGAAGAAGCAATGCAAAGTACAAATCTGCATGAAACAAGATGCCAAGACAAAATTTTAATTGATGATGCCGAGCTATCTTTGGATATGGAGTAAAATCCTAGTGGAAGTCGAGTTCCTAACAGTGACCGAGTTGATGACTGATGCCGAGTTAAGAAACTCCTATGGAAGCTGAGTAAAATAGAAATGTAGTGCAAGCCGAGTAATGTTAAAAATTCTTCATAAGCCAAGTTTGCAGTTGAGCATTTAATGCGATGGAAATAGTGTATATTATCGCAATTTCAATCATTTTTCCTCATCATGATCAAGAAGAAAAGGAGATAAGGAGCACAAAGTGACTTCACAATAGAGAATCTAGTATTCCAAGTAGATTATAACCTCCTACAACGTGTTTTCATTGATCTTGAGGTATTTTCATTTGTGTCAAGCTACACAGTTTTATATTTTTGTGTAAAAGAAACCCTAGTTTACATAAATGGCTTCGAGTTCCAATAAAACCCTAGAAAAATAATAATTTGAAGTACAACTAGTGTCTAATGAAGTCAGGCAGCCCAATTTTCACCCTATTCCTAAAGTGGCATACAAAAATGACCAACCTGGAGCCCTTTCTTGCATACCCCCAAACGTTGTTATGGTCCAGGATGTAAGAAGATGCTACAATTGCAAGATAGGAGCCCTAGGAGACATGGAAATTAGAGAAGCCTTTGCAAAGCTGTGTGTCGATGGAGTATTTAAAGAAGAATACAAAATTGTTGAAAGGAAGGGTTTGACACAAGTTTTGAGTTTTCCCACCGTGTTCAAGACAGAGTGGATCAGACTTGTATTGAGCAAAATTCATGATGGTAGTTTGTGGTTAGAAGATGTCCCTATCAGATTAACAAAAAGAATAATTCATAAGGTAACTGGATATCTTACCCTAGATCAGCACAAGACCTTGAGAAGTGAATCCAAGGAGGTCATTGAAAAGAATACAGGTGCTCAGTGGAACAGGAGAGGAATGACTATTCATACCATTCAGGATCCTCTAGTTGAGTTTTTTGTTAGAGTTATTGCCCACAAATTCTACCAATCTAGTAGGCTCAATAGTGTGCCATGTATAGTAGTAGATTTAGGTTACAAACTGGTGAAAAAGGATCACACTTATGATATTGCTGAACTGCAACTATAGCAGATAAATGAAAACCTAACAGCCATAAGAAGGACAAAGGGTGCTCAATGTAAATTTGGAGCAATTTTGATTTGTATATTATTTTATGTTCAGAATGAATTTCCTTCTTTTGGAAAAGTTACATGGAGGAGTGATAGGACTATCATATCCCAAATAAATGAGTATATAGAAAAAATGGGAGAAAATTTTGATACTTTGATGACAAGCTATTTTGAGGATTTCAAGAAATCCATGAAGCAAAGGGTGAGAATACCAATTTCCTTAGTAGAAAACATATTAATGATATATGTTTCTTAGTTGATATTGACTTCACCTACATTCAATCTGAAATTCCAAGGATAAGATGGCTAAGGCCATTTGGTTATGAAATCAACATTGATGAAGCTTCTGCAGTAATAACTGCATTTTTGGCAGAAGAAACAGATAAGAGTGCCCCACATTTTGGAACTTATGATGTTGTAAGATCAAAAATAAATATGGAATTAAAAACTACATCCACATTTAAAAAGAAAGATAAATTGATGAAGAAAATTTAGAAGCAATTTGGTGAAGGGGTAGAGACTGAAGCTGAAGACGATGATGATGACAATGATGATGAAGAGGATGAACAAGAGCAAGGCCCAATGGAACTAACTCAAAGCCTAGGTGAGGACAAGGAGGAAGGTGCTGAGGAAGAAGAAACTAAGGAAGCACTGACCCAAGCTGAGCCAAAGAAAAGAAAGGCAAAAGATTAGCCTTCAGCTCAGCCCAAACCAAAGAAAGCTGCCATGCCATCACCCCAAAAGCCAACAACCAGAGCTACAACAAGGGCCTCTACTCAAAAAGCTAAAGAGAAAGCAAAAAAAGAGAAACCAATCAAGAAGACATAGGTTGAGCCTAGGAAAAGAAGAAGATATGTAACTCAACCTGATACTAATGAAGAAGATCAATCTAAAAAGGTAAGTAATTCTTTAGTTGATATATTATGTAAAAAGATTGGAAATAGAGATTTAAGCAATATAAATAAAGTTGATTTCAATAAGTTCAATAAAGAAGAATAGAATAGAATAGAGGAATCAATTTATGGAATGATGGCACAGTTCAAGTACACCTCTCTTGAACTAGATGGACAATTGCCAGATGAACTGTAAAAAATTGTAGAAGACAGATGGCATTTTTGTTTAAAAATTGAAAAGGAGATGAGAGAAACAACCCTAGCAAGTATACTGCCTAATTTGAATAAGGAGAAAATAGAAAAAGTAGTCAAAAGGCACAATGCTAGGTTTACTCCTAAATACAGGGTATTCTTCATTCTCCAAAACAAAATGGAAGAGATTGTACAAAGAACAACCAAATCATGGAAGAACTTGTACAAAAGAATTGAAGATTTTCTTGAAGAAGAATACAAGGAAGAAGCTTCTGCTCCACTAGAAGAAAGAAGAAAAAAGAAAGAAGAGAAGATAGAAGTAGAGCAAGGTAGAGAAGAAAAGAAGGAAGAAGAAAATAAACAACAAGAAGAGAAGAAGGAAGAAGAAAAGAGAGAAACAGAGGAGAAGACACAAAAGCAAGATGAAACGGAAATAACTGAGGAAAAATAGCAACAAGATCACAGTGTGCAAGACACAAAATTTCCACCATCAAGCCCTCTACATGTACCCATCACACCTACAGAAACAATAACTGTAGAGGATGTTCTTGACATTTCTGCTCAGAACATCAATCCATTAACTGTAGAGGATCTCAAAAGAATCCTTGACCAATCTACACAACAAGAAAGATTATGTAAAGATCTAGTATTGGTTAGTATGGATGAATTATAGAAACTAGTAGAAAACACAATTAGAGATAAGGTGAATCCATAAAAACCACCTTCCAACATCTCTACAGCTACTAGTCGTCAACTTCAAATGCCAACAGTTGTTTCAACAGGCATAGTTGACACCATAGTTCAAAAGCCGAGTACAACATCAGACAAAGAAATAGAACAAAGAGGATAGACTATTACATCTGATCCTACATCACAAACTCAATGTGCACTTCCTACAATTACAATAATTGATCAAGAAAAATAACAGGAGGAGAAAATAGAAGAAACCCCTAAAGAGTAGGAGGCAATACAAACATTGATAAATTTGCCTACCTCAGGGACTCCTTCACAAAAGCCTTTACAAATATCAGCACCAGGATCAAGCTCTACAAATATTGCAAGGGTAATTCACTATGGAGACCCTGAACTAGATGAAGAGATAGTCATACCGAGTTATGACTCAAAAATAATTAACATTGATCAAATCAATAAGGTGCAAGAAGCACTAAATAGAAGAAAGAGGCAAGAGATACTCAGAAAGGAGTATCAACAAAAGCAAACAATGCATGAAATCAAAGATATATTTATGGAAGCTTTCTGTATTCAGTCACTAGATGAGTCAAAGCATATCATGGAACAATTATCAGATATTGTTGAACAGGTGACAAATGCAAACCTAGAGACAAATGCAAAACTCATGGAATGGTTTGAAAGAAAATTTCAAGGAAAGGTTAATGAGAAAATATCTAGTGAAATAGAACTTTCTCATATTGAATTGGCCAAGGTCATAGACAAAGTCAAAAAGGCACTTGAGAATATATTCTCTTTATACAAAAATTTGTGTGACTTTTCATATTTCACATAAGAGACCAGCCAAAAGATAATGAGCTTGGAAGGAAATTTGAATATTTCTAGCATGCAGCTACCTAAAGATCCAGTTCAAAGTTTGAAGCATTTTACTTAGATTCTTCACACTCAAAAAGAAATAGTTGTTCTAACAACAGAAGAGGCCACTATCAAGGCCAAACTATTACAGCTCCAATCTTCTATTACCCCACATTTGGAAATTCTCCATAAAGAACAAGTCTATGCTGAAGCTATTCTCAAGAAAGACCCTAATCTTTTTACTTCAGAAGGACTTATTCACCTTGCTGCAGAGACTACCCTCCAGCATGAATCATTGGAAATTGCTTTGCATAATTGGGATGCAGCTCTTAGGATGATTATGGAGGTAAAAAACACATTTTTGGGAAATATGGTCTTAACCCTTAAAACCCTCTGACATAAGTGTAAAAAAGGGGGAGATAATAAAAAAGGGGGAGATAATAAAAAAATGGGGAGACAAGATAAAAAGGCAGAGCATGATATACAACATCAAAATTTTGGTTACCAAGATAGCACTGATAATGGCACAATCAACTCAGGGGGAGTTACAATACTTTTGAGGTATATATATATTGTACATTACAAATTTTGACTAAGGTTTTAAAAATCTTTGTATATACCAAGAAGATTAGTACATGTACTTATAAGGTTAGTTAAGTGTTTTTGTCACTCATGTCAAAGGGGGAGATTGTTAGTCTCAAAATGGTTTTTGACACTTGAGTGCCAACACACTTAATCACTTTCTACATTGGAGCCGAGTACACCATGTATGCCAAGCCACAACATGAGTTGAGTCAAGGAAGCCTTCAGATGCCGAGTGATCTTCAGGTGCCGAGCAGCCTTCTGATGTCAAGTGAAGATCAGGTGTCGACCATGATACAAGTGCCAAGTGACATTTAAGTGCTGAGTCATAGACAATGCCGAGCAATATAGAAATACAACAAGTGCCGAGTAAGCCAGTTTAATATAAGTGTCAAGCATTAGAGATCAGTAAGTGCCGAGCAATACAAAATGCACATATGAGTTTGTAACATTACAAATTCAGATGTAAATCATTTTTATGGCTGACATATGATGAATCTCAAAGGATTAAAAGATAAGATCGAATGTTTCGTATTTTCCATGCAATCAACATGCAGCCAATAATAAAAATGGAGAAGGCATGTAACCAATTGTAAATGTGCAAGGAATAAGTGGGAAATAGAAATTCAATATGGATCATAGATCCATACCTAACCCTAAGTCTTCAAATGTCTTTATAAGGAAGATGAAATCACAATGAACCCTTTGGTGGATGGACGAGGGTGTGCAAGGAAAACTAATTCTCAGAGTGAAGAGTATTAGATCATAGAGGATCAAGATCAAAAAAAGTAGAAGAAGTGCATGTATTCAGCAATCGAAGGATTGTAAGTTATCAAGTTTATTATACCTAATACTCTCCAACAATTGTATTAGAAAGAAAATCAATTGTATTAGAAAGAAAATCTTATGGTAATAGGTTAGCTTAGCAGCTATTTTGTAAATCCTATAAATAGGTGACAAAATCCTTTAGCAGGGTAACACTTCTTGTAAAGTGTTTGAAATCCTTTAACCAGGTCACTACTCATACAGTGTAAACCTTTTAACAGGGTAGGCCTTTAACAGGGCAAACCATCAGAAGTGGTTAAATCTTATTGCTGCAACAATTTTTGTGGGTATCATCCCCACCCTAGTTTCACCTTCTAATTCCTGGAGGGTTTTTGGGTTACCAAAATCTCAAGTGTTATGTGGTGATGTTTATGTGTTTTTCATAACTGTTTGATATGTTTATATGCATTCAATTTACTTTCAGTTAAGAAAAAGTTTTAATGGTCAAAGCACAGTACTTCTGATTCACCCCCCCTCCCCCCCCCTCTCAGAAGTATTATTCCTATTTGAATATTCCAACATAAGTATGCACATGGTTCTTGCATGCCTAGGGCATCAAATTTCTCTTTGCCACCAACACATATAAAATTAAGACCAAATGCATATTAAATTACATAATCCACATTTGGATTTCATTAGAGGCCATTAAATTCCCATGTTAAAATACTAAGATATGAAAAATTCTGATTGAAACCCTAGGTATGGCAACTTTTTGGAGCAACTTCTACAAAAATCTCAATATCTTGAGTTAGGAGATTGATTAGGACCTAAAACCAAATGCATTAGAAAGGTAACTCATCCACCTATCTAAGTTGTTTTTATTAATTTGAATGAAAAAGTACATCATGATACCTATCACCTACCTAAAAGGGCTTATGTAGGCATCCCCAATGCTCAAAATGGTTTTTCAAACTATTTTTGTTCATTGGAGATCAAATTACAAGTTTTTGCACTTTTTCCTAAAAGTTGCTTGATAATTTTTAGCGATTTTTGCAATTTATGAACAATACATGTTAAAAAATTAACTAAATGAACCAACTAGGATCAAAACATGCTAACAAAATGAAAACATGAAATATCTTGAGATTTAAGTCTTTTGACCAACTTTGACCATAGTTGACCTAGGGCTTATAATTATGTCAATCTTGGAACTAGGCCTTACAAATAGGTTCAAATGCTTAGATGTTATTTCTAACCTATCCTATAGGTTCTTAGGATGTGGGAGATGCCTTTGAATGAATCAAGACTCCTCATCTATTGTGGGTGCCACTGCACCATACTCCCCTTGACTTTTTGAACTCAAGTTCCCACTTGAGGTTAACTACTCAACAGAGGTCCATGTTCCTTTATCTAATCCTTTGTCATCCAAGTTGCATCAAGTTTAGGGAGTCCTTTCCATTTCATTAGGTACTGCATGTGTTTGGTATGCCTTGTTTGTTTTAGTAACTTGGTATCCAATATTGTCTCCATCTCAACTAGTCTACTTTGAGGGAGGTTAGTGACATATTCTTCATCCACTTCAACATGTTGACCATGTTCACTTGTTGAGCCCATCAAACCCTTATAAGGAGTGAGGTTTGCAACATTGAAAATTGGAGAGATTTTAAAGGTAGGGGAAGAGATATTTAATAGACAATCTTAGTCATTTTTTTGAGTATAGTACATGGCTCAACCTTCTTCATTTGAAGTTTTGTATACCTACCATTAGGTAGTCTCTCTTTCCTCATGAATGCCCATACCTTGTCTTTGATTTTGAAATGGACTTCACTTGTTCTTTTATCTTCTTGTTCTTGGTACTTCATGGTGGATTTTTGTAATTCTTCCTTCACTTCATTCTGTACCTTGGTGATTAGCTCTACAAGTTCCTCTCCTTGTGTACTGCCTCTCAAATCTGATGGTAGTTCTACCAAATCCAAAGGACCTTTAGGATGAAGTCCATAGATAGTTTGGAAAGAGCTTTTGTAAGTTGACCTATGTCAAAAATTATAACAATACATTTTGTAAAGCATGTGAAAGTTTGAAGACCGATTATACAATATTTTATAAATTGTAAAGGTATATAAGAAGACTATAATATGTAAAGTTAAGTGTGCTTCTAAGGAAGACTATGAAAAATATATGTGATGATAATTATAATGGATGATTTGAGGAATGAATTTTTTTTGAAGAGAAACTAGAGCTATATTAGATATTGAAGATATTAGCAATAGGTAAAGAGGTTTTTATATCTATATTTTTGTGTCAAGGAACTACACTGTATATTGCATGTTTGGGTAGTGGGCTCTTCTTCCATACATTATGGATATGTGTACATCAACTCTTAATAAGTTTGAGGCTTCTAACAATTCCTAATTCATCTAACTGAAACACTATACACATGTAATAGACTCCTAACATGGTCATCATCTTTAACCAGATACTTTTGATTAGTGGATAATTTTATGGATACCTTCCCCACCATGGTTTTCCCTTGGCCATGATTTCTCTAGTTAACAAAATATGGTGTTATGAGTGTTGGAATATGTGGGAAACATGATATTGAGAGTGGGGGTCAATCAAGATCATAAATTTTTTTATTCTAAAACCAATAATATGAATTCACACCAAATTCATCTCATAGATCTATCAATAAAACATAAATGTTGTAACATAAATGACATGCATCACATCCATAAGAGTTCAACACAAAAAAAAATGATTTTTTAACCCATATAAACTTCAAGATGAAGGTAAAACTGGGGTGGGGATAAAAACCACAAATCTTCACAATCCTTTGGGGATTCTCCTACCATGTACTACATCTACCCTATGCCATGTCTACCCTATTAAAAGATTAAAAGACTATTATGTATCACCTTATTAAATAATTTTACACTGACTATGAAGTAAGAGATCTATTAGGAGATTTACATAGGCTTGTTAGGACCACTTTGTTAAGAGATTTACCGTGTCTCAATTACAAAATAATTGATTTAGTACTTGACCCTTGGTATGTTGTCCAAAATGGTTTACATATGATTTTGTGTCATTAAAAACTCTCATATCAAAACTGAATTACTCTACATTTGAATTCTCTAATGCTCAATCATGCGTAAACCTTCATGTTATTGTAACTTGACTTCTATATGTTTGTTTTCTCAGCTCTTGCTTTTCAATGTGCTTGGTCTTCATTATATTTCTTGATTCATACTATATTCCTTGGCTCTCATATTTTCTTAGTCTCTACTGAATGCTCAACCTTTACTAGATAACTTAGTCACAGTGATGACCTTATAATCTTGCCTAATAAATGACATGTGAATGACTAAGTTTTTCGACACTAATTAGAAACATAGGCTTAGAGATAAAGAATACCCCACTTTCAAATTAGTGGAAAAATAGTTTGTCATGAAATCATTTCATTCTAATTTTTTTTTTCTCCCCTTGAGACCAAAATTTGATTCTAATTGTACATATCACCTTTCATATTTCTTATCTGCCCCTTTCTTATTACTTTATTTTCTCTTTGTTTTTGTCACTAATGGAACTTGACGATTTTGGGGTGAGTTGATACTTCTCAAAAAAATTGTAATGACTTCCATGCTATTGTCATAGCCTTTATGCCAACTATCACATATGTGTTCCAAAATCTGAGATTTAATCTCCAGCTCAATAGCTAGATCAATAAATTATGAAATGTTTGAAAAATGTGTCTCTTTCTTCAAAATATCTTTGGAAATAGAGATTCCCTTCTAAATTATCTCAATATGTGGCAATAGATGAAATTGAATAAATTCCGACTCATTCCTTATCTCTACATCTCTAGTTGTGAGCTCAACTAGCCTCATTTGACTAAAAGTCAACTCATTGTAGGAGGATGAGCTTGAACTTGTATTCATGGTGATGTAGTACATGGTAGGAGAATCCCCAAAGGAGATGTCCTAGCCCCAAACAAATAACCACACAATGGAAACAAAATAACAATGCAATAAGAATACAAGATCTGATACCAAATTACAACTCTTTATTCATAAAATAACTATTACATGCAATGTGTTAGGCTATAAGGCATTCTCGAGTATGGCCAAATATAAAGCAATTGCTATAAAAATTTTGCAAGATCCCTCAAAATCCAACCAAAACCCTACCTAGTCCAGATCCACATTTTGGTAGAGACCTCTAAGGGCTCAACTTGTGCCTGCAAGCCCGCCAATAAATCTCCTTATTTTCCTAGCCGCAACTACTAGCCCTTCTCAAACTTTATCCAAGATCCAAATATCTCCACTCAAGCCCACCAAAATCCCACAATCATGTAGGATAGCCAACTATACCAGGATGCTCCTGCATCAGACTCCCTAGGTGTGAATAGAAAGGTATGCCCCATGCTTTGATGCCAAAAGAAATATCAACAACCATCTTCATTTTCACCAAAAGCTTCCACTCCAATAGAGGCAAGAAAAGCAACATGAAAATCATCCACATCAATCACTCTGTCAAACACCATAATCTCAACCATCCAATCAATATGCTCCCTCCTAGGAACAAATTAAAAATAATGCTTCGTCAACAAACCTTCATCCACATCAACAACTAGTGAATCCAAACTAGAAACAAAAAACTCCATATCAGTAGCAATATGTAGATCTCCATCAACATATTCCAAAATCACAACACTAGTGGTCTCATTTCTCACAACAAGATGCACTACAACATACAAGTCACCACCAATAATAATCAGATCATCCATGATCTAGTGTTCTATAATATCTATGTCAAACTCAACTAATTGATCATGAAAAAAAATCTCCATCCCAACATCAAAAAGATTAGGAATATCCTTAGCAATAACCTCTAGTTGCTCTGTAGGTTTTGTATCAAACTCCAAAAACTGATCAACAAACCAAACTCTTGCACCTTGACCTTGTGATGCATCTTCTCTCTTGAACAAGTCTTCTAACTAGCTAGACAACTCTCTTCTAAATTAGTAGACTCCAACTCCAATAGCATAAAACTCCCTTCTTCTATTTCTCAACTCTTTTAGGAAAAGAAGCATCGACTCAAGCTATTGTCACATTAATCCTCCTCTCCACTATATCATAGAGATTCACAATCATCCTAGGGTCTAATCTTCTCAAAGCCATCTTCCAAGATATACACAAACCCTCTGCAACTAATCACTAATAGATCAATCTTCCTGAACAAGATCAACCTTCCATCTTTGAAACCATAGACTTCCTTTCTCAAAACTTTCATAAAGGTTGGTAGTGAATATACAATTAATGCCTGACCAAGTTGCTCAACACTAGCAACCTCTATAACTGGTGTGACTGTAACATCATCAACTTTCTTTATTTTAAGCATTAGATATTCAACTACCTATAAGAAAATAGGGTTTGTACAGAGTTTTCTTGAGTCCTTCAAACCTTGAATTTCCTCTTTAGTTAGTACATTAGGATTAGGTGGAGGGGTGTTAGTGTCATCTTCAATTGTGACAATGTCCTTTTGTTCATATCCATTCACAAGTTCTTCAATTTATGTTGTCAACTTTGCCACTTCTTGCTTATATTCATCTTCAAATTCTAGAGCATCTTGGCCTCCCCTCACCTCTATTATTGGAGAAATTACTCAAAATACTTCTTTTCATACTCTTATGTTATCTTGCTCAACTTTGGGAGCTTTATTCTTCATAATTTTATATTCCCTATCCCTCAGCATAAATTTATTAACAAAATCTTTAAGAGATATAGACAAATGTGTCTTCCCCAAATCTGGCATAACTTGTGCCAACATTATTTCTCTTATTTTATTCTTAGTGGACAATGCCCATTTCCACTTAGCATCCACTCTTTTGTACAATCCTTCTAGAAATCCTCTTCCCAATTCTAGGGGTGTGTGCTTGAACTTGATCAGCATATCAATCATTACACCTTCAAGTTTAACTTGATCATCATTTCTCAAAGAATTATATTGAATGTCTTTGATTTCCATTATGCTTTCTAGTTCTATCAGTTTTGCATATACCTGATCAACAATCATTGGAGGGAGTCTATTTACCACTACTATCTTACTAGTCTCATTAGACTCAATTTTTTCCTTAGCTTCCTCCTCCTCTTGTGCAATGATAAGCTTCCTCTTCTTCATCTTGGCTTGAACCTCTAACTACTTCCTCCTCTTTAATAGACTACCAATTAATAGCTCAGTATGCATTTGTCTGACCTCTTTCTAGTGATGCTCACCTTTTTATGCATGTTCTTATGGAGATCTTTCTTCACCTTAGGTTCTATAATAAAAACCTTTCTTTGTTTAGTGGCCTTTTTCATCACAACTAAAAGCTCTTTTCCTTTGCCCTCCTTGGCCTTTGAGAGTTGTCCTGACCCTTGTCCTTGCTCCTTCTTACTAGTCTTGTCAACTTTCCTTTTCTTTTGTTTACCTTCCTTTAGTTTTGAAGATTCTATAGACAGCTCGACAATAATAGTCTCATATGTGCCAAATTTCTTAGCACTAGTATCAATATCTTCTGCCAATATTGTAGTAACTATTGTTGTATCATCATCAACATTTACCTCATAGGTTATTGGCCTTAGCCATGATAACCTCAACAACACTACTTGTGCATACACAAAATCCATTTTCACCATGAAACATATTTCATCATAATATTTGTCTACAACAAACTTTGGAATCCTCATTCTATTTTTCATTTTTACTTTGAATTCCTCAAAGTAGTTGTCCATTATTGCCTTAAAATTCTCTCCTAATCTATCTATTAGGTCATTTAATTGTCCCACAACTAACTTATTTCTATTTCATCCAATCTTTCCAATGGTAGGAAAAAAAATTTGTACATAGAAAAATATGCAAACAAGTAGAGAACTAAACTTACAAGATGTGTTCTTAGCTTTTTTGACTTCTTCTAGGTTCTTAGTAAGTTGATGCTGCTGCAACTTGGCAAGATCGTATGAATGATCTTTCTTCACAATTTTGTATCTCAATTTAACTACTATTCATGACACGTTCAATCTACTCAATTGATAGAACTTTTTTGCAATCACATTAATAATGAATTCAATTAGTAGATCATCAATGCTGTCTATTGACATTCCATGACCAGTCTACTTCATCTTGGTTAGGTTTTCAATCGCATTGCATGTTCCACTCCTTATGCTCTTAGGTTGATCCAATATGGGGTAATCAGTTACCCTTCAAATGATTTACTTGTTAATCTTTATTGGCCCACCTTCCAACCAAACTTTCATGTTATGAACTTATCTTAGCATAGTCTTGATCCATCTGACCTTGAATTTTTTTGGAAATCCTAGGGTACAGATAAACCCTTTTTTAGCAATGATCTTGAATTCATATTTTAGAAATACATCAACACATAGCTTTTCATATGTTGCTCTAATTTCAAAATCTCCAATCTCTCCAATCTTACATTGGTAGCATGATCTAATATCTTGAACAATCAAGACCTTGGGTGGAATTGATGACAATCTTCCAAAATCATTAATAGAGGCACCAATGTTAACTATATTTCTAAAATTGGGTAGAGGTCTCTAATCATTCCTAATGATTTGTGCACTATTGTCCTTCACCATTTCACTTCTAGAATCCATTATCAACTAGGGTTTTGGAAAAACATTTTCAAAGATACCTTCATATAATACTTTACTTGGCACTAAGAGTAATAGTAACTTCACTTCACACATTTTTTGATAGCCTTCTAAGATTCTTTGTTCTTGGTCATTGAAGTCACTTTTATCACCTTTCAATATTATCATGAGCTCTTTGATTACTGGGTGAGTATAAATGAATGTTCAAATTTGATATATACCTTTGATCTTTCAATTTAGGTCTATAATTAATGTCTTTGAATTTAGATAGTGTATGGCAATTGGCTCAGTCTTTACTATGGCTTTATGCACTCGACCACTTCACTTGGTTGATATGTTATTCTTCTTGCTCACTCAGTCTATAATGTAAGGCTCAGTCAATATATACTTGTACCACTAATGCTTAGTACTTTCTAATTTTCTATTTATGCAGATATAACTTTTCATCACTTTTATACTAGGAATTGATGTAAGATTTAACTTTAAGTATATAGTTACTACATACCTTCTTTCCTTTAGTGAGATGTGGTGTGATCACCTACTCCATTAGATTGGATGATCAGTGTGTCTTCTACTTTTTTGGTTCCAGCTCTTACTATCTCTATCCATGTCTTTTTTCCTTTAGGTTTGCCATTTTAATTGCTTGTTGCTCATGCTAGTGTCCTAGTTTTGCAGTTCTTACTATTGTATCCAAATTTGAGATAGCTAAAATATACTATCTCTCCATTTAACCATTTCTTTTAATTTTTTCTAAAATGTGCTTTGATGCAATTCTCTAGAATGTGTCCATATTCTCCATAATAGTCACAATTGTACCATGTGTTTTTATCCCAATCATAGGTATTACCTCTCTATATTGTATGAGTTTTTTTCCCTAGGTGACCAATGTGACTTCTTCTTAACTCTCTACTCATAAGCTATATGTCCATACTTTTGACACTTGTAACAATGACCTTGGAATATAGATACCTTTCTAGTTGAGTCATTGTTCTTTACATTCATGTGTTTGATGTCATGTCTTCTTGTAATTAAAACAATTACAACTTGACTTAGGTTTAGGAAATTGCTTACCATTTTTTCTTCTAAAAATATTTTTTTGTTCAATTTTCCCATAGTAGTAACATGTAGGTTTTCTTTTGTTTTTGCATTCCTTTGTTCTCCACTTTTAGATTATTCTCTTTCTTCAATAGTTGAAGATTTCTTATTGTATCCAAGTTCAGAGGTGTCTTTTTCTCTAGGTGATTTATCCATGTTTTAAAAATGCTTGATTTATTCATTTGGTTTGTTCATCCTTTCTATGTGTTTCTTTTCATGCCTTAACTCATTTTTCAATTGCTCATTATGTAACCTAAGATTTGTGATCTCCAAATATTTTATGTTTGCTTCTAGTTTGAAGTTACCAATCAATTTATCATGTCAAGTTGATTATTTGTGAGCTTCTAAACTTCCAATAATGTCTCTTCAAGACTACTAGTTATCTACCTTTTTTCTTCTTCAACCATTATCTAGTCTTCCTTTTCTTTATTCTTTTGTTAAATTTCTTCACAGAGTGTAACAAATTGAATTTCCTGTTATGCCTTGAGATATTTTACTTCCTTCACTAGGGCTCTATTCTTCTCTAGAAATTCTCTCATTGCTTCATTATTGTTACTAGTCTTTCCACTATCCAGAATTCCTTCTATGTATTGAGTGTCATTTAGCTGAATAGATAACTCTTTTCTTCACTTGAGTGATTTCCTTAACTCCTCTTTTGCTATTTCCAATTTTTGCAACCCAATCTGGATTTTAATCATTTGATTCTCAATAATCTTTCCCATCTTGTACACTTCCATCTCCATGATCTTATCCTCTCAAGTTTTTATGATTCTTTACAAGATAACTATGCTTTGATATCAATTGTTGGAATAAGTATGTGGGAAAAAAGATATTGAAAGAGGGGGTGAATTAGGATCTTAAACAATTTATTTCTAAAACCAATAATATGAATTCACACCAAATTCATCTCACAGATCTATCAATAAAACTAAAATGTCATAACATAAATGTCATGTATCACATCCATAAGAATTCAACACATAACACAATGATTTGATAACCCAAAAGCACTTCACAATGAAGGTAAAAATATGGCGGGGATGAAGTCCGCAAATCTTCACTATTGCAACAATAAAGTGAACTTGTTAAGGTTACAATGTTTGAGTAAAGCTTGTTCAGTTTAATACAACTAGAATAACTTGTATGTCAATTTGTTGTTTCTTTTGATTCAATGAACTAAGTAAATGTGACAGTATCTCCAGGCACTAGGAATAATTTATGTAAGAATGGATTGTAGGGAGAATTGTTAATTATATTGATTGTAATGTAGTTGATTAGGTCAAGAAATTGGATAGACTCTTTATCCCCATGGATGAGGCACTGATCAACTGTTTCAGCTAGCATATGGAAAGATCATAGATAAATGTCAAGAAAAAATCTAAAAATCAATATCAATATCAATTTTACTTTAAAAGTTTGAAGAATGTTAAAGCCGATTAGCACTTGCTTACATTTAACCTTTGAGTCTTAGTTAGCTGCTATTGCCTAGAATTATCATAGATCTATGAAGAATTGTGACCAATCTTCTATAAGGGACGAATATTGTTATAAAATGTCATGGAATGAGTGAAATGTGAATGTAGTATTAGGTTGTGAATCTTTATCCCTCAGGTGCACCCTCCTTGGTTTTGTAGAACCAAAAGAGTAGAAAATCTTTCATGATTTTGTTAAAGTTGGGTCCAGATCTGAAGAACATATAGCTGTTTATAAGAAGTATCTAATCCTTAGTTTATTGTGATCTTCATCATCTTGGTATTAAGTATTTTTTTGCTTAGTAGTTGAAAAACACCAACATTAACAAATGACAGTAAAGAAGGAGAAAGTGAATATCTGTGCAGTCCTAAGATATCAATTATGGGATAACATTGATAGAATTGAATAAACTAAGAATGCAATATTTAGATTTGAATCCTTGTTAAAAAAATTATTTTTATAAGTTATTATAAGATTTGCCACAATTCTAGATAATTAATAGCATACTAGAAATTGTATAATGAGCATGATCACTTACCACTACAAGAAGCAATTAGATGATAGAATAATAGAGGACATTTCTAAAATGATGAAGAGTTTCCAAGATACAATGTAGAAAATATATAGAATCCCTCCATCTTTGGTAGATAAGTATAAAGATGATATATGTTTCATTCTTGAAATTGATGTGACATGCATGGAAGTAGTGGAACCCAGGGTAAAATTCAATGATCCTATGGGATATGATATGACAAAAGAGTTGATAGAGGGTTATGCAAAGATAATGCTTCAGTCACAAATAGATTTAAGGTGTACTAGATGGGGCACATATGAGGAGAAAGAAAAGGAAGTTAATAGTGAACTTCACAACAAAGACATTAAGAAGAGAGTAGATAAGAAGATTGAGACCATATTGAAAGAAATAGGGATGAGCAGAGAAGAGTATAGGGAAGCTATGGGAGTTTCTCTAGAAATGGGAGTAAGTGAAAATTTTGAAATATTAATGAAGAAAACCTTTAGAAATGGAGATAGGATCAACATAATGAGTCATAGTAGTTGGACCCTTAGCAAGTACACCTTATGCAATAATTTCACAAGTTCAACCATAAGTTGTACCACCAGTTCAAAAGCAAAAGAAGGAAGAAGATATGAGTATTGTTCGAGATAAAATAGTTACCCTACCCAACTGTTGGAATATTCAAATAGAAAGAATGCTTCTGAGAGGGGGGGGTGAATCAGAAGTACTGTATTTTAACCATTAAAACTTTTTTAACTAAAAGTAGATTGCATGCATATGAACATATCAGACAGTTATGAAAAACACATAAGCATCACCATATAACACTTGAGATTTTGGTAACCCAGAAACCCTCTAGAAATAAGAAGATAAAACTGGGGTTGAGATGATACCCACAAAATCACCGCAGTAATAATATTTAACCACTTCTGATGGTCTACCCTATTAAAGGCCTACCCTGCTAAAGGCTTTACACTGTATCAATAGTGACTTGGTTAAAGGATTTACAAACACTTTACATGAAGTGTCACCCTGTTAAAGGATTTAATCACCTATTTAAAGGATCTACAAAATAGCTGTTAAGCTAACCTATCACCATAGGGTTTTTCATTCTAATATGCTAGAGAGTATTAGGTACAATAAACCTGATAGCTCGCAATCCTTCATTTTCTGAATACAGGCACTTGATCTGCTTTCTCTAATCTTGATCCTCTAAGATTTGATACTCTTTACTCTGAAATAGTTTTTCTTCCATACCCTTGTACATCCATTTTTTTTGAGATTTTGTCTTCCTTATAAAGACATTTGAAGACTTAGGGTTAGGTATGGATCTACGATCCATATTGAATCTTTGCTTCCCGCTCATTCCTTGCACTTTTCTTATTGGTTGCATGCCTTCTCCATTTTTCTTATTGGCTACATGTAGATTGCATAGAAAATACAAAATATTCGATCTTATCATTTAATCCTTCAAGATTCATCATATGTCGGCCATGAAAATGGTTTACATATGAATCAATGAAGTTACAAACTCATATGTACATTCTGTGTTACTTGGCACTTGCTGATTTCAGATGCTTGACACTAATAACAAACTGGCTTACTCGACTCCTGTTGCATTTGTGTATTGCTTGGCATCATCTGTAACTTGACACTTAAATATCACTCGGCACTTGTATCATGCTCAGTGCCTAAAGTCATTCGGCATTTGAACTTTACTCGGCACCTGATCTTCCCTCAGCACCTAAAGATCACTCGGCATACATGGTGTACTTGGTTCCAATATAGAAAGTGGTTAAGTGTATTGGCACTCAAGTGTCAAAAACCATTATGAGGTTAACAATCTCCCCCTTTGACATGAGTGACAAAAACACTTAACTAATCTTATAAGTACATTAACTAATCTACTTGATATATATAAAGGTTTTAAAAACCTTTAATCAAAATTTGTGTAACCTACAATATATATACCTCAAAATTATTGTAACTCCCCCTTAGTTAATAAGATATATATCTCCCCCTTTTTGACACTTATGTCAAAGGATTTTAAGGGTTAAGACCATATTTCTCCAAAAATGTGCTGTTTACCTCCATAATCATCCTGAGAGCTACATCCCAATTGTTCAAAGCAATTTCTAGTGGCTTGTGTTGGATGGCAGTCTCTGCAGCAAGATGAATAAGTCCATCTGAAGTAGAAAGATTGGGATCTTTCTTGAGAATAGTTTCTGCATAGACTTGTTCCTTATGGAGTATTTCCAAATGTGGGGTAATGGAGGACTAGAGCTGTATCAATTTTTCCTTGATATTGGCCTCATTTGCTGATAATACAGCTATTTCTTTTTGAGTGTGAAGCGATTGAGAAAAATGCTTCTCACTTTGAGTTGGATCATTTGGTAGCTGCATGCTTGAAATATTTAAATTTCTCTCCAATCTTAGTATCTTTTGGCTTGTCTCTTGTGTGAAGTATGAAAAGTCACACAAATTTTTGTACAATGAGAATATATTCTCAAGTACCTTTTTCACTTTGTCTATTAGCTTTGCCAATTCAACCTGTGAGAGTGCAATTTGACTTGATACTTGCTCATTTACTTTTCCTTGGAATTTTCTTTCAGACCATTCTATAAGTTTTGCATTTGTCTCTTGGTCTTCATTTTTCACCTGGTCAACAATATTTGATAATTGCTCTATGATATGCTTTGACTCATCTGGTGACTACAAACTAAAGACATCCATAAAGATGTCCTTAATCTCATGTAGTGTTTGCTTTTGTTTATACTCCCTCTTGAGTATCTCTTGTCTCTTTCTCCTATTCAGTGCTTCCCGCACCTCATTGATTTGATCAATGGTTATTGTTTTTGAGTCATATCCTGGTATGACTATCTCTTCATCTAATTCAGGGTCTCCATAGTGAAGTACCCTTGCAACTTTTGTAGTATTGGATCCTGGTGCAGATATTTGCAATGGCTGTTGTGAAGGAGTTCTTGAGGTAGTAAAATTTATCAATTTTTGTATTGCCTCTTGCTCTTTAGGAGTTTCCTCTATTTTCTCCTCCTACTGTCTACTTCCTTGATCAATTATGGTAATCTTAAGAAGTGCACCTTGTGTTTGTGTTGTAGGATCAGATGTAATAGTCTGTCCTATTTGTTCTATTTCTTTTTCTACAGCTGCACTTGGCTTCTGTATTGAGGTGTCAACTATGCCTAATGAAATAACTGTGGGCATTTGAGGTTGACCACTAGTAGCTATAGAGATGATAGAAGGTGGTTCTTGTGGCTTCACCTTTTCTCTAATTGTGCTTTCTACTAGTTTTTGTTATTCATCCATGCTAACCAATACTAGATCTGTACACAATCTTGCTTGCTGTGTAGATTGGTCAAGGATTCTTTTGAGGTCTTTTGCAATTAATGGATTGATGTTCTGATGAAAAGTGTCAGGAATATCTTTTATAATTATAGTTTTTGTAGGTGTGATGGGTACATGAGGAGGGCTAGAGGGTGGCAATTGTGTGTCTTGCACACTCTGGTCTGGTTGCTGCTCTTGCTCAGCTGTTGCCATTACATCTTGTTCTTGTGTCTCTTCCTCCTCTCCATCTTTCTTTTCTTCTTCCTTCTTCTCTTCTTCTTCTTCTTTCTTTTCTTCTTCCTCTTTCTTTTCTTCTTCTTTCTTTTATTCTTCTCCCTTCTCTACTACTGTCTTCTCTTCTCTCCTTTTTCTTCTCTCTTCTAGTGGAGCAACTGCTTCTTCCTTGTATTCTTCTTCAAGAAAATCTTCAATCTTTTTGTACAAGTTTTTCCACGATTTCATTGTTCTTTGAACAATTTCTTCCATCTTGTTTTGGAGAATAAAGAATGCCCTGTACTTAGGTGTAAACCTAGTATTATACCTTTTGACTACTTTCTTTATTTGTTCCTTAGTCAAATCAAGCAATACGCTTGCTAGGGTTGATTCCCTCATCTCCTTCTCCATTTTCAAACAAAAATGCCATCTGTCTTCTACAATTTTAGACAGTTCTTTTGGCAATTGTCCATCTAGTTCAAGAGGAGTGTACTTGAACTATGCCATCATTCCATAAATTGTTTCCTCTATCCTATTCTGTTCTTCTTTAGTAAACTTATTGAAATAAACTTTATTTAAGTTGCTTAAATCACCATTTCCAATCTTTTTACATAAAGTATCAACTAAAAAATGGCTTACCTTTTCAAATTGATCTTCTTCATTAGTATCAAGTTGAGCCACATATCTTCTTCTTTTCCTCGGCCCTTCATGTGTTTCCTTGATTGGTTTCTTCTTTATAGCTTCCTCTGTAGCCTTTTTAGCGGAGGCCCTTGTTGCATCTTGGGTTGTTGGCTTTTGAGGTGATGGCATAGCAGATTTCTTTGGTTTTTGCTGAGTTGGAGGCTGTTCTGTTGCCTTCCTTCTCTTTGACTCAGCTTCAGTTGGTGCTTCCTTGGCTTCTTTTTCCTCTGCACCTTCCTCCTTATCTTCACCTAGGCCTTGGGTAAATTCCATTGGGCCTTGTTCTTGTTCATCTTCATCATCATCATTGTCATCTTCATCTTCTTCTGCTTCATCCTCAATTTCTTCACCAAATTTCTTCTTAATCTTCTTCAACAATTTTTCTTTCTTCTTTAATGTGGAGGTAGTCTTTAACTCCATATTATCTTTGATCTTACCACATCATAAGCACCAAAGTTTGGAGCACTTTTATCTGTTTCTTCTGCCAATAATGCAGTTATTGCTGCAAAAGCTTCATCTATATTGATTTCATATCCAAATGGTCTTAGTCATCTCACCCTTGGAATTACTGCTTGAATATAGGTAAAATCAATGTCAACTAAGAAGCACAAATCATTAGTATGTTTTTCTACTAAGGAAACTGGTATTCTTGATCTTTGCTTCATGGATTTCTTGAAATCCTCAAAATAACTTGTCATCAGTGTATCAAAATTTTCTCCCATCTATTCTATATATTCATTGATTTGGGCAATGATAGTCTTATCATTCCTCCATGTAACTTTGCCAAAAGAGGGAAACTCATTCTGAACATAAAAGAATATACACACTAGAATTGCTCCAAATTTGCATTGAGTACCCTTTATCCTTCTTATGGCAGCTAGGTTTTCAGTAATCTATTGTAGTTGCAGTTTTGCAAGATCATAAGTATGATCCTTTTTCACCAATTTGTAACCTACATCTACTGCAATACATGGCACATTGTTGAGTCTACTAGATTGATAGAACTTATGGGCTATGACTCTAATAGAAAACTCAACTAGAGGATCCTGGATGGTGTGAATTGTCATTCCTCTTTTATTCCACTGAGCACCAATGTTCTTTTCAATAACCTCCTTTGATTCACTTCTCAAGGTTTTGAACCAATCTAGGGTAGGATACCTAGTTACCCTATGTATGATTCCTTTGGTTAATTTGATGGGAATATCTTCCAACCAAAGACTTCCACCATGAATTCTGCTTAACACAAGTTTAACCCATTCTATCTTGAATACGGTGGGAAAGCTCATAACTTGGGTCAAACACTTTCTTTCAACAATTTTGAATTCATCTTTTAAGACTCCATCTATGCAAAATTTTTCATAGGCTTGCCTTATCTCCATATCTCCTAGGGCTCCTATCTTACAATTGTAGCATCTTCTCACGTCTTGAACCATTACAACTTTTGGGGGAATTTGGGAGAAATCTCCGACTGGGTCATTTTTGTATGCAACTTCAGGGATGGGATGAAACTCAGGTTTCTTGACCTCATTTGACAATAATTAAACTTCAAACGACTCTTTCTCCTCAGTTTTCTTGGAACTTGACACCATTTATGCAAATTAGGGTTTCTTTTTTTTACAAAATATGAAACTGCGTAGCTCGACACAAATGAAAATACCTCAAGATCGATGAAAATTCTTTGAGAGATGTTGCAATCTGCTTGAAATGTTGGATTCTTTGCTATGAAGTCACTCTTCTCTCTTTCTCTTCTTTGCTTCTTGATCGTGATCAGGAAAATTGATTGGAATCATGATAATATACCCTATTTTATCACATTAAATGCTCAACTGCCAACTTCGCTTCTAATGGATTTTAACATTAATCAGCTTGTACTACACTTCCACTTTACTTAGCTTGCATTGGAGTTAACCAACTCGGCATCAGTTATCAACTTGGTCACTGTTAGGAACTCGACACGTGTTGGAGTTTAGCTTGGCATCCAAAGATAACTCGGAAACATTATTTAGATTTTGTCTTGACATCTTATCTCATGTAGATTTATACTTTGCATTGCTTCTTTGTCTTGGGACTGATGTGTGATATAACTTTATATATTAGTCCCATATACTTCTCATGCTTAGTTTGATGAAGTGTGATCACTTGACCCATTGGGTGAAGTGATCCCTCCACTTGATGTGTTGCACTCATCTTTATTTTTCCAAGTCTTATTCATTTTCCCCCTTATCTTTTCAACATCAATCTTTTCTTTGCCCTTATTTTCTTCAGTCTTGGGTGCCTTTGACCGTGTAGGATAGTTTCTACTGGTATGCCCAATTTTCAGACAACTGAAACATGTAGTTTGTCTCAACTATCTTTTATAGTTTCCCTTGAAATGTGTTCTTATGCAATTTTGGGGTGTATGTCCATATTCCTGAGAATAATGATAGCTATACCTAGTGTTGTAATCCCAATGATAGTGACTTTCATTTATTTTTGATTTTGTTGGTTGATTTGATGTCCACATAGGCTTTGATCTGCATTCAAATGCTCTATGTCCATACTTCTTGCAATTATGACAATGTCCATCAAATCTTTGAGTCCTTGTGGCATTGGATCTGCAATCTTGTATTATATGTCCTTGCATATTGCACTTGTGACAGTAACTCTTTCTCTTGGCTGTATTTGTCTGATTGAATCTCCTACTCATGCAAATATTAGCAGTATGTCCCTTTTTATTACAATAATGAGAAGTGGGTTTAGAATCCTTACCTTTGTCACTTCTTTTCTCAACACTCTTTGACGATTCTCCAACTTCAGTGCTGTTGTATCCAAGTCCTGATGTATCATGGGTAGATTTTGGGGATTTCAGCAACTATTCAAAATACTTGATGGCTTCACTTGACTTGTTGAGATTCTCCGCTACCTCTTTTTCTCTGTTTAATTCATTCTTTAGTTGTTCATTCTGCATCTTTACAGTAGAGATCTCAATATCTTTCATATTGAGTTCATGATGAAGGTTCATCATTTGGGCAAGTGTATCCATCTACATGTTTGAGATCCTTGTTAATTCAATACATTTTCATTCAAGTTTGTTTGCAAGATTTCTTTTTTCATTTTCCATCATGACTTTGTCCTCAACTACTCTTTTCTTTTGTTCAGTGATTTCACATAACATTATGGCTTGTGATTCACGTTCCATCTTGAGAGATCTTATCTCTTCTGCTTGAACTTTGTTTTTCTCCATTAGTTCTGCTATTGTTCCATCAAACTCTTTGGTGTCTCCATTGGCACACAATTTTGTGGTATCAATCTCCTTGTAGTTTATATCATTTTCAGCTATGGCTATATCCTTCCTTTTCTTCAAGGATTTTCTCAATTCCTCCCTTGCTTCCTCTACTTTGTGTAGAGCTAGTTGCACATCAATCACTTGATTGTCAATAATCTTCCCAAGTTTGAAGACTTCCATCTTTAGATCTTTTTCTCCAAGTTGTTAGACTTCTTCTTGTGAGAACCTTGCTCTGATACCAATTGTTGGAATATTCTAAGAGGGGGGGGGGTGTGAATCAGAAGTACTGTATTTTAACCATTAAAACTTTTTTAACTGAAAGTAGATTGCATGCATATGAACATATCAGATAGTTATGAAAAACACATAAGCATCACCATATAACACTTGAGATTTGGGTAACCTAGAAACCCTCCAAAAATAAGAAGGTAAAATTGGGGTGGGGATGATACCCACAAAATCACTGCAGTAATAATATTTAACCACTCTAATGGTCTGCCCTATTAAAGGCTTTACACTGTATCAATAGTGACCTGGTTAAAGGATTTACAAACACTTTACATGAAGTGTCACCCTGTTAAAGAATTTAATCACCTATTTAAAGGATCTACAAAATAGCTGTTAAGGTAACCTATCACCATAGGGTTTTTCATTCTAATAAAATTGCTAGAGAGTATTAGGTACAATAAACCTGATAGCTTGCAATCCTTCGTTTGCTGAATACAGGCACTTGATTTGCTTTCTCTAATCTTGATCCTCTAAGATCTGTTACTCTTTACTCTGAAATAGTTTTTCTTCCATACCTTGTACATCCATTTTTTTTGAGATTTTGTGTTCCTTATAAAGACATTCAAAGACTTAGGGTTAGGTATGGATCTATGATCCGTATTGAATCTTTGCTTCCCACTCATTCCTTGCACTTTTCTTATTGGTTGCATGCCTTCTCCATTTTTCTTATTGGTTGCATGTAGATTACATAGAAAATACAAAATATTTGATCTTATCATTTAATCCTTCAAGATTCATCATATGTCGGCCATGAAAATGGTTTACATATGAATCAATGAAGTTACAAACTCATATGTACATTCTGTGTTACTTGGCACTTGCTGATTTCAGATGCTCGACACTAATAACAAACTGGCTTACTCGGCTCCTATTGCATTTCTATATTTCTTGACATCATCTGTAACTTGGCACTTAAATATCACTCGGCACTTGTATCATGCTCGGCACCTAAAGTCATTCGGCACTTGAACTTCACTTGGCACCTAATCTTTACTTGACGCTTGAAGGCTACTCGGCACCTGAAGATCACTTGGCATACATGGTGTACTTGGTTCTAATATAGAAAGTGGTTAAGTGTATTGGCACTCAAGTGTCAAAAACCATTATAAGGTTAACACCCAGCATTAGAAGGTATATGTGAGGTTAACTAAAGTAAAATAGGAGAAAATAGAATCTCATGCACATAAGAGAACTAAAAAAATGACAACTGGACCAAGAAAGAAAAGAAAAACTATCCATGGCACCCAGAGAAGAAAGGTTTAGATAGTTGAGTTTAAATCCAAAGAATCTAATGAGGAGGAAATAGACGCAAAATAGGAAGAGCAAGCAAAGATAGAAGTGAAGGCACCTACTGCAAGGAAGCAGTTGAAGCCTAAAGTAGAGACACTCAATATTGCAATCATCAATAATAGTAACTTTATATAATTGAATAAGTTTTATGATTTGTATGGTAGTATGAACATACCATACTTATAAAATATTGTAGTAAGACACATGATTTTGGCAAATAAGATGTTTGAAGATATAGAAAACCATATATCTAAGGATTTGTATCATAGATTTATAAATAGAAAGAAGAGAGTAATTGACGAGGATAGGAAAATTAGAGAAAACTAGATAAGAAAATGTAATGTCCCCATCATAAAATAAATATATTTAATTAAACCTTTTTAATGGGTTGATTGGTTTAATATATCTTGGACCCACTTTTTTTTTCATAGTTGGTGTCAATGTTGGCGATCTTTGTACACCCTCAAAAAGTTTCCTAATGGGTATTTAAGCATGGCTTGTAGGTAGCCTTTAGGCATGCTTATTGGATTATTTCTATGTATTGTAGATTCTTGTTGGAGTTCTTGATCATTCAGCATTTTGAAAGTGAAAGATCTTCCCTATTTGACTCATGTAGTTTCAGTGGGATTCAACCCTCACCCTATTCCATTGTTGCATGTAATACTTCACTTAGATCTAGAAAATTGGAGCACTATCTTATTGAAAATGTGTATACTTATATCTCTGGTAAGAAATTGAATTAATTTTTTTAGTATTATTTAGCAAATGCATTGTTCTGGCGCTAAGCATAGATCCATTCCATCTTCCATATGGCTCACTACCTATCTATGATTCCTAGTTGCATCCACCGTATGGTCCTAGTATTCTTCCTCACATATGGTCATCCTTGCCTTCCCTCTTGTATGAACATTTTTCCATCTACACCGTATGACCAAGTAGAATTCCTGCCATATGACCCTCAATTCTAACTATACAACCCTCTATTTCAACATTACTTTGTCATCATACAGAGACACTATCATTTCATCGGCATTAGACTTTGTACAACTTACAACTTGGTCATCATACATCACTTGTTTTCCACCATACGACCTTCTAGTTATATCCTCCATGTGGCCTCTTCTTCACCCTCATCATAGAGTCACTGCTTAACATAGTATGGCTACTCTCTAGCCTTTTAGTTATACCCCTACTATGCACATTTCCTATTCAATTAACATCCAAGAAATTAGCATCCAAAGCACACATATAGAAGAATGGGATCTGAAACATTATGGTGGTATTAGAGCTTTTGATCCTACCTTCCTATGGAAGTGAATGAAAGTTTATACTTGAAGAAGAAAGTGAAATAACCCTATTGATAGAATGCTAGATCACCAGGATCCTACAACAGAGCTCATGAATCTTTTAAGAGAGCTAAACAAAAATCAAATATGAATCAGCGAAACCAAAAGGCTTATGCAGGAAACTTTACAAAAATTGGCTGAGAAAAAGACAATAGGAGAACAAAATGGGCATAGAAATGATTCTATTTTGGGAGGGAAAAACTTTCAACCCTCTCACTCTTGACCCTTGATACCCATCTTCCTTCCAAGAACAAAAGCATGGCACAAAGGAAGAGAGCCCACTTTTGAGGAAATGCAAGAAATTTTTTAAGAAGATTGGTGGAACACAAATATGGAAGGTGATATATTTTACAGAGACTATGTTGATCTAAGAATGAAATATTCTGGTAGGGCAAATCATTGTTATTTTAATGATGATCTCAGGAGATAGAACAAAAAGGTAAACTTGTCACTATTTGATGGATTTGGAGTCATTACCACATAGTCATGGGTCTTAAAGATAGATACCTATTTCATACTCAATCCAATGCCCGAAGAGGAAGCAATCAAGTTTGCAACACTTCATCTGGAACAAGTGGCACATGAGTGGTGGCATCATGGATTTGTCACTCTCAGTCATGACCAAGTGACCTCTTATGTTGAGTTTACTGAGAGACTCATTGACCATTTTGATGGGAAGGATCCTAAGCTAAACTTCAAAGATCTAGCTCAGCTAAAGCAATTTGGCATGGTAGAAAACTACATCACTGAGTTCCAAAGGTTGTTAGTACTAGTCACAGACATCTTTGAAGGACGCTGAATTGTGTTATTCATGGATGGGCTGGGAGAGCCTTGAGAAGTTGGATCAAAGGGTTCAACCCATGTTCACTCAATGAAGCTATTAAGAATGTATGCGACATGGCCACATCTTCCTCTAGAACTCAAGCAACTATACCAACAACATCCCCACAAGAGGACAAGGAAAAGGAGACGATTCAGAAGAAACCTCAAATTGATGAAGATTCTAGACAAGAACTCTGGAGTAAAAAGCTCTATTTCACATGCAATGAACCATAGGGACCTATTCATCCCTACCTTGGGAAGGGAAAGATTCATTACATGGATTGGCATGGTAGAAAATGACATCATTGAGTTCCAAAGGTTGTCAGTACTAGTCACAGACATCTGTAAAAGATGCTGAATTATGTTATTCATGGATGGGTTGGGAGAGCCTTTGAGAAGTTGGATGAAAGGGTTCAACCCATGTGCACTCAATGAAGCTATTAAGAATGTGTGTGACATGGCCACATCTTCATCTAGAACTCAAGCAACTATACCAACAACATACCCACATGAAGATAAGGACAAGGAGATGATTCAGAAGAAACCTTAGATTGATCAAGATTCTTGACAAGAACTTTGGAGTAAAAAGCTCTATTTCACATGCAAAGAACCATAGGGACCTGGTCATCCCTACCTTGGGAAGAGAAAGACTCATTACATTGACATGATGCCTAATGATGACAAAGGACAAATACCTACAGCAACTGATGAAGAAATTACCCAAAAGGAGAGAATAAATGCCCTGATACAAAAGGGGGTTCCATTGTTACCCTCACTACATCAAATGGAAGTGGTATCTTTAGGGTTCATGACACATTTCATGGAAAATGAGTCCCAATCATGATTGATAGTGGCATCACACTCAATTTCATCAATTCATCTTTGGTCACTAGTAAAGGCATGCACACAGTTGAGCATTGAGGACTTGATGTAAAGGTTATAGGAGGAAACCTTTTACCTTGCACTCATATGATCCCATGGCTAAAAATTTCCATGGGAAACTATACCATGGTAGATGACTTCTTTGTCATAGATTTGGTTGATACCGATCTCATTTTGGGAATTCAGTGGTTGGAAACTCTTGACTAGTACACTCAAAGTTTCAAAAGGATGGACTTTTCATTTGAGATGGAGGGCAAGAGGGTGTTGCTAAGAGGAATGTTAAATAAAGGATTGAGGGAAGTCACAATCAAGAAGATGGAGGCAATTTTTAAATAGGATTTGGTTCCAGAGGCTCCAAGTAAAAACATGATAGTTAACACCTCACCATATTCCTTGGATAATTTATAGGCCCATCTATTGGTCTAGTATTCCAAGAACACTTTTGCATGTGAATTGATGGATGGCTATGTATGAAATGAAAGATACAAAGTTATTAATGACATCATTTACTTTGGGGGGAATATCTACTTAGTCCCTAGCTTGGAATTGAAGGAGCTAATTATGGAAGGTTTCCTAGAACTGGATATGCATTTGCTTGAGGACAAGAAAATTTTGGGATAGGAGGAATATAATGTCCCCATCATAAAATAAATGTATTTAATTAAACCTTGTTAATGGGCTGATTGATTTAATATATCTCAGACCCATTTTAATTTTTTTCATAGTTGGTGTCACCGTTGGCTATCTTTGTACACTCTCAGAAAGTTTCCTGATGGGTATTTAAGCACAACTTGTAGGTAGTCTTTAGGCATACTTATTGGATTATTTCTATGTACTGTGGATTCTTGTTGGATTTATGGATCATTCACCATTTTGGAAGTGAAAGATCTTCCCTATTTGGCTCGTGTGGTTTCAGTGGGATTCAACCATCACCCTATTCCATTCTTGCATGTAATACTTTGCTTAGATATGGAAAATTGGAGCACTATCTTATTGCAGATGCATATACTTATATCTCTCGTAATAAATTGAATTATTTATTTTGGTATTAATTAGAAGAAGAGGAAATGACAAGAGAGGAAGAATAAAAGAGGAAGGAAGAAGAGATGAAGAATAAAAGGAAGAAAGGGAGAAAGAAGAGGAGAAAATAGAGGAGAAAAGATAAGAAAAGAGTATTTGAAAGAATTGGATGATAGTGATGCAAGAGTTAGCATTCTTGCCATAGATGATGAAGAAATAGAATTTGACAAAGTTGAATTTCAGCATGAAGTAAAAATTTTACTACATACCCCTAAGAAAATCGAGTCTCCATTAGAATCATCATTGAAAAACTTTTCTAGAGATGATGATGATTAGTTAGGTCTAATATCATTTTTAAGTAAATTGTTTGAAAGAAACAAGAAGGTGACAAATCTGGAAAGGATTTAGAAGATGCTTTAGAGAAATTGTAAAATGCCACATCAGTTAAGGTGATAGAGATAGATCAAAAACTAAGAGTTAAAGAGTTAGTATAAGATTTTGATAATGAGTTTACTCATTTATTAGAAGTGGTAGCAACACAAGTACAAATATATGTTTTGCTGAAGTATTAAATATACTATAAAGATTTTGAAAAGTCAAAGTCTCTTCTTGTATAGTTTGTGAGTTGGTTATCAGACATATTTTGTTCTATCACCAACTTTCTATTAATGGAAAATTATAGAAAGACTTTCTAATTCTATCTCTCCTATTACACATTTTATGTGTTTCGAAGTGATTGGAACATGTTTCAATTATTCTCAATGCATTTTTGTGATGTATATAGCTATTTCAATTATTTAATTGAAGGAATTAATTAAAATTCATGAATTCAACATACAAATGTATAAAATATTGTTGTAGGATTAGATAAGTAGGATAAAATTTAATGTGAAATGGTTTACTTAATGTGAAGAAATAATGTAAGAAGTCTCAAATTTTTTTTAATTAAAATTATGGTATAATATGGGGGATTTAAATGACTCTACCACCTTATGGATAATGCACTGGTCTAGTTAGGTACTTATATTGTTAGTTTTGTCAACTTTTGCATAAGATCTTTTAAAATAACTAGGATTTAGGATAGGTTTATGATTCTAATGAGTGATGATCTCATGCCAATATTTCTCTACACACAAGGACATGTCAAACAAAGGGAACTTGAAAATCTAAACCAGTTGATCAAGAAGCCTAAGATTGATAACATGCTAGTTGAGAAGAGGGATCTTCCAATTGAGATCCATGAAGCTAATAATGGAAACAATAGAAATGTTCAGTCTCATAGTATCAAATGATATTAATTTTGTTTCTATGGAAACACCTTTGTCCAAGTTGTTTATAGTTTCTTAAATTATTGTATATCAACTCCATTTTGTTATTATAGTGCATATGTGGGAACTGGTCTATATATATGAACTAGACTATATGTTGTAGGTTGTTATGATGTCTTATAGCTAGGGGGTATCTCATTAACCTTTCAAAACTGGCTTCTTAAATTCATTTTGATGCATTTCTAATCTTTAACTTCTATAATATCAATAACTAGAATTTCCATCCTTTTACCTTTTTTTGTTGAGGAAATTAATGAATTGGTCTCATTCTTGACTTCTAGTTTATGTTGAATAGATAGTTAGCTACTATCTAACATTTTGCATTATGTGTAGAGGGTTTGATGAGACATATGTTGTGAATGAGCTTTGAAATTAAATATTAATAATTTGTAAAACCTCATAGGAGCTATGTACTACTTAGGTATTTGGGTGAGTAGCTTGGTAACATTTTACATGGGTAAACCCTATCAAATTAGGAGCCAACATGCATTTCTACGTATGATATTGATCAAGGTAAAATAGTTCAATAATTTTCTATAAGCTCCCTTGGTTAGGACCCAAAGAAAATTTAGAGTTCATAGTGACCAGTCCTAAACCATGCATGAGGCAATGAGTATGCATGATTGAGTTATTGATAAGAATATGAAGTTTGTCCAAATCATTTGTAAGAATTTTCCTTAGGAAAAAATAACACCAAGATCAAGAAGCTCAAACACTAGCACAATATGGACCAATAATGGATGATCAGAATTAAAAAAATGAGAATATCATATGTGTGTACATACACACTAGAAGTGCTTGTATATAAAGGAATCTAGAATGACTAGGAGTTAACAAAGTGATAAGCCTCACAACTACGCATATGTCCACCAAGAGTTGATTATCCTCCATTGAGCACATAAGTTAGTGTGATGATGAGAGGATAAGAATACCAAGGTGTATCTCATAAAGAGATGTTGTAGACACCATGTGCTCAATTAGAGTGTAAACAATTGTGTTGTCTACATGACAACTCAGATAATTATGCAAACTCCTATGTTGTCAACAAGACAACTCATATATCTATGCATACTCCTAGGTGTCTATATGGTAACTAATAAAATAATGCATTTAACCTAAGTAAACTAAGTAAAGTATAATAATAATTAATTATTTACACTAACACAACCCCTTAAGTGAAACTTAGGGGAATGCACTTAAGCTTACAAAAGTTATGATGAAAATGCATGATGGGTCCTAGCTACTAGGCCATGTTAGGTACCCATGTACAAATGCAATGCTCTACATATAATGCAATGCAATGCAATCTCTCTAAAAATGGAGAAAGAGGGAAAACTACATTGGAAAAAACCTCCCCCAAAAAGAGAGATAAGTACAATAAAGAAGAATGAGAAGGAAAAAACCTTATAAGAGGAAAAGGTCCCCCCCCCATAAGGGAGAAGAAGTATAAGAAGAAAGGAGACAAGGTAGTCCCCCTCACATTACAGAATGCATATCAGTGATAACTACTGCAAGATGAATGTAGAAGCTGATCCATGACTGCTGAATAATATTCCTCCCCTTAGGAAGAAACAATGTCATAGGTACATATGAGATGCTTCCCCAATGTGTAGAAAGAATCTTGAAGATGAATGGTGTCTCTAAAAACTACTCAACTATCCCTATGTCGATTCTAACGTTCACCCCTTCCAACACCACTAAAAATAAAAAGTTTAGATCTAGCAAGGATGGATGTAGAACATATCCCAAAGAACCATCTGATTCCTCAAATGATAAAGAAACCTCCTACAACTATTGTACATAAAGATCCATAATCATAGCAACCTTGAAAGATAGATCATGTAGAGAATGGACAAGATGGTTAGAGTGTTCCCTCACAACAACTAAAGAAGGATCATCTTCATCAAAGAGAAGATTTATATCATCAATAATGTCTTCTAGGTCTACAATGCGGGACTTCATAAACAAACTTGAAATATCTATCAAGTAGTCATCACCTGATGCTGGAACTGGAAGACAAGGTGTTCCCCACTGTGTTGAATTACATGGACCTATCATTGTAGCAATGTATGCATGGGGAATTTGTTGATGTTGTGACCTTGTCCTCCTAGTATCTGAAGGATTCCCCACCAATGAACCTACTGAATCAAGTGTTTTTTGTGCCCAATGAGGTCTAGTGGAGAAGAAGAAGGAATATCCTCAACTATTTGTGGACCCTTTGATGGTGGTTTCCTATGAGTCAAAGTTGAAGGAATATCATCTTCCAAGTCACTATCATCACTATCATCACTTTCTATGATGGAGGAAGGAGGAGTTGAAGGAGCCAAACTTGGACAAGTTTCTTCAAAATGAATACTCATCTCAAAGAAGATTTCATGAGTCTCTAGATCCATGAGTTTGTATACCTTAATGTGGTTAGGGTATCCAAAAAATATACAAGGTTTTCTTTGAGGTTCCAGTGCCTTTTGTCATTGTAGAGGAATCCTTTCCCGTGTTGGACAACAAAAAACTTTAAAGTGTTTTACACTTGTTTTTTTGCCACACCAAGCCTCAAAAGGTGTAATTCCATCTAAGGCCTTATGGGGACTTCTATTTGGATGTAATTGGCACAACACATGGCTTCTACCTAAAAGACTTGATCTAGAGACTTATGTTGTAGCATACAAGTGGTCATCTCCTTAAGGGTTCTATTCTTCCGCTCAACAACACCATTTTGTTGTGGAGTGTATGCAATTGAATGTTGAAGATCAATACCCTCATGAGTACAAAAGTATATAAGCCTTGAGTTCACATATTTTCTTCCATTATTTGTTCATAGAATCTTGATGACTTTTCCTGATTGCTTCTCAACTTGAGCTTTGAAGGTGATAAACTTATCAAAAACTTCACTATTATGAGAAAGACAGAAGACCCAAGTGTAGCATGAAATGTCATCAATTAAGGTGAGAACATAGTGAGCCTTTCTGAATGATGGTACTGGAAATGGGTTAGCTACATCACTATGAACCAATTCAAGAACAACAATAGCTCTCTAAGACTTCCCCTTGTCAAATTTCTCTTGGGGATGCTTGCCTACTTCACAACCTAAACATACACCCTTTGAATACTTGACCTAAGGTAGAATAATGGCCATATCCTTGTTGCTAAGTTGTTGAAGGTAGTAGTAATTGAGATGTCCAAACCTCTCATGCCATAGTTTACTTCATGAATTTGAGTGGGTCAACAAGGCAAGGGAAGTAGAATTAGGCACAAAATGAGAAAAAGAATAAAGTCTTGTCTCATGATTAGCTTTTCCAATTGCCACCATAGAATCATCCTTTAGATTTTTTACCATAACTAAATCAGGAAGGGACTCCACTTTGTTGCCACATACATAGTGACTTATTTGGTAGATTGAAAGAAGATTGGTGCTAAGGTTGGAAACATGAAGAACATCCTTAAAGGCACCATTGTCCAACTAAACATTCCCTTTTCCTTCAACTTCCACTTGTGTGTCATTTCCCACATAGATGTAAGGTACATTTGATGGTTTCAAAGAGGAAAAAAGCTCCCTTGAAGCACCCATATGATGTGTAGCTCTCGAATCAAGAACCCATTCCTCATAATTGTTTGTACTTGCTACCAAAGATTGTCCCTTCCCTTTTGAAGTGGTTGAAGATCCCTTATCCTTATAGGCATTTGGTACATCAATTTTATCTTTCCTCATTAAGTTTAGCAACTCATCAATTTTCTTATCCTTACACTCATGTTCATCATGACCATTCTTCTTAAAATAGGTACAAGTTTTCTCCTCCCTTTTGTTGAAGTTTTTTCCCTTCTTATTGTTTTTGGGAAAAGACTTTCCTTGTTGTGAATAAGATTATTGTGTGGAGGAAGATTGATGCGAGGAGGTAGGTTGTTGTGTGTCATCTTGTGGCTTATCCTTCCACTTCTTTTGCTTCTTGTTGGAATATTTACCACCTTGATTCCCTTGATTGGCTACAAGGCTTTGGTCTTGGAAGACTGGAGAATTTCCATACTCACTAACTTTTCATGTTCTAAGACTAGAATTCATGAAAATGATTTGAATGAAGGCTTAGTGAAGACACTACCCATTGTTAACTTGTGAGTATTATAATTGGAAACAAAAGTTTCATATTCAAGCGGAATATGAGTCATCACATGTTTGATCAACTTTCCATCCTTGATGGGTTCACCAAAATCCTTAAGTTGTGCCCTATACATGTCTACTTGAGTAAGACAATATTTGATGGTGTCAAAATTCCTAGAATCTAATTTGAGAAGATTGTCCTCAATGGTGTAGGTCATATATTCATCTACCATCCCATACAATGCTTCAAGTTTATCCCAAACTTCTATTGGATTTTTAAGGTTCCTAATGTGATATTTAATAGGATTTGAGATATTCTTTAACTAGGTTCCTAGGGCCATTTCTTGTTTTGATACCCTATCTTCTTTACGAGACTCAATAGAATCATCATCAAGTTTCTTTGTTGCACCAATTACATAATGTAGTAAACCTTTTTCAGCTAATGGTTCCTTTATCTTTTCTTTTCAAGTAGCATAATTATGTGGAGTTAACTTTGAAAAAGAACCCATAATGCAAAAGAAAGAGCACAATATCAAGGAGACACAAGAACACAAGACACCCCTCACACCCCCCCACCCCCCCCATTTCACTCAATCAAAGAACTCCCCCAAAATGAATGCTTTAGGTACTTTATATGTAGTGCATTTACAATAGGCCACTTGTCAAAATGGATAAAAGTGGACTTCTAATTTTGTTGTTTACTACCTCCTCTTGGAGTTCAAATCCAGTACTTAGCAATGTAGCTCAAATATACAAAAAATTTGAAGTTTAATCAAAGCAATACAATGCAAAAAAGGATCTATTCCTAAAAGTGTTATTTCTATCCACACAAACCTATAGTCTGATTGCGGATCTACAAAGTAGACAAAAAATTATGCACTTTCAAAAAAAAAAGGAACCTGAATATGTGTCTAGATGAGCCCGAACTAAGCCTTTGAAGTTGCACAAATAGGGATTTACAATTTGCAAAAAAATTTAGGAATAGAGATCTCAAACATCCTACACCAATGTGTAGATCACAAAATTCTACCCCAAAACAAAAAGAATTGCTTGGAAAAAGGAGTCTGTATGAGGGAGATATCACTATTTCAAAATCACCTCTACAGTTATTTTTTCTGAATCACCACCGTCACACCTCTAAGAATCAATTGACTTTAGATTTCACCTTAGATTCTAATTTTAATGAAACAAAAGTTGATTTGGGGGTTTTTTGACCTTTTGTTCATATTATGCTGATATTTGATTTGCACCAGCAAGCTCCAACGTTGTCTTGCAAAAAAATCTCTCCTATTGGCCTAAAAGGTCAATTTTTTCATAGAATTTCAGAAATAAAACACAAATCCAAGAAGAAAAAATGCAGAGACACAAAAATATTCAGATCTAAAAAATTAATTGCATAGATCTAAAGAGATCATACCAATTTTGCAAATCAGGCCTTTGGGTTCTAATTTGCAAAAAAATTGCCTCAGATTTGACTATGGCCTAGGGTAGGCAATTTTATAGTCAAAATTCACCAAATTGATCCTTCAGATGTACTGGTGAGGTTCTCTTTGGCTCTAGACAGTCCCAATAATTGTAAATACTTTGGATCTGAATTGTGGTCCTCTAAGAGGTGAAGAAAAAATGGTCTTCAATGGCTATGTGAAGAGAAGCTCCCTAAGCTCTGATACCATGTAAGGATTTACCTTAGAGAAAAATAACACCAAGATCAAGAAGCTTAGACACTAGCACAATATGGACCAATAATGGATGATCAGAATAATAATAGTGAGAATATCATATGTGTGTACATGCACACTCAAAGTGCCTATATATAAAGGCATCTAGAATGACTAGGAGTTAGCAAAGTGATAAGCCTCACAACTAAGCACATGTCCACCGAGAGTGGATTATCCTCCATTGAGCACATAAATTAGTGCAATGATGAGAGGATAAGAATACCAAGGTGTATCTCATAAAGAGATTTTGTAGACACCATGTGCTCAACTGGAGTGTGAACAACTGTGTTGTTTACATGACAACTCAAATGATTATTCAAACTCATGTATTGTCAACAAGACAACTCATATAACTATGCATACTCCTAGGTGTTTATATGATAACTTATAAAATGATGCATTTAACCTAAGTAAACTTACGTAAAGTGTAATAATAATTAATCATTTACACTAAGATCATTGAATAATTGTGGTAGCTTCATTTGATTATTTGAATAGGCTATTTTTGTTTTGATTTTATTGTCTTTTGGCTAATAACTAGTTGCTTGATCTAGTTTGTTTTCTATTAAGATGTTGGTATCCTTATTTGTAAAGGGTTTTAGGCTCCCTTAAAAATTTGTTTTACCTTAGTCAAAAACTTATGATGATAGAAAATGTAGCAGTAAGAAATATTCTTACTGAAAAAATCAATAAAAACTATCAAAACCACATGAACATAGGTAATAATTGTGGTTTGAGGAAATAATAATGTAAAAAAGTACAACTATGAGAAGGCTCGTAAAATGTGTTGGTTAGTTCATATTATTTCTACCAGTCTATCAGTTTGGATAAAATGGTTAATTTTTTTTTGGAACCATTATGTACAACTTATCAAAACATATATCCTTGAATCAAAGAACAAAATAATAGTGCCAATTGTTTCCAAAAGATTGAGATTCAACCAGACTTATATATTGATGTATTCTATAACTACTAATGAATCACATAATAAGTTTTGATTTAGAATATCATTCTAAATATATCTAAAAAGGCACTACTATAAATTCTGTTTTTAATGGAGATGAAGAAGAAAATCATGTTCATGCCTGGATTATTCTTTGATGATACTATATGTAATATTGGCTTGGTAAATAGTTGGAATGGTAAAATAAGTAGCAATATTATTTTTAGAATGTGATGTTGACAAGAAGTATACTTTAATATTTGGTTTTGGTTTATAGTTATTTTCAAATATATATATTTTTCTTACCAAAGATAATGTAAGTTTTCAAAATAGTTTGTTAAGTATTAAATACTTATATATTTGATTATTTTATGGATACTATTTAGTATAATATTATATAATATTATAAAATTTATTAATTAGCCGAGAGGCTCTTCAGTCTCATAAGAGACCCCCCAAAATCGTGTAAACATATGAATTTCATGTATTTACCAAAATAAATAAATTGCCAGTATCAATTTTATTGGTAAATAAAAGAAAACAAGAAAACACCCAAAATTAGGTCAGTTACGAATGCTAAGAATTATATAGAGATTTAGTTATGCATTTGGGCATGCCGATGGCTGGAGACAAGGAGGGCTTGGTGAAGTGCGAAGATCACATAGGTTCTTCTTAACCACTCTGTAATTTCTTTAAAATTTGAATATTGCTAAGCAAATGTTGTCGATGTTATAGTAGCGATGGTCTAGAAGACTGCAATTTCATTGGAACAATGCAAAAAACACGTTGAATAGGATTAGGTTTTACAAGAAAATATAGAAAATTGCCAAAGAAAACTAAGTTATAATTAGAGTTTTTGAAGCAAATGAAACAATGAAACAAAAAAGAATTTCGTTCTTCTTTCATTCATAGATCAGATTATCAATGAATGAAAAGTTGATTACATTGTGTTACCCATTACTTGGCTAACAATTAATTTATGATTTATTTTTTGTTATTCAATCAAAACAGTTACAAATTATGAGTAGTTGGTGTATACATGGTTTTTTGATGAATCAAATCTTATGTTTTCAATTCTTGGAGGGTTTCGCATGAGAGAGGATTGTTGTTTTCTTTTTGGATTGTGTGTCAAGAATTGGGGATTTAATCGTTGCTAGATTGGCAAAAGTCTTGTAGGCACTATTTCTTTGGAACAACATCAAACTTCATTTGAAGGTAGGGAAACTTAATCTTTTCTAGTTTTCATTTTAATGACCACGTACTTCAGAGTTATTAAATTGCAAGTCATACAGGGAGATAGCATCTTTTTCTAGAATAGAAGACTAGACTTCATTCAAACAAGCCTTCCCATCACAATGAATATTTTAACTAAATCCCATAGAGATTGGTATGCTTAAGATACTTTATTGCATCATGCGTTCATCTCCTCTTATGTTGGATGATGTGTAACCAGTAACTACTACCAGTTATTTTCTTAAAAATATGCTCAACTATACTTCACATTCAATAGAATAAGCAAGATTCCTTAGGATGACATAAGTATGATGCTGAACAACCATAGAATGTGACCGAGTCAAGAAATGAAATTAAGAAATAAAAGCCCACCTATTATGTCTATGCCTGATTTCACTCTGTGAATGACATTGTATTATAGTTCATTATAGTTGGGCAATAAGAAAGGTGTTGAGTCAACTAGACATATCATCTTATTCATCACAAATAATATTTGGTGTCCATCAATGTTCACTGATTCTCATCAACTTGCAGGGCAGAGTGACAATTTTTTTTGAAAGCTCAGTATTATAATTATAATATTATCTGAATTTGAAGGCTATGAATGTTTTAGGGTTTGTCTTCATTATTTTTTAATTTGAGTTTTAGGTAAGATGTTGTGTATATACTACAATAAGTGTTGTGTTACATGTTGGTGTATTCTTGTAATGAAATTGAAATATATGTGAATGCCATCAGCATCACTGATTTGATCAGTTGGGGAGGCTAATGTTTGGTAAAGCATGCCAATTTTGTGCATAGATGTTGAAGTATGATTAAAAGTATGCCAATTTGGCTAATGGATGTGGAAGTGTGATTAATTCTGTTTCCAATTTAGTACTCTTTTTCTTCAAAAGGATTGATTTGCAGTATTCATTTTGGAGCAATTCCTTTTTAATATGCTTTAGAGATTTATTTGATTATGGTAAAGCAAGCTAATTTGGTTCGTACATGTGAAAGTGTCACTAATTCCATCCCCAAACTGCTACTAGATTTCTCGATAGGATTGATATGGACAATTAAGTTTTAATATGTTGTTAAGTGACCAATCAAGTTGAAAATAGAAAACCTATTTCAAATTTTCAATTTCCTAAATATGAAACAAGTGCTAATACATATGCAAAATAAATTGGTATTTATATAATCACTCTATAGATTATATAAGAATTCTTTATCCTAATATAAAATATAATCTAAAAAATCACATGTCTGTTATAACTACAACTAAGGAACAAAAAGTAGGTACAAAGGAGATGGAAATCAAACAAACATAAGAAGGGATTAGGAGATTCCTTAAGGAGTTTAGGCAGAAATGAGAAGCCAAAGTTTACCTTCCCATTCTCTTGAGTTTGCAGCTTTTACACATGTAAAAAATAATAAAGAGGGGTCTAGAAGTGTTGGTATCGAAAGTGCAAGTATTGAACATAATATTAATAATAATATTAATAGTGATAAAGTTATTATTTGATTTTATTTTAGATTGACATTTGAAATATAAATTATAAGTATTTTTTATTTATATTTTACTAATTTATTTAACCTTAAATTGAATTACTAAGAAAATAAATCAATTTTTGAAAGGTGAAAATTGAGTTTTTGTAAATAAGAACTTATTGTTAAAAAAAAAAGTTATAAAAAATGATGTTTTAATATCTGGCTTAGTTAGAGTTATGGTTGACTTAGGGATAATGTTCCTTATGAATTTCTAATAGTTTGAGATATTATTACATGTAATTTAACCATGTCTGTCAACAAGTGTCATTTCTACTTAATCAACTTAATTTTTAAAACCATTAAATTAAACAATATTTAGGTATAAAATATTTATACTATTCCAAGTTAAATTCATTTTTAAACTATAAATATATGAAATAGGTACTTATATACTCTTAATTTAGAGCCACCTTCACAAATACACAAATAAATGAATATAGTTTTGGAATTATTTTTGAGAGGTTTAGAATTAAGTGTTTTATTTTTCAATTTTATGTTTTCTATTCAATTTCATATTTATTTTTGTCAATTAGATTTTTCTATTTAACTATTTTTTAAGATAGTAAAAATCTATAAATCTATTTACTAGAGTATTTAAATTTAGAAAAGTCAAAATTAATTAATAGTATCAAAAATTATATTTATTGAGACTGAAAGGAAGATAGTGTTTTACATTAGAGAAATGTAATTAATGAAGGATTAATTTGTACTACAATTAGCCACCGATTTTATTGAATATTTAAAAGCTTTTCTATTTCAAACAGTTATGTACAAAATTTTGTTTAGTTTATGAATGAAAATGTAGAATTTCTTTGATTTTTTTTTATGGAAATGGCTAAACTTGAACAATATTCAATGTTCAACTAGAAAAATGTACGTTTGATATTTTCAATGACAAAGATAAAAATATCTATTGTTCCACATTTTTTTTTATAAATTTGAAGGGATTGTTAAATAGGAAGTAGGAATACTCTATTTTTTTAAATTAACATACTTTATCAATAAAAGAAACAAAACATATTTTAATTTATATGTTTAATTTTGCATTGCAGCTATGCCACCAAGACATTTAAACTTTCAGTCTGAGGAGGAGTGAAGGCAATACAAAAGGGATTATCAAAGAGGATATAGGCAAAGGCGAAAAGAACAAATGCATGATTAAGAAAATGGGTCAAAACATTTTTTGCATAATGAAGATGAAACACCAATATCTACTAGAAAGAGAATAGAAATGATGGATTGTGAAATAAAAAATCAAAATATAGTTCAAGGGAATATAAACAATTTAGATATTCTAGCTTGCTCTGATAATATACACCAATGCAATTTGAAAATGAACTTCAATTTTCAAATAGATCTTTGAATTTGCATTCTTTATAGAATGAGATGGATAATAGGTTTGAATGTCACATGGAATGTAGGCCAAGTCAACAACCACAAATTGATGAAAGAAAAAGAGAAAAAAAACACATTAAGTGTATTTCAGAAGAAAAGGAGCATAATTCTAGAGAAAAACAAGAAAATATTACAAATGGATTAGATACTGCAAACATGATGGATGTGAATGTCAACATAACAAAATCTCAACTAGATCTAGAAAAAAGACAAATTATAACAATAGTTAATGAAGACAATATTGGGGAAAATTCAATCCATCAATCTATCCAAGATGGAAGAAAATATATGAGAGAATATCAAAGAGAATATAGAAAAAGACAAAGGAACCAAATGAATGATATTGAACAAGAAAATCAATGTATCAAGCGCAACCAAGAAGATAAGAAAAGAAATGTTAGAAGAAAAGCTGAAAGATTGATACAAGAACTAAAAGTCCAAACTAATATTCTAACAAATACATCAAGGGTTGAACTTGATCATAATGAATCAAGTGGTGTTAAGTCACTCATTCCTCAAGAAAATGACACCAATTATTGTGGTGTTCAAACTCAAGAGAATGTTAATACAATTTTTTTAAATAGTTATCAAAATATTCAACTACTATTTTGACATCACTTAGATAGTCTGGTTCAAGCATCAATGTGCTATATGTGTTAGGAGTGTTATCTTGGCATTAAAGTTCGTCACACAGAAGAAGGTCCAATATGTTCTAGATGTTAGAAAGAAAAAGAAAACAATCAATTCTCTGCAAAAAATGATATGGATCCAAGATCACAACCATCTGAACTTGCAAATTTAACACAAGTGGAAGAAATGTTGATTGCACGTGTTAGTCAAATTTTGTAGGTAACACATGCAATAGGTGGGCAATATAAATATAAGGGGCACACAATAAGCTTCCCTCAAAATATTGAGCACATATATAAAAGTCTTCCATGTCCAATAAAAGAGTTACCAATAATAATTGTTTGAAAGAAAGATCAACGTGGTACAAATTATGACTTTATAGTTAATAGGGATCATGCACATTGTGCCCTAAAGTATAAAATTAAAAATGATAAATTTTATTCATATGTTAAAGTGGATGCTTATGCATTAGATGATATTGAAAGGAATTGTGATTTTAATATATTTAAACAAATTAAGACCATTCACGTGGAAGTTGAGAGTGAGCCAAATGAATTAATCTATGTACAATCTAAAATGGACGATGAAGAAAATAGTAACCTAAATCATTCATCTTCAATAGTAACAAGGTCAGAAAACTTGCAAAGGGAAATAGAATTCATATAGGCATGGATAAATAACCCCAATACAGATCCTTTAAGGTTAATTGACTAGCCATCAATAGGTGCATCTCCAGTAAATGAATATGTTATGCCAATTTTGTTGGACATGGCCTTTCCTACATTATTTCCCACTGGACAATGTGATTGGTTGGAGCCCCGTGTATTAAGAATATACCTCCATGAATATGTGAAGCATCTTTTTCAATATAGGGATCACTGATTTGGAAAACACCCTAGGTTTATATATTATATGATGAACATGATACAAAGACACTAAGCACAAAATTCAAGTACAGTTTTTGCCAAAAGAAATATTTAGGATCTACCAATAACCATAGATAAGTTACATCAGCATATGGAAGATGTACCAAACACGAAATTGGCTAACAACTTAATGTGTTTTGGCACAACATTAGAAGAGACCAAGTCATATTGGAAAAAATGTCAGGGAGAATTGTATGACCTCCTTAAACAACTAGGAACTCCAATGATTTTCTTCACACTTAGTGCAGCTGATTTATATTGGCCAGATCTACATGCACTAATGCCTGGAACTTCACCTACAGACTCTAGAGTGGATCAAAAATGGAGAACACAAAATGTTATCGACTACCCTCATATTGTGGCTCACTACTTGCACCTTAGGCACATAATGTTTTGAAAAGAGATTTTAGAGAAAGGATTGAATGTGAAAGACTTTTGGTCCAGATATGAATGACAACATAGGGTCTCTCCACATGTACATGGGTTTTTATGGCTTCATGGTGATCCAAATATGGATACATTAGATTGGCATAATGAAGAACAAGTAAAATACACTAAAAATTATTTTCATCATATTGTCCATGCGTGGAATCCACAGGCATGTGTTAGTGCACACAATATGCAGGTATTTTTACAATGGTATAAAAAATAATTCTCATTCTAATTTTTATATTTTAAATCTATATGTTAAAATATTTATTTGTTTTCAGGTATTTAAGAATTTTGCACAACATCCATGTTCAATAAACACAAGACAACTTTTAGAAATGAATGTTGATCAAGATTATGATGAAATTTTAAATATTGTTCAAAGGCATATAATTTGTAGAGAGGGTGCATGTCTCAGGAAAAAAAAGGCAAAAATGACTTGTAGGTAATAAAATATATATTTTTTGTTTAGCTTAAATTTTTTATTTAAAGCCAAATTATTGATCTATAGCTATTTCTAAATAAATTTTAGGTACAATGCTCCTTGGCCTCTAAATATAAATGGTTCAAAACTATACAAAGATGGTGAAAGTAGAGAAAAAAATTTGAACCTATGTGAAATGATGAAAGAGTTAACTCTCACAATCATTGTATACTGCAATTATGGAGAGCCAATATAGATTGGCAACTAGTTTTGTCAGCACATGTTGTAATTAGATACATTGCAAAATATGCATCCAAAGAAGAAAAAGTTCAGAGACATACCATCAAATGTTGATGCATCTAGCAAATATTGAAAATCCTAAAGATTTTGCTTCCAAAGTGTACAAGAAACTTTTAACAGAAATAATCATTGAAAGAGATGTTGGTTCTCAAGAAACATGTCACATGGTCCTCGAACTTCCTAAATGGTTGAATGCAGTATACGCTTTGTTAACCTTAATGTTTCACTTAAAATATTTAAACCTATTAAGAAAAATATGAGGATGGCTCTGAAGGAAAGGCAAAATCATTTATAGATGCATATAGAAGTAGACCTTCATCTATGGAAACAATCTCTTTGATTGATGCATCAAAATGTTGGATATATAATAAAAATAGGAAAAAAGATAACAAATGGTAACGTAGATAGAAGTTTGCAATTGTGAGGGTGTATCCAAGATTTGTTTCAACTCCACCACGTGTATCAAATAAGTTTGTTGATTTCTGCTTTTCAGAATGATTGTCATATAAACCATTTCATGAAATTACAGTAGATATTGGTGAAGATAGTAATGCAATAATTTCAAATTGGGAGTCATTGAATTATGATCCTTGGCATGTGGAGCAAAGAACAGATGTAGGAGATAATGATTCCATTAGTGAATCAGAAAGTGAAACTAATGAAATTGGTCCAAGTAACATTACATAGCATGAATGGGAAATCATTTTGCGGTTACATCATGGTCAAACAATGGAAATTTTAGAAATTGATATGCTTGGAAGAAGGGATATTGATAAGCAATTTAATTGGTCAAATCACTACAAGTCTGATCAATATACTATAGAAGGTATCAATTTTATTTGTAGAATGAGAGAAAGTGGATGCATTATAAATTCTCAATGTCAACAAGAAGTTAATAGCGAAAATTTGGGTGAAAAACAAAAAAAGGCATTTGACATTATTATGACACACTACAATGGGGGTAAAAATGTAACACCATTATATATGATAGTTCAGGGTACAATAGGGACTAGAAAGTCATATTTGATTGGTGCCATCAATAAATATCTCAATCAAGTAGCACTACCTCATCATTGTCCACTTCTGCTATTAGCATTGACAAGAGTAGCCGCATACAACATAGGTGGATCAACAATACATTTAAAGTTAAAAATTCCAGTAAATGATTTTTCTTAGCTAGAAGGAACACGTTTGACAAGTTTTCAAGAAGAAATGAGCCATGCAAGATATATATTGATAGATGAAATGAGCTTTATTGGAGAAAAGTTGCTTGAAAATATTGACTCCCAGCTTCGTCAAGCATTTCCTCAAAATGCAGATGTTAACTTTGTAGGTTAGATTTTATTTTCAAATAGGATTCATTAATTAGTAAAAATAATTTTCTAATCTTTATATAATTCTAAATAAATTAATATTTCACTGAGTTATTTTCAAATATTTGTTTTATTTTTATGAATTTTAGTGATTTTAGTTGGTGACATTGGACAACTCCCTCCAGTGAGAGAAAAAGTTTCATATGACAGTAGGAGGTGGGCAAAGATCTTATGGGAAGAATTTAAAATTTTAGTCACATTGGAAAAGGTTTATAGACAAAATGGAGAGGATTTGGAACAAGCAAAATTTCGTCAATTGCTAACAAATCTTAGAGATGCTAAACCAACAATTGATGATTGGATATTACTAATGTCATGAGCAAAAAGTAACATTTTACCAAGCATAAATGCGGATTTTGATAATAATGTTCACCTATTTTCCACCAATGCGAATGTTCGCAATCATAATCGATATAAATTGCATTCTCTTAAAGAACCTATTGCACATGTTATTGCTACAAAACTATCAGATTTTGGTGTTGTTGATGGCAATTCAAGTGATGAACTTGATATGGAATTGTTAATTTCAAAGCATGCAAGAGTTATGTTGACTTCTAATTTATGGATTGAAGTAGGTCTTGTAAATGGTGCTTTGGGTTATGTTGAGGAAATTTTCTATAGGCTAGGACAAGTGCCACAACTACTCTGGTTTTCCATTCGATAATGTAGATTCCAAAATAGTACCTATTTGTGCTGTACAAAGAGGTTCTACTACTCAAATACCTTTGAGGTTGGCTTGGGCATTAACAATACACAAATCTCAAGGATTGACATTGAAAATGCAACAATTGATATAGGACCAACTGAAAGGATAGGTTTGACATTTGTGGCAATATCTCATATAAAGTCACTACAAGGTTTGAGGATAATGCACCATTTTCTTATGACCATTATGAGAAAATGAAAAAGGGGAAACAACTAGAAAAAAGAAAAGCTGAAGAAAGAAGACTTAAATTATTAGAAGTAAATTTACAGTAGTTAATATTTTATGAAATGCATATGAAAAAATATTTTCAATGCACCTTATTGTAAATAAATATATTTAGTTTACCTCGTGGAAGTTCATCATTCTCAATTAAAATTGTATAAATTTTTCCATATGTTTTCCTTAGATTATTATGTTAAGTGACTAAAAGTTAAATGTACACATGATATTTGTTTAAAATGATATCATTGGATCTAAAATTTTCTCCGAAAGAAATAATTGAATATTATTGATGTTTATTATTCTCATTTTTCACTATAGTATTTTGATCAATAAATATATTTTTAGTGACTATGTTTCGAGGGTCAAAGCTATATGTACCCATCATATTTATTGTTAATGATTGCATCTATGTTTTATCTCTATTTTTTTTTCTTAGACTATCGTATGGCTTCAATTTGAAACATGTATGTGTTTTTTCTATATTTCATGATTACTAATTTTAATAGTTTTTAAAGCAATTGATAGCAACCAACAAGACCGGGGCCTAACCCCAAAGTACTAATTTTAATAGTTGATAATAGTGTATTGAAGATATATAATTTTTTTATACAACTCAAAAATAATCATAATATTGTTGATAATAAATATCTATAATCTTTAGAATTAACTTTCGTAATGAAGATATTTGTTAATGAAGAGGAAGATGTGGTTATAAGGGGAGAGAAAAAGATGAAGTACAAACAAAGGAGCAAGATGAGAGATATTTTTTAACTACCTATAATATTAAGCCAAGTTAAAAAAATAAATCTACATATGATACACCAATAAAATAAAATTGAACATTATTGTTCACCAAATGATTAATCTAATATAAAATGGTACATTAAGTTGAAGACTTATATCATGATAAATTTTCCCCTTAAGTCTACATATGATACACTAATAGTAAATGAAAAATCTAATTTTTAATGAGATATTGAAACCTAAATTCTATTTGAAGCTAATTTGAGCTCTACAACAAACTAAATGGTAAATGCAAGCCTAAATTAAATATATATTTTCAAATAGATCTTTGAATTGTATTATTATACACAAAAGAAGTAAAAACCTTTGTAAAATTAGACATTAAATGTACCCATTACATAATCTTCACAGAAAGTAAAATCATCATTCACATTATAGCATTTATAAAAACCTAGGGAAGTGAACCCTATTAGTGACTAAATGCCCACCCAAATTGACTCATCATAACTTTAAATTTAGTAAATCACTAAATAATAATGAGCCCCAACCTAAGACTAAATTAAAGCCTTGATATTTGTTAATGAAGAGGAAGATGTGGTTATAAAGGGGAGAGAAAAAGATGAAGTACAAACAAAGGAGCAAGATGAAAGATATTTTTTAACTACCTATAATATTAAGCCAAGTTAAAAAAAAAATCTAGATATGATACACCAATAAAATAAAATTAAACATTATTGTCCACCAAATGATTAATCTAATATCAAATGGTACATTAAGTTAAAGACTTGCTTTTAAGAAAATTGTATCATGATCATTTTTTCCCTCAACTCTACATATGATACAGCAATACTGAATTAAAAATCTAAATTTTAATGAGATATCGAACCTAAATTCTATTTGAAGCTAATTTGAGCTCCACAACTAGCTAAATGGTATATGGAAGCCTAAATTAAATATAATACCATACTAATTGAATTGTATTATTATACACAAAAGAAGTAAAAACCTTTGTAAAATCAGACATTAAATGTACGCATTACATAATCTTCACAGAAAGTAAAATCATCATTCAAATTATAGCATTTAAAAAAACCTAGGGAAGTGAACCCTATTAGTGACTAAATGCCCACCCAAATTGACTCATCATAACTTTAAATTTAATAAATCACTAAATAATAATGAGCCCTAACCTAAGACTAAATAAAATTGAACCCTAGCCTTAACACTAAATTAATTTGGACTCTAGCTCTAACGCTAAATAAACTCAAACATATACAAAATGAAATCAAATTATAATCATAAACTAAATGTATTGTGACCTTAAAATTAATTCAACCCCTATTACTAAACATAATTGAACAATACATTTTCTACTAAACCAAATTAAATGATAATACCAAACTAAAATGAAAGATAACTCTAACCCCAATTGAATAAAAAGACATATTGAGTGCTAACCCATACCTTCAATTAGGTTAAATTTTTAATCTAAAACCTAATTTTTATTCTATATATAATCCTATAAAAATCCAATTCTACATATAACCCTAACCCTAACACTAAATCAAAATGAGCCATAACCCAACATTTAACTAAAATATAATTTTAATATTAAAGAATTTTTTTTATTTCAACCTAACCATATAAACCAAACTAAAAAGAAAAATTAAGTAAACCTTGTCCCTAAACCAAATAGAAGCTCAATCCTACTCAAATTGGCCATTTTTAATATTGAACAAAACAACCCCATCCCCAACCCTATATCAAATTAGATGCATTTTTCCAATTAAAAATTAATTGTATTAGAAAAGTAAACATATAATTATTTTTTTATACAAATCTATATTAGAGAATTAATGTACTAATATAACATAACAATATATAATAAATAATAAATATTAGAATTTTATTCACACAACTTCCCCTCCCGATGCTACTATATATATATATATTTTATTATTTCATTCACTTTTTAAAATTGTAGTGTTCATTTAATTGTTATACAAAATGATTGGAATACTCAATTTTGACATCATAATCACTTTTGCTTACCTATCATAAAGGAAGCTTGAAAACTTGTAGATAAAAAGTCACGTAGGTTGTTTAAAGTTAATCTTTTATTCATTGTGCACCTACTATCTTGCCTTTCTAAATTGTATTTTGAGTTGAAGTAGTGAGCTTCTTTGTATTGTTTTATTTTTTTATTATCCTTATTTTTATATGTTTGTTTTCTCTTTTAAATTTTTCTTGATAGAATGTTTTTCTCATTACTTTGGAGTTTATTGGTATCAAGAGTACAATATTTCCTTTATAACTTATTGGTACTTGTCATAGGCTAAGTACTATTGTGCCACTTTTTTGGATTATTCACTTTAACTAGTAATTAAATGAATTACTATTTTATGAGTTAAAATTCATTTCATTTGATCTTTTTTAATAAATATTGTGTTTGTGAAATATACATGCCAACTTTTTAAGATGTAATTTATACATATTAGTTTTCTAACTTCTGATTGGATGAATGAATTAGAGTCTTACATGAGGATTTGTGAGTTCATGAGATATGATTATTAAAAAAAATCTGAATTTGTTTCTTTATCCCCAATTTTTATGTTTGAGCACATTTGTTGTAGGTTAAATTTATATTTTAAAACTTTAATTATTCTATATGAATTTTAAGATAGAAACTTATACATTATAATAATATAATGAATAATTTGATCTTTTATATTTTTAACTATTATAAATAAAATTTTCAAATTATAAATAAATTTATTGAAATAAAAAAATAGATTTTAAATGTTTAGTCTAATTATTTATTACAATTCTTAGTTGAGTGCCATCTTATTCCATTCAATTTTTTATTAATTAGTAATATTTTGAAACAAAAAATTATTATTTCACTTATATAATAAAATTAAAACCAGTACTATTAAAACTAGTACTATTATTTCACTTATATTTTTGTCCAGAACATAATTTAACACTTCTAAATACTTAATCCTTAATTTAGTTATTTAAAATTATTCAACTTTATTAACAAATAGATGACACTTTCTAATTTTATTTTTAATTTTATTTCTATTTCTATTTATTTTTATACATTTACAATTAGTTTTAAAGATTATCATTTTATAACTTTATATGTCATTTCTGTTTGTGTGGAATTAAACTCATTCAATCTCAAAATAATACATATGAAAACAATCTTACAATTAAAATATTTAACCAAATTTCAAATTTTCAATTCCGTTCTACTAACTATTTATAACCAGTATAACATTCATTTAATAAAAACATTACTATATCATAATTTAATAACATATTCAATAGACATGTTGTGCGCATGATAAAAAAATAAATTATAGATCATATTTGGATTTCTTGAAGCCAAAAAAGATTATCATAATTGTCAATTTTCTTATTAAAAATACAACGCATATATCCCGTGTTGATGGTACCTTATAATGTAAACTTGTCTTCTATCAATAGAAAAGAAATCAAGAAAATATGACGCTATACTTCGTTGATAATTGCGTGGGAAAAATAAATGGAAAAATGTGTTTTATTTTATTGCGGGAGGAGAAGCTGGACCTCTCGTTTTGCTCAGCCATTATTTTGTCATACTGACAAAAAAGATTGAGCTATTATACGCCACGTGCATTGACTATATTTTTTCTATTTAAATATTCCATGGAGCCCCACCCTATGTCACTCCAACCTTCAACTTCAGCTTAGTCTAAATTGATTTGTGCAAGTAGATCCACCACTTTTGAGTTTACCCTCGTAGCAAATGATTTGCTTAGAGAGGTGTTGTGCTCATGCTTGATGTTGGTGTCAAAGGAAAAATATATTGGTCCACAAATGATAAAAAATTGTATGTCTTTGTGGGTGATCTTATTATAGTAGAATACACACATCACATGATAAAATTTGTACATCTTTGTGAATTCTATAAACATGTTGTTGTGTTCCTTCAAGAAAAAATAACGCAATAATGTAATATAATTATAATTTAGTAAGTAGTCTACATCTTTATGTAGAGTTCCATTTCTTATTTAATTTTTTACAAATTCTCACTTTCACATATTTTTATATATTATGTTATATTCTATCTATATTGCTATGTACATTCTCATATATGTAAAATTTTATGCACATTATTACACCTCGTTAATAGAAATGATTCAATTTGCAAGACCAATCCTATGAAGTAGGATTGATCTCACACCCAATGATATGAACTCCTACATTTTAAATTTTATTTTATTATCATTTTATTCCTAATATGTCCTAGCTTGGTACTTGTTTCATGGAATTCATTGGTATCTAGTGGTATTAAAAGAACATTTAGTGTGCATTCATTAATCATTTATGTTCTACTCTATATCACCCTGTCAGGGAACCTAGAAGGATATGGCTTCTAACTCAATAAACACAAGTTATTTCTTTTTAAATGTTGACATTCATGAAGTGTAATGCATTATCACTTAGCTTTAAGGTATAAGTAAAAATTCCTTTACAATGAGATGATATTATTGAATCATGTATTATGTCCCCCATAGGTTCCCTAATGTTATTACTTCAACAATATCTAACTCATCAATTTATTTGTGTACATGAACAAAAGAGAATCCTAGGCCCCTTTAAAAAATTAATTAATTGTTCCAAGGCAAGTAGATTATTTTGTATCTTCAGTCATTAAATCAACATTTTCTTTTATTTTTATCATTTCATTAAATAAACAAAACTAATCATTCCAAATCCATTTACTATTCCACCATGCAATTTATTTTGATATGACATTATTTCTTTTGATGCATAATACATAATATAGATCTAACCCCATTCCTTAAAATCAATAACATAACAAGGTAAAGACAAATGCTCAAGAATATAGATAACTTTATTTTCTCATGAATAACATGTATGGTGAGAGTTATTTACCCCTTCTCTCACCTATAACTACACCTCTCCTTTACATTCCTTTGAGTTATTTTACAAAATATATAAATTTCTCATTTTAGAAGCTTACAACAATTATATTTTTACATCAAGTACATTCTAAAAGATACATGATACAAAATAAAGGTTTCAAGTGGAAGCCTGGAAAGGGAGATGTGTCATAATCATCCATGAAATCATGAACTAAGACACAATGCAATAAGATTTACTCCCCATCTACATGGGGCACCCCCCTCACCCTCCCACGCTCAAGCTAAGAGATAGAAATTAAAGCCCTCACAAAAGATGGCAATTGGGGTCTTCCTAGAGTACCAGTGCATCCTTCCTAAGATAATGAATGACACAAAATAAAAATAGGACTACTATACGCATAACAAGTAGGGACTATTGGCCACCTACTAGGTGAGTCTCATCACAAAGCCCTCACTCTTCTAGATTACCCTAGTGGTGAACTTTAGATCCTGGCCCTAAAGTAGGCACAAGAAAAGTGAAACACACTTCATGAAGATAAGTCTGTTCAATCGTGCCATCTTTGATTGTCTAGGCACCCTCTCCCACTCCCATCCCCAATTCATACTTTCCTATATTAGTAATATAGGAATGGGTGATGCATGAAATTTATATTGTGTAATGTGTTTCCCCCCATTCCTAGTTAATTTAAAATTAAATTTTCCACTTAATTATGATAACTCATTAATAACTTACCCTAGCAACCACTTTAAGCTCTTACCCCCACTATGACCTACTCACCAAGAATATCTAGGTTCTCTAGATGAAATAAAACATCATATATGCATCAATGATATCATTACAAGATAAAATAATCCATATCAGTACCATAGCTTCATTATTGAGATACGTCACCACTAGTTGTCCCTAATACATTGGACAACCCTAATATAGAATTTAAAACAAACTAAGACGTGTTAAGGAAACATAAAAAATGAACCAATAATGATATCACAATCACTTTTAGTTAAATCATGATCCAATTGAACAAAAAGAAAGATCCTATATGCCTTTGGTTACCTATTTAGACCCTAAAACTACAAAGAAACTTAAAAGATGACTTTTTAGAGGATTTATGGCGATGGGATTGAGAATTACACACTTGGTCATGAAAGTGACACACATGGTCATTAGAGTGACACTATTGGTCATTGGAAGAACTATTTGGGGCTATGAGTTGTTGTAATGCCCTGCCTAGAGATCCTTGGAACAAGGATTCAATACAAGCCAAGCAATTATTTTTTACAAGTATGAATGCACAAGACAACATCATACAGGGATCACCAAGATCGCAACAGAATACTTCACCACAATCATGGCAAACAACAGATGTTCGAACACCACTACCAAACTAACACACGCAAACAAAAGCCAACAACAACCATGCACAAGATAAGGGCTCAAGAAACAACCACTCATCAACAAAACACCAAGCTAGGGAAAGATGCAGAATCCTGAAATTTGGCTAAGATTAGATAAGATTTTTGAAATCCAAGATTTTATCATGGAGATTGAAAGTGCTCTAAATGCTAATGAATATAATGATAATGAATGCAATGAATCCATTAAAAATGATGTTAAAGATGAAGGGTCTCATTTTTATAAATCAGAGGATAGTAATTAGCAATTTGATAATATGCATAATGTGGATTCATCTTTTTATGATGATGAATATAAAGAAGAAGAAAAGTGTAACAACAGTAATAGTCATTCTAGTGATGAATGCAAATTTTCTAAGATATTGGTTGTTGAGGTATTCTATAAAGAAGAAGATTTATGCGATAGTCAAAATTCTGATTTTTCAAAATATATTACTAACAAGTCTGTTGTTACAAATGTATCAAGCTATCCAGATAATGATCATAGCCAAGGGGAAGAAACTAGTAGTGAAATTTTGTTAAGTATTGATGAGATATTTGACTTGTTGGCTCATGATTTTGAAAGGTATGCTAATCTATCTAAGGATGCTTGTACTTTGCCACATTTTGCATTTCCATATGGTGAAGTTATTTCCCCTAAATTTGATGTTGAAGAAGATGTAGTTTCAAAATATGTTTTGTCAAGTTTGGGAGGTGTATGTGATGGTAATCCATACATCAATGCACATGACGACTTCTATGTTGAGGAGGAAGATGTAGAGATAAGGTCTGTTGATGGTTCATGGTTTTCTTGTTTTCATGAAGACGAGATAAATTCAAATAGCTCATGTGATGAGGAAAGTAATAGTAATGAATTGGTTTATCCTAGTGAGTTATTTGAGGAAGAAATTGATACGAATCAACATGTTGTTAGAAGGAAATTTCATGATAATTCTTGTGATTTGGGATCTAATCATTCATTGGAATGTGAAGAAAATGCATCATATATTTAGTCTAATGTATGGTTTGCTGATGTTGCAAATGAGGAGAAATCAAAGTTTATACATTCCTCATATCCGAAGGCACAAGGTGAGTTACAATCTGATTCATGTAACTTGTTGAATGAAGTTGAATATGAGCACTTTGTGTTTTTGGTTGAAGGAATCCATGATTCAATTTGTAGTGATCAGTTTCAGTTTAATGTTAGTTGTTATGATCACGCTGATTCATTTTTTTATATTGAGCAAGATGAAGAAAGCATGCCTGATTTTTATATGCACAATGGAAGTAATGATAGTAGTTTTGTTTTGCCTAACAAAATGATTGAAAGTGGTGATATGTTGGGTGAAACAAATGGGAATAAGAATTCCAGGTTACCTCAAGAGAATGGTGATGAAAATCAGGTGTATGACAGAGGTAAGAAGTTTTGAAAACTTTTCGGTGGCTCGGGGCCATCATTTGTACATAGTAGTGTAGTTTTTCCCTGCTTTCAATAAAGTTGTTCGAGAGAGTTTTTGAGTTCAGGAGTGTGGTCTGCTTCTACCAGAGATCTAAATCCTTGCCAGAGCCACTATTGGCGCTCAAAATTGTAGCCTAAATTTTGAGCACTGTTGAGAAAATTGAGCCCTATAAATGCTTTTAAATGATTTCGTACTTGGCTGTACCTTTGAGCCTCATGAGATATTTAATGTTTCTAACACCTTCCATTCAGCATATCCACATGTTCCATGAAGTTAAACTAACATTCTAAGTCATTTCATGAAGTCTCGTTTTGAGCCAGTGTCAAATCTGCATTTTACCTTAAGTGTCAAACAATGACAAGAGGCCTTGTTTGCATCTGAATATCTCACACCCAGTAATGTGTCATGACCTACTACTTTGGGAGTATATAGTGTCCATACCTGAGAGCCTATATTTCAGATTTTGAGTTGTTTTGAGTTCGTTTGGCTAGGTTTTGAATCCCTCAAAGTTGGTCAGTTATCAATGTCATGCTGATATGAAATGTTTAGAATTTTGGGAAGCCCTATTTGACGTGTTATAATTTTGACCTAGTTGACCCAAATGTTGAAATTCCTTTTGCGTTACATTTTAGACATCAAAGACTTATTATGTTTCAAGTTTCAGCTCATGAAAAATCCGTTTGATCAGTTTTCAAATGCGATTCCAAACGTAATTTCTATCTTTTTACTGGTGTCAGTATTTGCAAATTTGTTGGGACCCCTGTTCAGGGTGTTATAACTCCTAATCTGTGATAAGTGAGATCAAATGGATTGTACCACTGTGTTGTACTCTAAAAATACTCTAAGTGTGCCAGTTTGCAAATTATGATGCATCCATTTGCATACTTTTCTAGGTCACTTCCAGTTTGCAAAAACTGTCTTTCTGCCATTGTTTCCAGTCTGCAAATTCTGAGTAGCTCACTTTGACCACTCACCATTTGCGTCCTATTATTTTTCATGAGCCCAAATTGCAGATTCATACCCTCCTCATGACAAAGAATCAATGCCCTAATTTTCATCTTCCCAAGTGTCAATTTACCCAGTTTTCAAAGCCAAATTTGAACCCAATTTATTGCTTTCTAACATGTTTACTTGCAGGTAATTCTGAGAAGGAAACTTTGACAACAAATATCTTTTGACCCTTAATTCTTCATGAGATGAGATTTGACAAGGTGCAAGAGTGCAGAACAAGGAGTTAGTGTGCTAGTTCTCAGAGCCTGATCAAAGGTTTGGATCAATTTTTAAGGCTAGTCAACAGACCTCCTGGCGCAAAAGTGATAGGTTGCAAAAAAGTGATAAAGTGAGTTTTAATGACATATCATTGATCGAACTTGTTTCTAATCAGTATGAGGTGGTGAATGGGTTAGTTTTGCAGTTCAACTATTTGAAATTAAAATTTTTTAGTCAGACTCGCCTTGGGCCCTAGCTAAATTTCATCAGATTAATAAGACATCGAGGTTGGTTTTCAAGATGTGTACACATGATTAGTGGAATCAAATAAGATGTATATGAGCTCTCAAGCTTCATGTACGAAGGAAATAAGTTAAAGTTTTCACACTATTTAAGGTGAAGAGCTATATCCCATAATAATTATACTAGCTTGACCCTCGCCCTGCCCATGGTGTTTTGACTATGGGTCTTGCATGCCATTGTACCTTCTCAATATCATTATGTTGCCTCATAGGAGGAATAACAAGAGTTCCAAAGGTTCAAGAAGTTGTTTTTGAGATCTTTGGCAAACATCCAAACAAAAAGTTTTTACAGGCAAAATATAACTTATAGACTTTCAGAGTGCTTTAAAAAATGAACATGTCATGAATTGTAAGATAAAAAATAAAGAGTTATGGCTCAAGAACTTATAAGAAACTAATTTATATGCAATAGAGTAGTTGGATTTAATACAAGTGACTTTGGTCTCCAACTACTGTGACTATCATTATAATATGTTCTGGTATATTACTGACAGGATTAAATAAAACCTTAAAACCTTATTGTCCTACCTGCATGTACGCTTAACTGACAATAAGGTTATTTTGTGGGATGGAAGTAGTAGTATGATCATAAAATAGTCATCCACTGTCATATATGGATATCCAAGCAATATTTTTTAGTTATTGTGATCAAAAGGAAAAGACCAAATCAACATCGAGTTTTGAAAATAGTTGAAAGATATGGCACAACAAGAAAAAGAACAGGGCAGTGAATCATTAAGAAGCCGCTGGGGACTAAGAGGAATCCACTAGTCACAAAGGGAAACAGGGAGCCAGAAGTTAAAAAGACTATTAATGCAAAGGCAAAAATGTCTCTACACAATAAAAAGTCATGCCATTTGATAAGAACTCACACAGTTAAAGGAAAAGCATGCACAATCAAAAGGAAAAGACATAAGATAAACTACAGGTTAATAAAAAGAGAAGGGCCACAACATTAAAGATATTGAATGTGTTGATTCAACAGAGAACTCTATAGCAAAAATGTTGAAGAGCCTTCCCATGCTTCTTTGAAAGGGATGCTCATGTGAATGACCAAGAAAAAGGGCAGAGCATGTCAAGAAACATGAAAAGAAGATGCTAGGAGATAATAAAACCCACAGGAAGCCAAGATGACAGCAGGGCACTCAATGCAGAGTTTGCATCAGATAAAAGGAAGTAGCCAACCCATACAAAGAATAGAACAAATCATTCCATAGCTCAGTCAAAGGAAATCAAATAAATCTCCACGCGTGAAGCCAATCTATGCATGAACAGTAAAGAAACAATGAAGGAAGCTCATGTAGCATCAAATAACTTCCTCATGCACATTTTGAAGATGCAGTCAAAGCATCCACGCTATACAAAGATAGATCCACGTTGAACAAGGTAGAACCACCATGATAGGAGAAGAGCCCCTGTTGGTAAAGTTGCATGGAACTAACAGGCTGGGCTTTTATCCCATATTCATTGTGGGAGGGGTGTTGTCATTGTTTAAATACAATTCCAAAAAATAGCTATGATGTCTTATGAGCAACGCTTTTTGTAAAGACAAAGACATGGGGAATGTCTGGGGCCCAATGACAGTGAGTGCTAGTTGGATGATGACGTAAGCACAATTTTGACGGAACATGCAGATACAATGACATGGCATGCAGAATAGAGATCATGCCACATGGCGAGATGGATGGTGGGTGCATGCCCGCAGAAAGAAAGTGCTCAGAGGTTAAATAATGCAGGATTGCAGAAATTTGACACGTGGTAGCAGGTCCCATCTAGTAGTGAGGTGATAGAGTCATGTAGGTTCAGGCAGATGCACAAGATCTTGCCACGTGTCCTGATCGGATGGTTGACGGATGCCCATAAAATGAAGATGCAGGGCCATTAAGAAATGTGGAATTACGGGGAGGCACCATGTGTTAGTAGGTCCCACACACAGTGACATGGTGCTTGATTGAAGGCTTGGCCAATCAAATACTGCCACATGGTAGAAAAGCTTGGTCAAACCAGGTTGACCCCAGATTCAAAGGGTAAGGGAAAACGTAAAAGAAATAAAAAGTAATTTTAAATTGTTTTTTACAAAGTGGATGCATGTTCAGTGATTTAATTTTAAATTCAATGGGCCTATTTCTAAAGTTGGAACTTTAGGATGTTTTAAAGTTTTTGAAAAATTTAAAATTTAAAATTGTAGACCCGTGTTTCATATCAGAGAGGCAATTTTCAAACAAAGATTTAAGGCATTTTCGGTAGGCTAACATAGTGATATTATATATCGCCAAAATCGTGAGAATCTGAATTTTTTGATTCTAGAGTTAGTTTTTGCACAAGAATTCATTTGTTTGACTTATAGCCAAAAATGTGAAATTTGGCGCTTTCTCAGTGGAATGAGTTAAAATTCAAAATGCAGTTACAAGATTAGTAACATATAGTGAGAATTCATTTTGGGGAAAATTTTGATCATATTCACTTAGTAAAAACTTAGATTTCACTAGCATTTTCATGACAGATCAGATATTTTGATGACTCAACAAGTTTTCATCATTGAACAAAAGATATTTTCAAATTAGTTGCAAAAATGATGAAACTAAATCAGATCAAAATGGGAGAAGGAAGAAAGAGGCTACTCAGTTGCAAGAGATTGAATTCCAAGTGGACACATGTTAGTCATAGATCAGATCCGAGAATTTCATCTTCTCCTCTATCATTCTTTCTTTCTTTCATTGTAGGGGTTGGCAGCTTTCTCTAGGTAATACCAGTAGGGTTCCAGTGATTTTACTGTTGAAACCAGGATTGTAGATGGTTTTGCTTCTTGACTATTGAGCTGAGCTCTAGCAGTGAAGGCCACACATCCACCCTATGCAGATTTTCATTTCATTTTCACGTATTGTTATTTTGATGTACTAGAATTTGATTCTAGATCATGTGAATTGTTTAGAGTTTTATTTTGTGTTACTAGTTTGTGTATTTAGTCCTTCCAGGGACAAATACAAAAGGGGATTTACATGAGTTATCTAAGTTCTCTTATTTTTTCTCCTAATTCTTCATGTGTTATTAACTTTGGGATTAAATGGATAATGTTCATTTGATTTAAGGCAGCTTGGATGAGTTGTATGTCAGATCTTTGTTGCTTTTGACTCAAGCAGTCAAGTAAATGCTTCATCATTCTGGTAGGGTTTCTGGATGCATGAAGGGGATATTGCATAAGTATGGGATTTGGGGATTTCAGTTGACAAACTTGATTGTAATGCAATCTAGTTAGGTCATCCTACTAGTAATAACTCTATGTTTCAATGGATAAGGCACTAATCACTAAATCAAATGCAATTTGATATGAAGTTTATTTTCAAAAATCATTATTAATCAAAATCATTTCAGTATTTCATGTTTTATAGTGGGCTGAAAAGAATTAACCCTCACTCAACTTGTGAGATTCATAGATTCACATTTAGCTACTGTAGATATGTATTATTACATGAGTTATAAGGAGATATGGGGGTTTTCATCTACAGTAATTAGGTTCATATTTATGTTTTAAATGCACTGGTACCATATCTTAGAACCTCAAGGTTAACCTGCCTAGGTCTTGTAGAGCCTAAAGTGAAGGATTTATGCCTTATAGTTGGCCCAAGACTGTAGTCAAGTGTATCTGTCATAGGAATTTGCTAGCCTTAGATGCATTGGTCTAGTTTCTTGGTCATTTTCAAAACTATTAAATCAGGAGCCAACACAAGGTATGAACTGTAGTGCTGATAGCTTCCTTCCAGTATTTGATAGCAATGCTTTTCTCAATCATTAAGGTTCTTGCACAGTCCATGATAGATTTGTTCCTTCTTTCAACTATTCCATTTTGTTTAGGAGTTCCTGGTGCTGAAACCTGTCTTTTGATTCCCCTTTCAATGCAAAAGTTATTTAATTCATGTGAAATCAATTCACCACCTCTGTCAAACCTTAAACATTTCAGTCTTTTTCCTATTTCCTTTTCCACTTTGGCCAAATACCATTTGAACTTTTCAAATGATGCTGATTTCTCTCTTAGGTACATGACTGTCATCATTCTTGAATAATCATAAAAAAAAAAGAATGAATAATTTTTCACTAGTATAACTTTCAATGCCAATAGGTCCACATAAATTAGTATGCACAATTTCTAAAATTTCTTTAGACTGATAGTTCTTGCTTTTAAAACTAGTTTTTCCCATTTTGCCAATTTGACAATTCTTGCATAGACCAACCTCAGGTTTCTTTATGTTAGGAATGCCTCTTATTTCCTTGAATTTACCTATCTTTATCAAGTTGTCAAAGTTTACATGACATAACCTCCTATGCCATAACCAACTTTCTTCAACTTGAGCAATAAAACATGAACATTCACCAAGTTCAAGATAAAACAAGTTACCTTTTTTTTGAGTGCCTGATCCAATCAGCTTTACTTTTCCATCCAACAGTCTTTCTTTTCCATGCATAAATTCCACTTTGAATCCATTATTGAGTAGTTGTGCCACACTTAGCAAATTGTGCTTTAGTCTTTCTACCCAATACACATTATCACATACAAGTTTCTTGGTCAGTGAGATTCTTCCTTTTCTTCTTATACAACAAGGTTCATTGTTACGAAATCTTACACTACCACCATCATAGTCTTCAAAGTGTTCAAACTTAGTTTTATCACTAGTCATGTGATGAGAACAACCACTATCTATAATCCATGTATCATTTTTGCTCACATGAGAAATGAGTGTCATTTCTTCATCATTATCAAATTCATCCTTTACAACTATGTAGACAATTTCATCTTCTTCTTCATCATCAGAATTATTAGAATCTTTAGCCATGAAACATGTTTTCTTACCTCTATCCTTGAATGATTTGAAGTCTTTCTTTCCATTGCACTTGTGACCTTTCGTCTCATCCTTGTTTTTCTTATTTGGGCACCTAGCAGCAATATGTCCAATTTCTTCACAAGAAAAACAAATTAGAGGAACCTTACCTTTGTATTTTCCTTTTCCTCTTGAATATTTCCTTGCTAGCAGAGCTTCAACCACCTAAAGATCACTGTCTGAACTCTATTCTGATTCTTCATCACTATCTAATTGAGGATCCTTTAACTTTTTGCCTTTTTATTTTAGTGAAAGCTTGGCTTCAAATGCTGATTCAATGTTCTTGGCAGTTGGAACATAATTATCATAGTTGTCTAGCTCAAATGCAGTCAATCTTCCAACTACGGCCTCTAAATTTATGTTATGATTTGCTTCACATCTTCTTTCTTGAATTACAAAGACTTTGATTGCATAAAAGGGAAGTAGACTTCTAAGAACTTTACTTATAACTGTCTCCTCCTTGATATCTCCTCCAGATGCTTTGATTGCACTAACACATGCTTTAACTCTTTCAACATATTTTGTAATATTTTCATCCTCTCTCATCCTCATTTGATCAAACTGTCCTCTCAAATTTTTTTCTTTGGCTCTTCTCACATTATCATCTCATCCATAGATCTCTTTTAGCTTGTTCCACATTTCAAAGGTGGTTTTGCAATCCTTGATGTCATCAAACTCTTCATAACTCAGAGAAAATGCTATATCTATCATCATGTTGTTGTGAGTCTTTTTTTCAGCAATATCATTGATAGATAATGTACCAAAAGATTCTCATATTTTTCATCAAGGTACTTCAGCCCTGTATAACCAATAGAAGCCAGATGAAGTCTTATCAACCCCTGCCATGCTGAGAAGTTGTCCCTATTAAGTTTTGGAATTTCCCTCTTATAAGAAATCCTGACCTTTGGCTTAGATCCTTGAAATCTTTTCCTGCAAGCACCAAAAGCTCTGATACCAATTGTTGGAATTATAGATGGAGTAACTGAGAGGGGAAGGAGGGGGGTGGGGGGGGGGGGAATCAGTTACCACAAAAAAAAATCCATAGATCCCTTAGATGTCTTAAATACCTATTTACTGCTGATACTTGGTAAACACTTTAAGAATGCTATAACTTGGTAGATTAATTGGTTACTGATCATCTAGCATTCATAATTATTAATATGCATGTAAAAGTTAAATAAAATGGACACAAGAGACATCAGATTTAATGTGGAAACCCAATATGGGAAAAACCACCTAGTAACTAGCTACCAATTTTTCACTCTTCTGAAGTGAGCCCTATTAGGAGCCAACCCTATTAAAGCTTACAATACACATTGTTAGGTGTGACCCTATTAGAAGATTTAATCACCTTGTTAGGAGTGGCCTTGCTAGAAGTCTTTAGAAAAAATTCAACTGAACTATCACCTTGTTAGAGGATTTACAAAATGGCTATTAAACCAACTCTGTTAAGAGATTTGAAATCATTGCTACAATGGTTAAAAAGTAACAATGAATTGACCTGAATAAGATGCAACTAAATTTGCTGATAATAGATCTCCATTCTCCACTATTAGATCCTTCTCGATCAAATATAACTTTTCTGCTCCTCAATGATCTTTGATCATCCTTCAAAATTCACTTTTAGTCCTTCTTCTCATTCACATCCATCACACACTTAGAATTCACAGCTTGACCTTATATATATACCATTTAGATTATCAAGTCAGCACATTCACAAGTCACATTTACCAATAAACCATATATTAGTCGGCTACAAATATTACATTAAAAAAATAAAATTTATTTCACAAAATTATGGAATCCTCCACTGGCTAACCCTACTCAGTAAATACTGCTTTTAGAAAAAATTTCCTGAGTTAACCATCTTAACTCGGTTAACATTGCAAAAGTTGCAAAAAATCCTTTGGCTGCCGAGTTAACTCAGTAAGAACTAGATTTCCTTCATTGTCCATGAAAGGTTGGTTAGAATTGTTTCCTGCACTATTTTCTCTTGATGATCGAGTGAGCTCGATAACAACTAAATTTTCTTTGTTAAACCTTGAAAGCTCAGTAGAAACTTCCTATGCAAGGTAAAACCTTAGAATGCTCGGTAGACACTATAAACCTTCTTTGCTAACCTTTGGAACTCGGTAACCTTTTTCTTTTTCCTTGTTAACCATCTAAGCTCGGTAGACTCTGACTGATAATTGATATGAAATTTGTGTAACATCAAAGACAACATACAATTGAATAATTGTATCCAAAAAAAACAACATCCATGACTAACACTCATGCCAGACAATATGATGGCTATAACCAAGAACCTAAGACAATGCAAGGAGTACAGGTCCTGGTCAGACACTCAATAGGCTACTAAGTACGAGCTAACATCATGGAGAGTCACTTGGCATCGACAAGCCCAAGCTTGGATCATGTGTGGAAACTTTTTCAAGGTACTTCCCTCTCGAGGTACTCCCTTGGAACCATCACACGAAGTTTTATTATCTTAAGTTTTATTACCATGCACACATTTTCTTTAATTATTACTTAATCAAACTCCTCTCTGCCATACTCGTGGCATCATGATCGTCAGGTTGTGAGATAGAAGGCCCTTCCATATGCTACCCTACCCTACCTATGCTCATCCTATGACAAGTGCCCGTGGGCATGCATATTCCCAACCCAACCCTAATGATCATAACTTCTAAAAAAACTATGGAAGATCGGGCCTCACAAGTCACCTGACAAATGTACATGAACGTACTCTTGTGTGGTGCACCACCATCACGAAGATCATAACAAAAGGACAGGATGAGAACACAATGCAAAAGATAACACCCAACTAAAAGCAACATAGGAAGGATGGATTCTACACAAATCCCAGAGCCAATAAAACCAAAAATCATGAAATCACTCAACCAGCCTCAATCCAGGAGTGTGGGTTCTACAAAAATCCCAATGATGCAACAAGACCAAACATTATGAACTCACTCAACCGGCCTCAATCCAAGAGCATAGATTCTACACGAATCTTAGTGTCCATGAAACAATAACAAAGGTCCAAAAGAAACGATAAAACTAGGTATAAAGTCACTCAACCAACCACAGTGTCAGGAGTACAAATGTGACACACACCCCAATGCAACATAAAAGTGCAATAGTGGTCTAACTAGTATGCAAATGGATCATCCAAATCCACGACCCACATTGTGCCAAAAAAACTAAGAAAATAGGGTTGCACACAAAATGAGGTTAAAACCCCAAAATTTTGGAAAACTTCAAAATTAAAACCCATTTGGCCTTTGGGCACAAAAACCCCAAACATCTAAAAATAATCAAGTTCAGACACCGTATGCAAAAATGGCTAGCATAATGGCATAAAACTCCAAACCCTAATCCCAAAAAAAGGGAAAAGTTCATACTTGCCCAATTGGGTAGAACTAACATACAAAAATGGAGGGGAACATTAGTTCTCAGCCTCCAAACAAACAGCTACCAAAAATAGAAGTAGAAACAAAGAAAAAACAATAAAACAGGAAAGCCCTACCTCACAGCCAAAAAAGAAAACTGGGAATCAGAACCATAAAATAAATAGCCCACAAAAGTAGCTGAAAATCATGGCAATCCAAGGTTTCCCTGAGTTGGATCCAACGAGCTCAACCTCATGACGATCCCACGCCCATAGCTCCCACAACAAAGAAAATAGTAAATCATCCTGAAGAGGATTTTGGGTTTTACTCTCAAACTTTTTCTAATTCAAAAGTGAGAAGTGAGGAATTTAAATTCTTTTTTGAATATTTATTCACTTTCCGAGTGAATAATCGATTAGGGAAAATAACTAGCCAACCTAGTTAAACCCTGAATTCACCCAAACAAAAATAGGCTATTCCTAGAAATAGGAATTCATCTATGGAAAAGCTGCCAAAAATTAAAATAAATCAATTGAAAAGCCCAAAAACCTAAAAACACATAAATTTCCTTAACAACTTTTGCGGCAATGCGAACCTATAAATGCATAGACATGCTCACTGGTCTAATCACATAATGCAAATGAGTTCTGATTTAATAATCACTGAAAGGTTTAATAAAATAATTAAAATAAGGATACATTGACCATATAAGGATGACATTGGTAAAATATGAAAGGTTGAATCACTAACACCATGTGCCACTACTAGGAATATAAATCCTACACACTAAAAAACATGATCAAGTGCACTTGCATATAATAACATAGCCGAAGCAATAAATGCATTAAATCACCTAATTCAACCATTTAATAATTTATATTAAAATAACCTATTTACATCACTCATGTTCGCATAAAGCATAACAACGTAGGAATGAAGTAAATAACCATAGCATTAAATCAATCACCTAACGTAATCAAAGGTATGTCTAAATACCAGATAACCAAACATCATCATAAAACACACTATCATCTCAAAATGGCATCATCATGCAATATAATTAACTAAACAACATAGTAGTCTAACATCTATTATACTAAAATCTAAGTACAATATTTGACCCTCGAGTCATCTCAAATGTAATCATAACATGAGTAACAAATATCTCTCAGATCAAAATATAACAAGGTAGATGTCCGCAACACATAACCAAATAATCCAACATGAACAATCCATTTCTAATTACTTAAGAATTTAATAATGATTGATTAAAGAACAACAAAAAGGCACTTAAAACATATAAGTAAACATAGTCATAAACATGACTATCCACTACTATAGGAACCTAGTCTAATGTAGCATGGTAATAGTACATAGTCCAATCTCTGCACACATCTCAGGGTAATCATGGAAAAACCTCATGTTACCACATTGATCCTAGTAAGCACTAGCACAAACCTTAGTTAACCATAAATCATAATCTCATAGATCAGTCAAAAGCATAATCAAAGTAGCTGATACAAAGACATAAATCCAAACACCTCAACAGTGTAGACCACTCATGGTCACAATCATGATCCATCACCACAAAAGATCAACAAGTTTGCATCCATCAAGATGACTTATGAAAGTCAAATAGGAGAGGCGCTACAATTGTGCTATTGTTCACATACTATTTTTTTAAAGAAAATGCAAGGCAAGTTGAGCTTAGAGATGAAACTGAGTGTCATGAGGACAATAGAGCACAAGTAGAGGGAGACCCATTTTAGATCTCTTGAATTTGCTCTATGTAACATAACTAAGAAAGAAAATAATATTATATCCATAGATGTAATTACTTACAAATAAAAACAAGTCTATGTAGGCAAATTAAGAAGTATACACTACAACATTTGGGGCCAAATTGTGACAACAATTTGCGATGATGGTGTAATTTGTGGTTGTTTTCATGTTTTTTTTGTTGCAATTGTCCCTTAAATCATCACAATATCAACATTGGCTTCATAATTGTGATGCCCATGTTGGCATAAAAGAAAAAGAAAAGAATCACAACAATAAATTTTGATTTGTTTTCATTTTGGAGAGAGTTGTGCATGAAAGTGTTAGAAATAGGAATTACTCGAGGGGGGGGTTGTGAATCAATAATCTACAAAATTTAATGACCAATTAGATATTATTTGTTACTTTAAACTATACATAAAAAAGTAATAAATTAATACTGAAAATAATAGTAACTATGCACAAAGATAACTCATAACACCATCTTTTGTTAACTAGGGAAATCTTGGTCAAGTGAAAACTCCAATGGGAATGATACCCACTAGATAATATACTAATATATCGGTTCCTTGTTAGAGGATGGACCCTGTTAGGAGTTAATGAGAAAATTTAGTATAGAAAGTCTTTTTTAGGAGACTTTGAATCCCTATTACAAGTTGTAGTATAGTAGATGCAAGATGGGCCCACTACCCAAACATGCACTTCCAATTACAAGAAGAGCTCACTACCAAAACAAGTAATTAGACTTCTGGATTGTAAGTACTATAACTTCTTCCTTAAGTTTGATCTTAGATCATAAAATCAACTTCACATATATCACTTTCACAAAAGTTCGCATATCATAACTTGCACAACTTTTAGACTTCTTATCGCAAGATGTTCTTTGCATAAATATCGTGCCTTTACTCAAATTTTTGCTAGGTCAACTAAGACCACAATAAAATTTTCCAACTTTGAGTAAACATCTAGGATGTTGGCCCTAATTGGTCAAGTAATTATTTTGTAAACAAAATAATTCCTTTTCTTTTCTTGTTACATTGCTAAAACACAAATATCTCTTTTTTGTATAGTCTGTACTGGCTTCTAGGGTTATATACGTCATCATCAACATGTATACTATCTCCATCTAACTTTGTTAGTCATAATATGACATCAACAACAAGTTATAATCAAAACAATAATCTGATCTATCTTCGACTTCCAGGGTTACTGAGCTTTTCCTGTTGACTGCATAGAAGTAGTTACCTTTTCTATCAATTTAACTTCTTGTTCCTATTCTTATTCTTCACTAGACTCAACAATTGTCAACAATGTATTTTGTCTCTTTCCTAGTCCAGTGGCTTGCTATTTGACCTTTTAGTCTTTGTGGTCACAACTTCCACTAATCTCTCAAATTTTCTCTTCAATTCACTTGTCTCAACATTTGATATTGCTACATAAGGAATGCTCTATTTCAAAGATGTCTCTACAATAGACATTGACAAAGGTTACACATTTAGTATACCTTACTTCATAGTCTTCCTGACTACTTGTGACTCACTCTTAGTCATACTAGCTTCTGATAAAGCTTTCTTCATTATAGTTTCAATCATCTTGTGAGATGCTTTCTCCAAGGATGCCTAATGAGTTGATTGGGTAATCTCATGATATGTTCCAAATCTATATTCAACTTGTCCCTTCTCTAATTTCAACAATAAATCAATGTATCAAACTACTATTTCACCACTCAATTCATAACCTAAGGGATAAAGAAATGTTTCCCAAGGTTCTACTGCTTGAATATAAGTAAAATTTGTATCAACCATAATAAAAATTTCTTCCTTAAACATTTCTACAATTGTAGGTGCAATTCTGAATCTTTGCCTCATTTCATTTTGAAATATTTTCATTATCAAGTTTTTGCTATCCAATATTTTATCTATTGGATGTCTTCTACATACATCTATGATTTTCTCCATTCTACACCTCTCACTACACATAATCTCTGTGACTGACAAATATGGAAATCTCTTAAGCACATGAAAAAAAAATGATTAATTAATGATTGAAATCTAAACACACCATTCTTAGTCCTTTTGATCTTCTCTAAGTTCTCAAGAAGTTGCATTCTTATAATTTCACTAAGATTAACTTGTTCCTTCTCAACACATATCTTGTAGGCTGCATAGATGAATTTGACTGACAATTCATTAATCTTTGAACTTGCACATATAGAATAGGAAATGATTCTTCTCAAGAATCTTACATCATCTTGTTTAATGATGTTGATCACCATATCCTTTCCATTATAGACTGCTTTGGTCTAGCTCTCAACTTTCTTCTTAACCAATTTCTCATGTATAGGTACACTACCTTGTTTACTAAGACTAGTTACCTCACAAATAAGGTCAACTGAAATATCAACTACACTATCTTCCATCCATAGTTTTCAATCATGTGTTCCACTTAGTATTCTTTGTGTCTTTGAATAGGTCTAGTTCCTTCAAGTGTTCAAATCTGAGTTTCATAGCCATATCATGATTAAATACTACTTCCATATCCTTGTTCATATACTCACTCCCAATAGATTCAAACTTACCGGTAAGATAACTTCCTATATTTTCCAAATACACTACATTGTTTAGAGTAATGGATAATGTTGAGTTAGGGTTTCCTTCTACAGGTTTCATAGAAACAACCTTCAATTTTGGTTTGTCCTTATTCTCAATATTGTGAACTACTGATATATCCATGATTCTAACAAATATGAACTTTTATCAAATAAATTCTACAAAAAAATGATAAAATACCTTTTTCAAAATTAGGGCTTGCTTCGAAATTTCCTTGTCAAGTCACTTTTGAGTGTTCTATGCTTCTGATGTAATCACAATGAAGTGGTTATCAAATTTGTACTCCATTTATTCCTTCAACTTGAACTTGCATTAATTGCGTACTTTGCAAACACGAAAAGTTTTCAATTGCATTTTGAAATCAAATAACTGCTCAAGATCTTCTATCTAATCTCCAGATGCTACCCAAGGTTTATTATAGTCTCCTTCCATTATGACAATTATTCACAAAACTTTGCTCCACAAAATTCTGAGTAACAACATAGTTTTCATCTTCCACTATAGAATTAAATTTCTTTGAAATAATAGTAACTCTTAATTTATTGTAACTACTTTAGATAAGCTCCAAATTACAAGCAAGCTTGGATACCATCTAAAATTATCTCAATTCACCTTTTCCCAACTTTGTTACTTCTAGTTTGATCTCTAGATGAAGTTTTCAAATTCTGGTTCTATGAACAAGTTTAATTCAACTTAATTGAATCAAACTTGATAACTAACTTCGATCTTCCTGTCTCATCATATTCTATCATTTCTTTTGAGATGTCTAATCCTTTTACAAATAGCTCATTGAGTTCTTCTCAAAGTTCACTAACCACATTTCTTCATTCCTCATTTTCTTTCTTAGTTTTAGAGTTCCTCTCATGGTTCCTTCTATTACTTTCAATATTTCTTCAATCATTCCTTTTGTATCTAAAGTTTATTCCATTGTTCCTTCTATCTTTGAAGTTTTTGTCCATTCTAAAATACTTTTTAGTATGTCCAAAATTGTTGCATAACAAACATACTAGAGTTCTGCTTCTAGGATTCTATTGATCATCAGGTGCATGAAAATTTTGAGAAATGTGTCCAAATTTGTTACACTTATAACACACAATATGTCTTCTATCTTCATAAGTACTTCCTTCTCTCAATGTGCTTTCATTAGATCTCCTTCTATCTATAGGGTTAGTATTTCTAGACATTCTACTATTCTTTCTAACATTATCATATTTAGGTTTCCTACAATCAATTGCTTTATGACCCATACCATGACAATTATGACAATAAAAGTCCTTAACATGATTAAATGACTTATTTGTACAATCTCTCCTCATATGACCTATTTCATTAAATGAAAAACACTTACCTCTAAATTCATACCTTGTTTCCTTAGGAGATTCCACTTTCTTTGGTTCATCCAATATCTCAACTTCTTTTCTTGTCCAACTTCTTTAGGTTTATCAAAAGATTGAATGGATTCAATCTTATCATCATATTTATCTTTTTCTTTTGAATCTAATCTAATCTTAGGTTTCTTTGTAAACATATTAAATAGATAACCAATACTTGTCTTATCATAAGTAGGTCCTTGTATTGACATTGAATCTATTGGATACAATTGTTTAATTGTGTGTTGTCTTTGATGTTACACAAATGTCATATCAGTCAGCAGATAGAGTCCACCAAGTTAAGTTGGTCAGCAAAGAAAATTCTAGAGTCTACTAAGAATTTTTGGAAGTTACTCTATGAAAATTGTGTCCACTAAGCTCACTAGGGTGATTGAAGGATTCTGTAGTAGAAGTCAATGGTAACCGAAATCACAAGGTTAGTAAAGGAAAGATAGTGTTTATCAATTTCACTCGGTGCCCAAAAGATTTTTTAGAGTTCGTAGTGTTCATTGAGCTTTAGTTGGTTAACACTGGAAATCATTTATGGAGAAATGTTTACCAAGTAGGGTCCACCAATGAAGGATTTCATTAATTTGGAAAATAAAGCTTAATTGTTTTATGTAACTATTATAGCCGACTGATGTAATGATTATTGATAAATGTAACTTGGAAATGAGCTGACTTGACAATTTGTAAGGTAAAAATAAAAGGTCAATTTGTGAATTCTAAAGAAGAATGAGTGAGCATGCAAGTGTGTTGATTGTGTGAAGAGGAAAGTATTAGCAAATTTTGAAAGAGGATTAGATATCCTTGAGGAGTAGCAAAGTTGTATTCGATCAAAGAGGATCTAGTGAAGCAGAGTAGAGATTTGTATCAGCAATTTAGTTGCATCTCATTTAGGTCAAGTCATTGTTACTTTCTTAGCATTGTAGTAGTGATTTCTAAATCTCTTAACAGAGTTGGTTTAACAGTCATTTTTTAAATCCTCTAACAAGGTGATAGTTCTATTGAATTTTTCTAAAGTCCTCTAGCAAGGCCACTTCTAATAGGGTGATTAAATCCTCTAACAAGGTCACACCTAACAATGTTTTTTGTAACCTTTAATAGGGTTGGCTCCTAACATGGCTCACTTCACAAGAGTGAAAATCAGTAGCTAATTACTTTGTGGTTTTTCTCATATTGGGTTTCCACATTAAATTTGGTGTCTCATGTGTTCATGTTATTTATTTTATGCATGCATGTTAATCACTGTGAATGTTTAAATTCTATTAAAATAACATACACTACATCTATTGAGTTACAACATTTTTCTGTATGGCTACTGAGTGATAGTAGTAACTATTTTTATAAGACATCTAAGGGATATGTGAATTTTTTTTTGTGATAACTAATTCACACCCCTCCACCCCCTCTTAGTTACTCCATCTATATTTACAACAATTGGTATCAGAGCATTTGGTGCTTGCAGGAAGGATTTCAAGGATCTAAGCTAAAGATTAGGATATTTTACAAGAGGGAAATTGTAAGGCTTAAAAAGGATAACTTTTCAACATGGTAAGGTCTTATGAGACTCCATCTAGCTTCCATTGGAGATATAGGATTGAAATATCTTGATGAAGAATATACAACTCTTGCCAGTACATTATCTATTAATGCCATTGTTGAGAAAAAGACTCATAACACCACGATGATAGACATTAGATCAGCCCTAAGCTATGAAGAATTTGATGATATCAAGGACTATAAAACTACCTTTGCTATGTGGAACAAGTTGAAAGATATCTTTGGAGGTGATGATAATGTGAGAAGAGCCAAAGTAGAAAGTTTAAGAGGACAATTTGATTAGATGAGGATGAGAGAGGAAACAATTGTAAGTAAAGTTCTTAGAACATTGCTTCCCATTTATGCAATTAGAGTTTCTACAATTTAGGAAAGAAGATGTAAAGCAGATAATAAGATAAATTTAGAGGCCATAGTAGAAAGATTGACTACATTTGAGCTAGATAACTATGACAACTATGTTCCAACTTCCAAGAACATTGAATCAACATTTGAAGCCAAGCTTTCACTTAAAGAAGAGGGCAAGAAGATAAAGGATTCTCAGTTAGAAAGTGAAGAAGAATCAAAAGAGAGTTCTGAGAATGATCTTGAGGTGGTAGAAGCTCTACTTGCAAGGAAATACTCTAGAGGCAAAGGAAAATATAAAGGTAAGGTTCCTCTGATCTATTTTTCATGTGAGGAAATTGGTCATATTGTTGCTAGGTGCCCAAACAAGCAAAAAAAGGATGAAAAGAAAGGTCACAAGTGCAATGGCAAGAAAGACTTCAAATCATTCAAGGAAAAAGGTAAGAAAATATGTTTCATGGCTAAAGATTCTAAGGATTCTAATAATAGTGAAGATGAAATTGTTTACATTTCTATGAAAGATGAATTTGATAATGATGAGGAAGATAAGATGGCACTTATCTCTCATGTAAGAAAAAATGATACATGGATCATAGGCAGTGGTTGCTCTCATCATATGACTGGTGACAAAATAAAGTTTGAACAGTTTGAAGACTATGATGTTGGTAGCGTGAGGTTTGGTAAAAATGAACCTTGTTTCATAAAAGGAAGAGGTTGAATCTCACTAACCAAAGAGCTTGTATGTGATAATGCCTATTGGGTTGAAGGACTAAAACACAATCTATTGAGTGTGGCATAGCTAATTAATATTGGATTCAAAGTGGAATTCATGCATGGAAAAGCAAGACTACTAGATGAGAAAGGAAAGATGATTGGATCAACCATACAAACAAAAGGTAACTTGTTCTATCTTGAACTTGGTGAATGTTCATGTTTTATTGCTTAAGTTGAAGAAAGTTGGTTATGGAATAGAAGGTTATGTCATGTGAATTTTGATAACCTAGTGAAAATAAGAAAATCTCAATAAGAGGCATTCCTAGTATAAAGAAACTTGATGTTGGTCTATGCAAAAATTGTCAAATTGGTAAGATGGGAAATACTAGCTTTAAAAGTAAAAACTATCAGTTTGAGGAAATTTTGAAAATTGAGCATACTGATTTGTGTGGACCTATTGGAATTGAGAGCTATACTAGAGAAAAGTTCTTCATTCTTTTTGTTTGATGACTACTCTAGAATGATGACTGTCATGTATCTAAGAGAGAAGTCATAAGCATTTGAGAAGTTAAAATGGTATTTGGCTAGAGTAGAGAAGGAAATAAGGAAAAGACTAAAATTCTTGAGGTTAGATAGAGGTGATGAATTCATCTCCCATGAATTCAATAACTTTTTCATTGAAAAAGGAATCAAAAGATAGGTATTAGCCCCTGGAACTCTCGAGAAGAATGGAATAACTGAAAGGAGGAATAGATCTATCATAGATTGTGTAAGAACTCTAATGATTGAAAAGAACATTACTATCAAATACTGGAAGGAAGCTATTAGCACTGCAATTCATATCTTAAACTGAGTAGAGTTGAAGAAGGACTCATTCAAAACCCCCTATGAGTTATGGTATGGCTATAAACCCAATGTAAGTTACCTAAAAGTGTTTGGAAGAAAATGTTATATTTTGAAAGAATCTTGAAAAGGAAAATTTGATATGAAGGGTGATGAAGGCATATTTTGGGGATATTCTTGCAAAATTAAGGCATATAGATGTTTGAATTTGTCTACTCACAAAATTACAAAAGTTGCACATGTGAAAATTGATGAGCTTATAGAAAGGATTGAAGAAGAAAGAAAAAAGGAACTAGAAGAATATAGGAGATTTATTTTCATTGAACTTGATACAATGCTAGAAAAATTTATCAATCAAGTGACTTCTACTCCTAAGTCTTCCTCAGTCACCAAGTTGTAAGAAGTTCCAACTGAGTCACAAGAACCTAAGTCACAGTCTGAAGCTACCAAGCCAATGCTTACCAATTCTGAAGGACCCAAGTAGCAGATAGATCAACCAAAGCTATAAGTTGAAACTCAAAATGAAGATAGTGAAACTTAGTCAAGAGGCAAGGAACTTGTATTGGCCAAGTATGTCAAGAGACACCATACACTAGATCAAATTATTGGAGACAAATCTAAAGGTACTATGACAAGAAGTAAGTTAAAAGGTACTTGTTTACTTATTGATTTTGAACCTAGAAATATCAAAGATGCATTGGAAAATAAAAGTTGGATTGAGGCTATGAATGAAGAGATAGAGCAAATAGAGAAGAACAAAATATGGACTCTTGTACCCAAGCCTAAAGAAAAAAATGTGATTGTAACTAAGTGGGTATTCATAAATGAGTTGAATGAAGATGGTAAAGTATCAAGGAACAAAGCTAGACTGGTAAGTAAAGGCTACTCTTAAGAAGAAGGAATTGACTATGGAGAGACCTTTGCTCCTGTTGCAAGACTAGAAGGTGTCAGGACCTTACTTGCATATGTTGCATACAAAGGATTTAAGATATATCGAATGGATGCAAAATCTACATTTCTCAATGGTATTCTAGATGAAGAAGTCTACATTGAGCAACTTGAAGGTTTTGTTGATCCAACCAAAAAGGATATGGTCTGCAATTTACACAAAGCATTGTATGGTTTGAAACAAGCCCCTAGAGCATGGTATGAAGGATTACATAACTATCTTATTCAGATTAGTTTTTAGAGAACTAATGATAACATTAGCTTGTATATCAAGGAACGATCATATAACAAGATTATTTTGGCAAAAACATTAGGCAGAATATGTCCATACAAAAGAACAAATTACTGACATATTCACCAAGCCATTACTTAAGGATGCATTCTTGTATCTAAGAGGTAAGTTAGGGGTCATTCCCCTATCTGAAGCTTACTAAAGTAAATTTTTAGTGATGCATCAATAGGAACCAAGTTGAAGATCTATCAGTTGATGCAAAATAGCTATGGAAACATTGCATATGAATCAGTACTCAAAGTACATTGTTACTCATTTGGTATGTGTTTTCTTTGGCATGTGTTGTCAAAGAGGGAGAGTGTACTATCATATCTTTCTAAAATTTGATTTTATTTGTGGAGAGCTTTTTGTTTGAAAAGAAGCTATGTAATTCCTTCACAGAGGGAGAATACTACATCAGATAAGTTTGTGGCATAAAATCTAAGAGGGAGAAATGTTCTATAAAAAAAAAAAGACTTTTTCTCAAATTTCATTTTTCTATGACATGTTGTGTTGCCATTAATGCAAGAGAGGGAGATTGTTGGCTACAATTGTTTAATTGTGTGTTGTCTTTAATGTTACATAAATTTCATATCAGTCAGTAGACAGAGTCTACCAATTTTAATTGGTTAGCAAAGAAAATTCTAGAGTCTACCTAGTGTTTCTATAAGTTACTCTATGAAAATTATGTCTATCGAGTTCACTTAGGCGATTGAAGGATTCTATGGTAGAAGTTAGTGGTAATTGAGCTCACAAGGTTAGCAAAGGAAAGACAATGTTTATCGAGTTCAGTTGGTCTCCAAAAGATTTTTTAGAGTTCGCAGTGTTCACCGAGCTTTAGTTGGTTAACATTGGAAATAATTTCTGGAGCAATTTTTACCAAGCAGGGTTCACGAATGAAGGATTTCATTGCTTTAGGAAACAAAGCTTAATTTTTTTATGTAATGATTATAGCCAACTGATGTAATGATTATTGATAAATGTAACTTGTAAATGAGCCAACTTGACAATTTGTAAGGTATAAATAAAAGGTCAAGTTGTGAATTCTAAAGAAGAATGAGTGAGCATATAAGTGTGTTGATTGTGTGAAGAGGAAAGTATGAGAAAATTTTGAAGGAGGATTAGATATCCTTGAGGAACAACAAAGTTGTATTTGATCAAAGAGGATCTAGTGAAGTAGGGTAGAGATTTGTATTAGCAATTCAGTTACATCTCATTCAGGTTAAGTCATTGTTACTTTCTCACCATTGTAGTAGTGATTTCTAAATCTCTTGACAGAGTTGGTTTAGTAGCCATTTTGTAAATCCTCTAACAAGGTGATAGTTCTATTGAATTTTTGTAAAGCCCTCTAGCAAGGCCACTCCTAATAGGGTGATTAAATCCTCTAACAAGGTCACACATAATAGTGTGTTTTGTAACATTTAACAGGGTTGGCTCCTAATAGGGCTCACTTCAGAAGAGTGAAAATTAGTAGCTAGTTACTTGGTGGTTTTTCCCATATTGGGTTTCCACGTTAAATCTAGTGTCTCATGTGTTCATGTTATTTCTTTTATGCATGCATGTTAATCACTATGAATGTTTAAGTTCTATTAAAATAACATACACTGCATCTACCAAGCTACAACATTTTTTTGTATGGCTACCAAGTGATAGTAGTAACTAGTTTTATAAGACATCTAAGGGATCTATGAATTTTTTTTTGTGATAACTGATTGACCCCCCCCCCCCTCTTAGTTACTCAATCTATATTTCTAATAGAATCATCAATATTTTCCTTTCTAGAATAAAGCTTCTCAAGTTGTTGCTTGCACTGAGTTAATTCACCTTTGACAATAGTATTGTACTTATGAAGTTCTTCATGATCTTCTTTCAATGTTTCAAATTCAGATGTCTTCTTTGCCAAACTTCCTCTAAGATCTGTATTCTCAATTTTCAAATTAGATCAAACTTTTCTAGGATCACTCCTCAAGGTAAAGTTTAGATTCATAATTTTTAATTCATTCTTCAAGATCTTGTACTTTGTCTTCAGCTTTGAATAATCATCATCGCTAACTTCAGATTTAGTAGGCTTAGCCTTGGTTTTGAGATGTTCAATCTTTTCCTTCAATTATTTAATGTATAATTTGGAGTCTTCATATATGTCCTTTAGCTTATCTCTTTCTTTAGTAAGCAGATCAATTAGTTCAAGTGCCTCTTGAAGGTTCTTCATCAAATGTTCCATATCCATAGGGATCTTACTCAACTTGATACCAATTGTTAGAAATAAGAATTACTGCTTGAGGGGTGGGGGGCGAGGGGGGGGGGGGGAGTGAATCAGTAATCTACAAGCTTTAATTGCCAATTGGATATTATTTGTTACTTTAAACCATACATAAAAAATTAATAAAGTAATGTTGAATAGTAACAATAACCATGCACAAAGATAACTCATAACACCATATTTTGTTAACTAAGAAAACCCTGGCCAAGGGAAAACTCCAGTGGGGACGATACCCACTATATAACATACTGATATATAAGTTCCTTGTTAGAGGATGGACCTTGTTAGGAGTCAATGAGAAAATTCACTATAGAGAGTCCCTGTTAGGAGACTTTGAATCATTGTTAGGGGATTCCAACCCTATTAGGAGTTGTAGTATAGTAGATGCAAGATGAGCCCACTGCTCACACATGAATTTCCAATTACAAGAAGAGCTCACTACCCAAACAAGTAATTAGACTTATAGAATGTAAGTACTATAACTTGTTCCTTAGTTAGATCTTGGATCATAAAATCAACTTCGTATATATCACTTTCACAGAAGTTCCCATTTCATAACTTGCACAACTTTTACACTTCTTGTCACAAGGTTTCATTTGCATAAATACCATGCCTTTACATAAATTTTTGCTAGGTTGGCTAAGACCACAATATGCTTTTTCAACTTAGAGTATACATCTAGGATGTTAGCCCTAATTGGTCAAGTAATTATTTTGTAAACAAAATAATTCCTTTCCTTTGTTTCTACTATCCTATTACATTGCTAAAAATATGCATATCTCTTTTCTATACAATCTGTACTGACTTCTAAGGTTATACACATCATCATCAACATGTATACTATCTTCATCTAGCTTTACTATTCATAATATGATGTTAGGAATAAGTTACAAATAAAACAATACATTGTTGTATATCAAATTCATACTTAGGCAATTTCTGAGTACCAAAAGCTAAGTATCTTTACTTCTGAGTCTTCCTGTAAGCATGTGAATCATGTGTTTCCATAAATGAAAACAATTACATATCTTCATTAGCCAATTTTAAATAGAAAGAGGTAGAGAGCTATGAACATTATCGTGGCGCCCTTGTGATCAGTGCATTTAGTTATTTTTCCCTTGTGATCTATGCATTTCATTACCATGCCCTTGCTCTATAATTTCATTGTTGCATTGTGCCCTTGCTCTATGATTTTATTGTCATATCATTCCCTTGCTTTGTGATTTTATTTCTATGGCATGCCCTTGTGATCTACATATCCTAGCTCTATGATTTTCTTCAAAGGCAAGAAAGGGTATGTATGTAAATGATTTTTTCTTTTCCTTGTAAACATGTATGTCTTTATATTTACTTCTAAACATTTATCTCTTAATATATTTATAGAGATCTTTTTCAAGGTACTTATTACATATATGATCTAGATGCATAAATATTCCATAATCCAAATAATAAAACAATAAAAATCACTCAACCCATGCTAAGTGACTTACCTCAAGATCCTGCACAAAAATAATGCAAACAACAAAAATTGGGTTGAAGTTCCAAGAAATTTTACAAAAACATATCATAGTAGATATTTTTAGAAAGAAACAAGCCATAACTAGCTAAATGGGTCTAGTTGTTGATTAGCTGGGTTGATATATACACATATTTAATTGGGTTATGGCATTTGCAAGGGAAAAAGACTCGTGATTATGCATATGTGTCTGGTGCATTTCTTTCTTGTGATATATCTCTTCATTTAATTGGCATGCCCTTGATCTGGGATTTGGTTTCCATGCCCTTGTGATCTCTGTGTTTCATTGTCAATCCCTTTCTCTATGATTTGAATGTCATGCCCTTGCTCTATGATTTTTTGCCATGGCATGCCCTTGCTCTACTATTTCATTGACATGTTGTGCCTTGCTCTATAATTTATTTTCCATGCCATAGCTCTACAATTTTCTTTAAGGTTATGTAAATGTTGGTTTCTTTTCCTTCTAAATTGGTATCTCTCTATATCTCCTTTTGAACATGTATATTTAGAGATATTTTTAAAGGTTCCTATTACATATTAGCTAAACAATAGAAAAATTTATCCAACCACATACATAACCCAAAATCCAAATAATAATAAAATAAAACTCTCTCAACTCATGCTAAGTGACTTACCTTAAGATCCTCCACAAAAAAAATGTAGACTAGGAAAAATGGGCAGAGCTCGCAAGAAATTTTACAAAACCATATCATAGAAGATATTTTTAGAAAGAAACTAGCCATAACCAATTAAATGGATCTAGTTGTTGATTAGCTAGGTTGATTACAAATTCCTTTAGAACTATCATCATATTAGGTACAATAATATGAATAATCAGTTGTTCCCAGTTAGTAAGATCAAATACATTTTTCCAAGGTGATAAAATTGCATATGCAAGGAATTGAAGAATAACTTTAGTGAAGAGTTGAGTGTAAGGAGTTGAAGAAGAAATTTCTACTTCTGTGTGAATTCCATAATCATGAGGCTCATTCCCTTACAGAAGCCTCTGCCACAATGACATTACCTCTAAACCTTGCAAAGGATGTTCAAGTGGTTCCCAACCTTAAAAAAATCTTATAAGCATTTGATACTTGGGATCATTGGAGGGAGACTATGCAAATACTTGAAACACTCTTATAAGAATTTGATATTTGAATTGTAAATTATCAAAGACACTTGAAAGTGATTCCAATGTCATAGTACCTACTACAACACTTTTTAAGATTCTATCTAGTGGCTCCTATAATATATTGTATGTTGTTTCTTCCATGTAGTCTCTTTCTAAAGCTACTCCTTCTCCTTTTCTCTTATGCCTTCAATGTTGAATATCAAACTTCTGAATATATGCCTCTACCTTATCTAAAATAAACTTCACAGTGTGTTATAACTCTGGCATAGGTGTTTGATCATTGATAGCTTTCATTTTAGCATTCAAGTTTTGAAGATTGGTCAACACCCTCACTTGTGAAACTCTCATGTCAAGCACTTTTTTTACTATTTCAACACCATGTTCTTGCTTTTGAGCTAATAGTACTTTAGATACATTTTCTTGTAAGACATTAATTTTTTTGAACAATTGTAAACTCTTAGAAAGTGCATTTTCGTATGTATGTATACAAAGAGATCTAGTGGATTATGAATTATGGATTATAAACAAAAAAGAAAAGAAAACATGAGATTAAACATTCCTTGTTTGTTTTGATTGATTCTAGAGAGCTAGACACAAAAGAGGATGAAAATCTCTGAACAAGGGTGGAGAGCTTTGGACATTGGTGGAGATTAGTGGAGATTTAGGATTTTGTTGTCATTTCCTTACAATCTTCATGCCCTTTCTCTGTGATTTTCTTCAAGGGGAGAAGAGGTACCTATGTAAATGTTCTTTTATTTTCTTTTTAAACATGTATCTCTTGTTCATATATAATTGCTTTGGTCAAATTCAAGAATAACTAATTATGATGATTGTATGCATATGTGCATGTATGTATGTAAATCCATTTACTATGTGAACTACTTTACAAGCATACGTACACACTTTCTTAGTACTTGTGCTAAATTAAATTAATCATTCATGTCTTGGATTCACACAAGCAATTATTCTTGCATTCAATTGAGTTTATTCATACTAGACTAAGTATGCATAAATCTATACTTATAGATTATATTGTCTCCTAGTGAATGAGGAAAGATCTCATGCATAATATCATCTAGGTAATGATCAGATGCATTCACACTAATTTCATAATAGGATCAAGTAGATGATCCATTTATGTTACTTCATACTTATTTTATTGAACATTTTGTTTAACATAATTAGTAATACTACAATTATACATCTACAACTAGTACTCTTGTTTATTTTATTTTATCATATACATTTAAGACTATTAGTTTTCTAAAAATTAGATTGTATATTTGTTATCACTAAAACACTAATATAGATATATGATAGTTATCCTTTTTAATTTCAAGATCTTCATATTTAATGTGAAGAATTTCCACTACTTGACAATGGAATAGCCACAATGTAGAGCCACATAACTCATTGAATTTTCCACTAAATTATATTTTTGTCCTTCAAAAATATTATAGGTGAATGTTCTTATGATTTTCCATGTATTTAATAATTTGTCGCTTTTTTTTTGAGGTAATTTTCTATTATGTGATAGAGACATTTATCATAAGGATGGGCATGCCAATTTTGATCATCCCACTTTCATAGTTGATTCATTTATCTAATTAATGAAACTAGTTGTAAGTGACACCTTGATTTTTTGCAAATTGCTCGATCAACCATTCACACAAATGAATCATCCCATATCCATAAACATTAACATCTAATATTTTCTAAGTCTCTCTCCTCTAACGACCCAATACATGGAGCCATTATCATCATGAGTGGACTCACTCTCCTTATACAAATTCAATAAAAACTATCCATACCAAACTAAGTATGCAAAAATATGTACTTACAAATTATATTATCTCTTGGTGATTGTGTGAAGATCAAATATAGTTTTCCAAGGTGATAAAATTGCCTATGAATATGTATGTATGTATGTATGTATGTATCTTTGCATCTCTTTGTCATACTTTTGTGATCTCTCTCTCTCTCTCTCTCTATATATATATATATATATAATACACACACACACACACACACACACATGTATATGTGTGTGTGTGTATACACATACATAAACATAAAGAGAAGCTTCTCTAATCACCTGCTAGGGGAAATATAAAGAGATGTATGTTTAGAAGGAAAAGAAAAGAAAATTTACATAGGTACCTCTTTTCCCTTTGAAGAAAATTGAAGAGAAAGCACTACTAAATTTGGGCCCAAACACCACAAATTACACTACCGCCACAAATTGTCATCACAATTTGACCCCAAATGTTGTAGTGCTACAAAGGGCATAGAGATCACAAGGGCATGGCATGGAAACAAAATCACAAAGCAAGGGCACGAATATCACAAGGTCTTGATAACAAAATATAGAAATCACAAGGGCACAATAATGAAATCCTAGATCTCTACTAATCTCCACCAAGGGAACAACAAAAAAATTTAGAGATCATAAGGGCATGACAATGAAATGCACCAATTACAAGGGCATGGCAATGAAATCTCCACCAACATTTAGAGCTCTCCACCCTCTTTCGCTTACAACTCTCCACAATAAAAAAAAATGGAGAATGATTTATGTCGTGTATTTTTTTTTTGTTTATATCTAAAATCAACTTTAGATTGTGTTGTAACTCAGCCATAGGTGTTTGATCCTCAATAGCTTTCATTTCAACATTCAAGTTTTTAAGTTTCCTCTTCATTATATAGTCCTTTCCACCCTAAAACCCACTTTTTTTCTTCATTAAAATCAAGACTTGAACAAAGCCAATGACAAAACAAAGCCCATATTGAAAAATCCAAATAATAAAACAATAAAACTCACTCAATCCATCCTAACCAACTTATCTCAAGATCCTGCACAAAAATTATGCATACTAGGAAAAATAGGCAAGAAATTTTAGAAAATCATATCATAATAGATATTTTTAGAAAGAATCAAGCCTTAACCTAGTTAAATTGGTCTAGTTGTTGATTAGTTGGGTTGATTACAAATTCATGTAGATCTGTCATCAGATTAGGTACAAAAAAATAAACAATCAGTTGTTCCTAGCTATTAGGATCAAATATAGTTTTCCAAAGTGATAAAATTGCATATGTAGATGTATGCATGTATGTATGTATGTATATATATAAAGATAGAGATCTTGTGGATTACAGAGATCAGTGAAGATCTAGGATTTTGTTGTTGTGCCCTTGTGATCTCTATATATGTATGTATGTATGTAAACAAAGAGATCTTGGCACAATAGAAAAATAATAAAACTTACAGGTATTGTCACAAGATTTTAAACATAACTATATAAGGAGTGAGTTAGGATGTATATAGGTTAATGTTACATTAAATTTAAACTAAAATACAAAGGTTGAATGAGGGTATTAGAGTATTTTAATTATAGAAAACCACTTGATACACCTAAGTGGGTGTAGGATGGAAAAGAGTTGTATTAGGTGAGTAAAGTTCACCAGTGGTTATACAAATACATCAAAAAAGTTAGAATCCAAAACTACATATTCATTAGAGTGAGTACTTCAAGGGTCTTGATCCCATGGATATGGGTATGTAGGCAACCTGGTAGGTGGAGTATGTCTCTAGTGTGCAGATGCCTTGGACATAGTTAGGTAGCACTTAACCATGTATGTATGTATGTATGTATGTATGTGATTATTATCTACTTATTAACAATGTCTTCCACATGTAGGGGTTGGGTTGGGGGGGGGGAGAGGATGCAGTTGAGCTTGCAACTTTGGTAAAACTTCATTTCCATTATTTGCGCTCTCTAAATTAAAGATATATAACTTTATCACTTGTAACTATAATTTTCAAATTGTACAAACCACAATAGTTTCTTATAATTATATGGTTCTCTTTGTAAGTTTCTAAAATTGAAGTTTAAAAATTAATTGCATTTATGTACATCTTTTTCAAGTTTGATATTTCTCTCTTTCTTGACTCATAGTCCAAGAATAATTTTTCAAAACACATATTGACCAATTGGAGATTGAGCCAAAAATTGTAAGAATGATTGTGCCAAAAGAGCTAAAAAAATGATTGTGCGCGATAATCATCTTTTTACATTCTTTTTGGCACAATTGTTCTTACATTTTATAATTATTGGTGAGAACAAAATTCCAAACTAATTAGGCAGGGGATAATACCTGTGTCTTTATTTAATAGAAATCCTAGAATATATCTAACTAAGTTGATTTTTATTTGGTTTTGGATAGTAAACACTTTTATTTCAAATCTATGTTTTTTTTCCAAATGCCATGATTTCTAATGAGAAAATCTAGCTAAACTATCATATAGAAATCCTAGAATATATCTAATTTTGTTAAAGGAAATTTTTTTTAGCATTTTAAAGAGTATCTATATTTAATCATTTCTTTCTTTTGCAATGGGGTTTGAAATATGTTTTCTATGTACTCAAGAAATACAATTTTTTGAAATTTCAATTTGACTTCAATTAGATTTAGGAAAATTAGCTAAGATAGGGTATTAACAATGTACGAACATGTTGGAAAACTTAGTGGACTATGTTATTATTTGTTCTATGTTTGCTAGTAAATTTAACTGGTATGCCTAGATCTAGAAGACTTGGTATTTTATACCTATCTTATTAAAGGTTTAAAAGAATTGCAAATAAATAACTTGATTTAAATTTTGTGGGTTTTGAATTGTATTGGCATGCTCTCCCTATGAGGATCCCAAGTATCTATTGCTACTATTAATTTGGTCTAGTTTTTGATTAGATAGGTTGATTTCAAATTCTTGTAGAAGTTTCATCAGATTAGGTACAATAAAACAAAAAATCATCTATTCCTAGCTAGTAGTATCAAATAAGATTTTCCAAGGTGATAAAATTACATATGCAGATGCATCACTTGAATGCCAGGCGTGAAGTGCATTCCCCAATTTATAATGAATGGTTGGATATAAAGGCTCCATGCATTAGCCCAATAACGAAAGCCAAGGATGTAACAATACATGTATTGACACACTCTCCCTATGAGGATCCCAAGTATCTAATGCCATTGTTAATTTGGCCATTACTATATGATCCAAAATTTACTGAGGTACTGAAGCTGGTAGTAACTTCTCCCATGTCTCCAAAAAATGTTGCATAGGTTTAGGGTCCCTTGGCTCCTAGGAATTTTTTGCAACTATTCTCATTGCTAGAATAATAACTTTAGTTAAGAGTAGAGTGTAAGCAGTTGAAGAAAGTTCTGCTTCTATGTAAATGCCATAATCATGAGGCTCATTCCATTGCAGAAGCCATAACCTAGTTAAATATACATATATATACAAGCCATAACCAAGTTAAATAGGTCTAGTTGCTGATTACCTAGGTTGATTACAAATTCTTGTAGAATTGTCACCAGATTAGGTACAATAAAAGGAATAATCAACATTATTTTTGTGTAGGATCTTGAGCTAAGTAAATTAGTATGGCTTGAGTGAGTTTTATTGTTTAATTACTTGGATTCTAGAATATGTATGTAGTTGGATCAATTTTTCTATTGTGCTAAGATGTAATAAGTACCTTAAAAAAGATCTTTCTATATATATACATACATACATGTATATATGTATGTATGTATGTATGTATATGTATGTGTGTATAGTGTATATCTATGCATATATGTATGTATTTATGTATTTATGTATGCATATATGTACATATCATGTGGAGATCTAGGATTTCATTGTCGTGCCCTTTTGATCACTATACTTTGTTGTCATGCCCTTGTGATCAATGCATCTCATTGTCATTCCCTTTTGATCTCTACATCTTTTTCATTTTATTGTACCTAATATGATGATATTTCTATAGGAATTTATTGTCATGTCATTGTGATATGTAGTACCTCTCATGTTTGTACTTTGTACTTGGTTATATTTTGATTCGAGAGATATGTGTAGTCATGTTATTATTTTTGCATTTGAGATGACTTGAGGGTCAGATGTTATAGCTTGATTTTAGTATCATAGATGTTAGACTACTATGTTGTTCAATTTATCATATTTGCATGTTGATGCCATTTTTAGATGAAAGTAGGTTTTATGATGACATCTAATTATTTAGTATTTGGACATATCTCTGATTATATTATATGCTAGATTAAATGTTATGTTAATTTACCTCATTCTTTCTTTGTCATGCTTTATGCAAACATGAGTGATGTAAATGGATTATTTTAGTATAATTGGATAAATGGTTAAACTAGGTGATTTAATACATTTATTGCTTTGGCTATGTTATTATATGCAATTGGACTTTATCATGTGTTTTAGTGTGCAATATTTATATCCCTGGCAATGGCACATGGAGTTAGTAATTCAACTAGTCATATTTTACCTATGTTATCCCTATATGGTTGATGTATCTTTTTTAATGTTAAATTAAATCTTGTAGTGATTTGATAAATCTTAACTCATTTGTATTATGTGACTAGACCTATAAATGTGTCTATGCATTTGGAGTTTCACATTGTCGCAAAGTTGTTAAGGCTTTCTGTGATTTTGGTTTCAAGATTTTTGGGCTTTATTTAATTGATTTTTAATTTTTGACAACTTTGCCATAGATGAATTCCAATTACTTGGAATAGCCTATTTTTTGGGTTGATTTAGGGTCTAACAAGTTTAACTTTTTATTTACCCTAATCGATTATTCACTCAAAAAGTGAATAAGTATTGAAAGAGTAAATTAATTCCCCACTTCTCACTTTTGAAAATTGAGAATTTGAGATCTTTTTCCAAAATCCTCTTTTAGAGGATTGTGTTTCTAATTATTGTGAGAGTTACAAGTGTGTGATTTTCATGAGATCAGTCTCATTGGATCTAGCTTGGGGAGACCTTTCTTAGTCATGGTTTTCAATAGCTTCTGTGGTTATTTATTTTATTGTGTTGTTCCCTATTTCTACCCTTTTGGTTGTCAAGTAGGGCTCTCCTATTTTCATGTTTTAGTTTCATTTCTACTTCTATTTTCGGTAGTTATTTGTTAGGAGGCTAAGCACTAGAGTTCCCCTCCATTTTTGATTTCTAGTCCTACCTAATTGGTTAGGTATGAACATTTTCCCTATTTTTGGAATAGGGGTTAGGGGTTTCACACTATTATGCTGGTCATTTTTGCATACGATGTCCAAACCTGGTTTTTACCTCAATTTGTGTGCTACCTAGTTTTTTTGGCATGATATTGGTCATGGACTTGGATCATCTATAGGATATCATTCAAACCATTTTTAAATTTTTATGTTGCATTGTAATGTGTGTCACATCTATCCTCCCAAGCTGTTATTCTGTTGAGTGTTATATTTTGCTTCTATTCTAATCCAATCCTTGTGATATGTTCTTCATGATGGTGGTATGCCACACAAGAGTATGTGCACATATATATGTCGGGTGACTTGCAAGGCATGATCTCCCATTTGTATTTCATTTGAGTTATGATCATTTGGGGTTGGTTTGGGAATATGCATGACAACAGGCACTCATCATTAGATGAGCATGGTTAGGGTAGGGTAGCTCCATGGAGTGGGCCTCTATCTTGCAGCCTAGTTACCATTGCCCAAAGGGTTAGTAGAGGAAGTTTTAATTAAGTGATAACTAAATAAAATATTAGGTGGTAATAAAACTTAAGATAATAAAATGTTTTAGTTAATTTATCTACTATTGCTATTAATTTGGGCATCACTATATGATCCAAAATGTTATGAAGTACTAAAGCTAGTAGTAACTTCTCCCATGTCTCCAAAAAATGTAGCATAGGTTTAGGGTCCCTTGGCTCCTAGGAATATGTAGAAAATATTCTCACTGCTAGAAGAACAACTTCAGTCAATAGTTGAGAGTAAGGAGTTGAAGAAGCAAGTTATGCTTCTATGTAAATGCCATAATCATGAGGCTCTCTCTCTCTCTCTCTCTCTCTATATATATATATATATATATATATATATATATATATATATATATATATATCAACCCAATTAATTAACAACTAGATAGTTACTGGGTTATGGCTTGTTTCTTTCTTAAAATATCTGCTATGACATGTTTTTGTAAAATTTCTTGCAGACTTTGCTGATTTTTCCTAGTCTACATTATTTTTGTGGAGGATCTTGAGGTAAGTCACTTAGCACCTTAAAAATTTCTCTCTCTCTCTCTCTATATATATATACACACACACATACATACATACATACATATGTATGTATGTATATACGTACGTGCCCTTGTGATTACTACATTTTGTTTTCATGCCCTTGTGATCTCTGCATCTCATTGTCATGTCCTTGTGATCTCTATATATGCATGCATGTATGTATGTATATAAATAGAGAGATCTTGACACAATAGAAAAATAATAAAAATCACTCCACATGTAGCATGACTACATATGCAATGGAAACACCTATTGGTAAGTAGATTCCTTTTTCTCTCTCATTTTTCATGTGTTTATTTAACTTGAGCTATTATTTCTTAGTGGGCATTTTCTGATATTGGATTCATTTTATGCATGAGGCAATGAGGACATTTCTAGATGTACTTTTGTGATAAATTTCCCATGAGAAATGAAGATGGACTTCCCTTGAGAGTAGTAGGACATGATGAGGACATTCTAGGTACTTTAAAAATTGATCCTTTCTTAAAGATTTTAGATGTTAGGGGCAGAGGAAAATGAGCTTCCACCTTCACTTGGTTGGCCTTGATAAGTAGAGAATATTAAACTATTCTCAAAATCAAGTGAAGCTCAAAAATATCCTATGATTGTATGACAACTAATTGTGCAAATATCTTGGTTTTAGGATATGCAAGAGGATTGTTCAATTTGCAATGTCAATTCATATGCACACAACATCAAGCAAAGCTAAAAAATGTAACAAGTTTGCATTTTCATTAGAGTTTTTTAATTAGGTATTTTAAGTTATAGATCATCATGAACATTATTCATGATGATGGTCTATAATTTTAAAAACTTAATAGACCTATTAAATAAATGTAATTGTATTGCAGTTTTTTAGCTCCATCTATTCTTGATTTAGAGTAGTAGAATCTTATTTTGAATGCGATGGAAAAATGACATGCACCAGAACATGGGAAGATGATGTCACTTTTGTAGGTCTAGAACCTTTTTTTGCACTTTAAAAATTGATCATTTCTTAAATATTTTAGATTTTAATGGGGAATTTAGATGTTATGGTGTGGGGGGGTGGGGCCAAATGAGCTTCTACCTTCATGTGGTTGGCCCTAATTAGTAGAGAATATTAAACTATTATCAAAATCAAGTGAAGCTCAATATTAACCTACAATTGCATTATAGCTATTCAATGTTTGCCACCAAATATTTTTTCATATTAATAGAGCATGATGTCACAATTACAATATTTGGCTATTGATCCCACAAAATTCCTACCACATGCCCATCCCAATTGCAAAAATGGTTTCCAATAGCTTGTTGTGGGATCCATAGCATTTTTTTCACATAGATGTCACAATTGTGATGGTGTCTTTAAAGTCTTCAATAGATTTCCATCACAATACTTATGATGAAAATGAATGATTTGCTAGAGTGGTAGCCCAATTTATGAAACCTATATTCATCAAAATTTCAACAATAAACCTTGCCATCACACAAAAAAATTTTGACGCCCGTTTGATAGGAGCCAATTCAAACTGTTTCCTTTTGGACAACAGGTTACTATCATAATTATGACAGCCTATCATTGCAATTCAAGCCCAAATGTAGTAGTGATAACCTCAATTTTATTAAATTTTTTTTTTTTGGAAATAAATTAATCATCAAAAACATAGATACATATCTTATATACATACAAACATAAAATTAATCCATTATCAAAGAAAATGCATCAGATGAATTATACACAAATACAAAACACTACAATACCACTCACACTAAAATAACTGAGAGGGGGTAGTGAATTAGTTACTAAAGGTCCATAAGTACCATTTGAACAATTAAACATCATAATATTCATTGTTCTACTTATCCTACTATTGCTTGACCTCTATTGTACTGATAAACAAAATTTTCATCCTAAACATAACATACTTTGCTAAATGTAAACTTCATCAAATGTAACACATAAAAAAATTCAACACAAGTTTGACAATAGAATTTTATGTGGAAACCCAATTTGGGAAAAACCACTAGCAACATGTCACCACTTTTTCACTCCTTCAAAATGAGCTCTATTAGGAGCCAACCTTGTTAAAGGTTACAATACACACTATTAAATGTGACCTAGTTAGAGGATTTAATCACTTAGTTAAGAGTGGCCTTGTCAGATAAATTTGGTCATTCCATTTAGAATATCACCTTGCTAAAGGATTTACATAGAGTACTAATTCCTTGAAATGACTATTACGTCAACCTCTATTAAAAGGATTTCAATACAGACTATTTACAATGATAGGAAAGAAAATAATATAGTTTAATCTATATGATTACAAATCACTTTTGTAGGTTCAAACATTATTTGTCTCACATATTGATTCACTGATAAGTTCCCTTGTCAACTTTGTCTCTTTACTCACTTGACAATTTTTTAAGCATTCATCCCAATTTACATCAAAACATAAGCCTTTTTCTTAGATTCACTTATCAACTTCAGCAGCATATGTGCAAGCAATTCCTTATTCTTCATCCTCATACTCACACTTGTGTTAACCCTTGTGTGTCTATGTTCCACATTTCTATGTGTGCATTCTCTTCAAAGTTGATCTCTATACCTCCTTAATTAGGTAAATCTTGCTTTGCCATTTTTCATAATTACTGTAGACCTTAAGGTTTATGATCTAGTTCATCATATTCATTATATCTATCCACCTTCTTGATCATCCTCTAGAAACTTCTTTGGAATCCATATATTAGGTCTTTACTTAATCCTCTCTTTGAATTTAATGATCCAACTCATCAATCTTATCTTTGACATAGTTTACATATCCCAAGAGATCAACTAAGTTAGTCAAAAATCATGATTCCTAAAACATATTCAAAACATTGTCACTCAACAATCACTAAGTTTTGACACTCAATCACCACTTAATCACTTAGTCACTGTAGAACTTCTTGGCTTAGTATCAACTCACTTGCTCGGTCAATACTAGTGCTCAGTCAACACTAGATTTTCATGGCACTAATTATGGCTCAATTGACACTAGCATCACTTGACATTCCTTAATCTTTTACTCTATTTCTTGGCTTAGCTTTAAATTCTTGATATAAACAATTACTTTTTCCTATCAAAGTCTAACTAATCAAATGTCCATTATAGCTTCCTTTCCATAACTCAACCTTTCTTGTAGGTGCTATTGTTATGAGAGAGATCTCAAATCCTCTCCATCAATAAAATAGATATGACATTTAGATCAGATAGAAATATGTCTCACCATTAGACTTGATATCAATGACAAAACAACAAATTTTCCAATTGTAAGTTTCTAACAATCTCCCTCTCTAGCTTTGATGGAAACATCTCAACATCTTAACACCTCAATGTATCTTAAAATTCATATCTTTATAGTAATCTCCCTCTTTTTTACCACTCAATACAAAATTCTTCACTATCATGAGTGATCAATATCCCTAGTTTCATTTTGATTCTCATCTCTGCAAGTTAAGAAACTTCCTCTGTCATATCTCCCTGTTTAGTACATCTCTCCCTCTTTCTCTCTTTTTTTATCTCTACTTTAGTAGTATATCTATATCCTCTTTTGTAGTCTTACATATCTCTCACTCTTTTACAATAATATTGAAGACACTTAGAATTCATGACTTCAATCACTTATACATCTAAATTATGTAGATATTTTCATGTTGAGTTGAATTCTTTGTCATCTATCTATGACAGATCACTTATACTAATCTTTTTCTTGTAAAATTCACTACTTTAGGCATCTTCCAAATTAGATCTACCTACATCAATGTGTAGGATATTTTGATTAACACATTTGATGCAATGCATCATTTCTCCTTAAGTTTCTTTGCTTAGGGGAATCACCCCTAATTTACCTCTAAGATATTCATGAGCATCTTTATGTAAGGCATAGTGAATATGTCACCAATTTGTTCTTTGGTGTGGACATATTCTAACTTCACTTCTTTTTCCTGAAATAATTCCCTCAAGTAATGATACTTGATAGTAATGTGCTTTTTCCTTGTGTCCATTACTAGATCCTTTGAAATATTAATAGCACTTGTGTTATCACAATAGATAACCACTGGATCTATAACCTCTTATTTCATTCCTTTTAGTAATTACTTGATCGACATAATGTTTGAATAGTTCACTATAGCTTCCACATACTCAACTTTATCTATTGATTGGGAAATACAATTATGTTTCTTGCTTGTCCATGCCACCAATCTCTTTCCTAGAAAGAATGCACCTCCACTAGTTCTTTTTCTCTCATCAATATTTCCTTCCCAATTAGAGTTAGTGAATAGCTTTAGATAAAATTTATCTCTCCTCTTGTAATACAATCTATAGTCTTATGTACCATTTAGATATCTTATTATCCTTTTCACTATCATCATGTGATTTTCTTTAGGATTTTATGAAAATGTAACAACTATGCCAACTACTAATGAAATATTAGGTCTACTATGAATGACATATTGCAATTTTTCAATCATGGATTTGTATAATGTCTAGTTCACATCAATAGATTCATCATTCTTAGGTGTACACATTGGTCTTGAATCTTCCATTCCAAAAGTCTTTAGTATCTCCTTGATGTATTTAGATTGATTAGTGAAAATACCAAACTTCATTTAATATACTTGCAATCCAACAAAAAAATTTATTTCACCAAACTATACATTTCAAATTCCTTCTTCATTTCGTCAAAAAAAGATTTGCATAATTCTTCCTTTTCTCCAAATATAATGTCATAAAAAAATATTTTAGATAGCAACATTTCATTGTTCTTACTAGTCTTCAAATATAGATTTTTGTTATCATTTGTCCTTTCAAAACCAATCTTCACCAAATAATTATGAACTCTTTCATAGTATGCTCTTGGGGCTTGTTTCAATTTATAAATATCTTTGTTTAGTTTACATACCATATTCTTATTTTTTGAATCCATAATTCTTTTAGGTTATTCAATTTATACCTCTTCCTCAAGTATACCATTCAAAAATGTAGATTTGATATCCATCTAATATACCTTGAAATTCTTGTAGGTTGAATATGCAAGCATAGTTCTGACTCCTTCAATCCTTGCCATAGAAGAAATTTTTTCTCCAAAGCCATCTCCTTCCTCTTGAGCATATCCTTTCCATACTATTCTTGCCTTGTTCCTTGTAACTTCACCATTTTCATTGAGTTTGTTCTTGAAAACCCATTTTGTTCCAATAATGTTTTTGTCTTTAGGTCTTCGTACTAACATCCAAGTATTCTTCTTCTTAATGTGTTCAATTTCCTCATTCATTGCCTAAATCTAATCTTCATTGTCTAGAGAATCCTTTAATGATTTGGGATCAAATTTTAAAAAGTAAATATGTATAATCTTTGAGTCTTTTTCTTATCATAATACTTGATTTAGCATCACCGATGATTTGTTTAGGTCTGTGACATCTTACAAACTTAGCTAGCATAGGTGGTTTCCTTCTCTATTGTTCAACAAGTTCATCTTGAAAAATAATTTAAAGCTCATTTTCTCTTTCTTGTTCATGTTTTGGTCCAATTTATGCATGCTCAACATTTTCATTGATTCTTAGAATTACTTATCTATGACTCTGCATCTTTAATATTTTGCTTGACACCCACAATCTATAGCTTGACATTTTGTTGTCGCACTTCATCATTTCCTATTTTCTAGGAAACTACAACTCATTTTGCTTGTCCATTTGGAGTGTTGGGGAGCATTACCATCCACATAGATGAATGCATTATAATCTTTAGGTTCTTTATTGCATGTAATGCCACTTGTTTCAGTACATTCATCAACTTTCACATTTGCACTTCCACAACTTTGTTAGTGTTAGAATTTAAACACTTGTAAGCTTTAATTTTGGTGGAATATCCTAGGAATATACCTATATCACTCTTTTCATCAGGTTTTCCATTCCTATTTTCTTTGAGTATATAGAATTTTTTTCCAAATATTTTGAAATATTTCACATTAGGAGCATATGCATAATGTAGTTCAAAAGGTGTAGCATTTGTACCTTTCTTGACTTGTACTTTGTTCATAGTATAGACAATAGTACTTACAACATCTCTCTAATACATCTTTAATACATTCTTCTCCATCATAAATGTTCTTGCATAGTTCATTATCGATATGTTTCTCCTTTTAGCTATCCCATTTTGAGGAGGGGTCCTTGGTGCTAACATTTATCTTTCGATTCCTTTTTCATTAAATAATGTATTGAACTCATTGGAAATAGATTCACCACCTCTATTAGATCTGTAGTGCCTGCCCCTAAGTCACATTTCAGTCATCCTTGCCAAACTCTTTTAGGCCCATTTTATGTTTGATGATTAGTATTATTATTTTAGAGATTATCAGATGTTGTTTTACACTCAGTTTATTATATGATGAGATTACTTGGTATTCTATATTTCATGCATGTATGATGATTATTCAATGTTTTCAATTATTGATGATGATTAGTTAGATGGTTTATTATCACATGTGCTTTCTTATGGATACTTACCCCATACTACATGTGTATGGTGTGCGTGTTTGTTTTCTTTATGTATGGTGTTTCTGATGTGGTTAAGGAAAGGAGTCGTAGTCACCTGTTAGTCGGAATCTACAAGATGCACCACTTCCTGCCATTGTCTGTTTAGTTTAGAATATTGTGTTTGTACATGCGTGAATTTTATGCAGGTTGCAGGTATCGGGTATCGACTTCCCTGAATTGCCAGGATGAGCGTACCCTATCACATTATCTCAATGGTAAGAGAGGGGAGATAAACTCTTAAGTCCAAATCCTAAACCCTTTACTCGATTGTCCTAATTGATAATTAGGACAAGTATCTGAGTTAAGTACCCTCTGAATGCATCAAAGGATGTAATTTCGTGATTATAACCTTGTTGTTTGATTTAGTATGTGTTTTTCTATGATGGGTTTTAGTATGTTGTTTTATGAGTCCTTGGTGTACTTTCTATTAATTAAGTTTAATTAAAAAGATTAAATTAATGATTTAATTTAATGTGAATTATTATGTCACTTTAATATTTAATGGCATTTAATTAATTGAGAAATTAATTAAATAATAAAGAATTAAATTTGGAGATAAAAGCTTTAAGTCTAAATTTAGAACGTGATAATATTTAGTTAATTTAATAATAATATATTTAGAGATCATTTTTAAATAAATGCTAAATATTATTATTATTTGAGTTAATAAATATTTTATCAATTAAGTTTCTAAAATAATTTAAAAAGTGAAAACATAATTATTTAATAAAAGATTCTAGTTCGCATGACTTGTGCATAAGATTAAATATAAGAAATAAATTAAAAGATAAAATAAGAGAAAATTATAATGTTATTTTAATTTCATAAAGTGCACATGAGATTAAAGTAATTAATTAATTTAAAATAGAAGTCAAGTGGATTATTAAATAAAGTTATTTAATAATTCATTTAATGTGCATTAAAAGATAAAGCAAAGATTAATAAAAGTTAATTTGAGAGTTAACTCAGTTGAGTAAAGAGTCTTCTCGGGTGAACGCACAATTAGTGCCCCGATTTGAGGAGAAGACTTCTTATCACAACTTGGGAGGTTCTTTTTTGAAAGGGACACGAATTCGGAACGAAAAATTTTGGGAGACAAATTTTGGAAGCGGATTTCAGAAGGCTAATACCAAGAAAGATTTCGGAAGAAGGTTATTGAAGAGGACCGAATTTTCTTACAGTTCCTGGGGATTGCATAATAGCATAAGGATCAGGTAGGGTCTTGTGTTTTTGATCATCGATTAAATATGCAATTATCCTTTCCTGTTTTCTTCGTGTCTGGGGTTTGTAAATCCGAATTCTCTGTGTTGAAAGTTTTAACTTTTCAATATTGTAAATTATTAAATGCTTGTCAATATACTCGACATATGTAAAAATTAGAAGAGTGATCAAGAATTCTTATTTGATAGATTAAAGAAATTTGAATTTAATCGGTGAAGGGTTAAATTTTAAACTTATAAATGATCATTGTAGATTGAAATTTGAATGGTTAATATTATTTTCTCTATCAGAATATATTTGTGAATGTTTATATTATATATATATATATATATATATATATATATATATATATATATATATATATATATATATATATATATATATATATATATATATATATATATATATATATATATATATATATATATATATATATATATATATGTAAACAAATATATATATATATTATTAAAATCTAATTTATTGAAAATTATTTTTGATAAATAAAACAATTTCTCTTAAAATGGGTGATTTTAAAAATTAAGTTTAGAGTTTCTTTTTAAAAAAATAAATAAATAAATAAATAAAAAAATGAAATAATCTTTAAAACAAAATAAAATAATATTAAATAAAGGTATGGGGGGGGGAGGGAATTACCCTGTGCCCCACCCCCTGTCGCCGTCAGCGACCAGTATCCTGCATCGCAGGTACTGCGACAGCAGGGTACTTTGTACCCGGCCGTCGCAGGCCCTGCGAAGCAGGTACTGCGGCTCTGACGCCGACAGCCTTTGAAAAAGGCTTGAAATTATTTTTATTTCGTCCATTTTTTTTATGCGTTCAAAACATGTTAATTTATGGTATTTTTAATAAAATTAAAATCCATAATATTAATTATTAATAATTTTATTAATAAATTTATATTATTATTAAATCAAAATTTTATTATTAAGTTATATTATAAATTAATAATTAAATAAATTATTAATTCATGAATAATAGTTAAATAAATTATTAATTAATTAAATTATATTTGATTTAATTAAAGATTAATTCTAAATTATTTTAAGATAGTAAATTTAATATTAAGGATAATCTTATATGTTTTTTTTTTGAGCCAATGAATTTTTGGGTTAACGTGTAGGTTAAACTGTGAACTTATTTTCTTGAAAACATACATTAAACTAGAAACAAAAATATTACATTTAACCTGATTGCTTATGTTCAAATCAATCTAGTAGTGAGAATATGAACTATATTGTTTTGTTATACTGTCTATGCTTTTGGGTTTTTGGGTGGTCCTAGAGTGTTGACCAGTTTTAGGTTGTTACCAGAGGCTCGAGTTTGTGAATGTGAAGTTATGATGATTAGATCTCGATCCTTTTTACCCAACCATGGTAATGTGATGGTATGCTCTATGATATGGATGTATTACTATTTGTTATTGCTTTCCAGTTTCCTTGTGTGAAGTTGAGGTGTACGCATTTGAGTTACCTGACTTGACCATTTTGGAGTCTTCATTCAGTTTTGTGTTCTATCATTGGGATTCTTTCTGATTGCTCGTTGGAGAACCATGGGATATTGTGATTTATCATTGATGCCTTCAGTTGCTGATAGAGAGAACTGTTGTGATCATCATGATTATTATTTTTGATGCTTATCAGTTGCTCGTGGAGAACTGATGTGATTATTGTGAATTATATTTATGATGTTTTTTCAGTTGCTTGTATAGGACGGAGGTGATTTTATTATGATTCTTTGATTTCATGAGCCTAGGGTAGGTTATCTATGTGTAGTGTCGGGAAGTGGCCTGCAATGAGGGACGGGAGACCCGAAGTGGCTCTGGGGATGACTCATTGTAAGTTGTTTGTTTTAATAAGTGAAAACATCTCACCTAAATACTGACTTAAATGAACCTAATAAGATAACTGTATGTGCTCTCCCATGCCCTAAGTGCTAGTACAGACTAGGATGGGGTAGAGAGAACGCTTGGTTGCGACCTTGCATTCCATAGTATGCCTCGTCAGTATGAAAGGATACTAGTGGCCGTAGGATTACTGGGGACCCGAGATTCCTGAGGGATTGCTTGGGTAACTTCCAATGTGATTCATGTGATGACACTTTCCCACTTGCATAGTAGGTTTCCTATGTGTCTTTGTGGTGCCTCTGGGTCCAGATGTCTATCTATGTTGGAACCTTTGAGTTAGTGTACTTTTAGGATTCCCCAGACTTAGAGAGTACTTGTGTTTTGTGTTTTGATATCTTGTTTGGGACTTGAGACTATCTCCTCAGTGCGGTGGGAGTGGACCATTTAGGTTCCACGCGGTCAGGTGGTAGTGCTTTTACTCTTACCATTTGAGATCCGTCTGGTGCTACCATGGCTAGAGCTTCTTGGGATGCTTGTCCTTAATGTTTAGGTGATGTGTTCTACTTTGGAGGATCATCTTATGCTTTATTCTAGTATGTTAGATTTCTTTATGCATATGAGGTAGTATGTTTTAGGAGTGATGTCCCTATTACTATACTACCGATGATCTCTTCGGTGACTTGGGATGTTACGCGTGGGGGATGGCTAGGGCCCATGATGGTCTAATGATGTTATTGATGGTTGGGAGGAACCACACACTTAGATTAGTTGTGATAGATGTTTTATCATTATGGATGTATGGATGTATCAAGTATGTTATTAGTTTCATTTATTTTACTATACTTTGTATCGTGGATTTGATAATGATGTATCTTTATCTTTACATATGTATATTCTTTTAAGCCTTTCATACCCTGTGACATGTACAGTGGATGATTGAGCATTCCGAATTAATTTGCCAAGAGGCATTCGGAGAAAATGTATATTATGGACATTGGACTTTCTGATTATTCTTTCATATGTATGTGGTAGTTGTTAGACTTAGAATTAATTAAATTTAAAAGTAACTCAACGTCTTGGGATCCTTAAGGAATGTAACCTGTTATGTGTGATTGTTGATGATTACATGTTATTGCTTTCGCTACTATGTGTTTGATGTGTATGTTATACATTCTTACTTTTAAAAAAAAAATGTTTAGCAAACTTAGTAAAACTTTAGGTTTATTCTTTTGGATCTCTTGGCGGGGCGTTACAAGATCTCAAACACTTTATAATCTTCCCTCTTTCTTTTTAAACTTTGGCTAAATACCACTTGAATAACTAAAAAGCATCTAATTTAGCTTTAAGAAACATCACAATTATCACCCTAGAATAGTCATCAACAAATATAATGAAATTATTATCTCCACAATACCTTTGAACATCAGTTGGTCCAGATAGGTTAGTATGAACCAAATCCAAAATATCACTACAAGTGTATGTTTTCCTCTTGAAAGTAGACTTGTTAATTTTTCCCAATTGACATTGTTTACATAGTGTTGTGAAACTTCTTCTGTTTAGGAGACCCTCTTACTTAATTTATTTTGCTAATGTTTATCAAATTGTTGAAATTCACATGACATAACCTCTTGTGCTATATCTAAAAATCTTCTAAAAAAACATGTCTCATTTTATAAATCTAGATAGAACAAGTTTCCTCTTGTCTAATCACCACTTCCTATTATCTTACCATAAACATCAAATATATTGTCCTTCCTTAGATGCAATTCAACTTTGTAATTTGATTATGCAGGAGCACCTAGGGTAAGGTAAAGAAATAATCTAAATTTTGGTTTTTAGATGGTCTAACCAACCATTGGGGTAACAAGGACTAGTTATAAAGTCCCAAGGAAAGTCTAGGTGGTGGGAATAGGTGGGATGTGGTGTATGAGTCAAATCTTGTCAATTAAGTCTTGATACGCAAGATTGCTCAAAAGTTGCTCTAGGTGGAAAAATAAGATAAAAAATATGGGGCAAGGAGTATTTTAGAAGGTTCCTTAGATGTACTAAGGTCATTTTAAGAGGTTTGGGAGAAAACTAGCCAAGTTTGGAGGTCTAATGAGAAAAACTATGAAAGTTGTCAAAAAGTTGCATTGACAACTTCTCAATTTTACAAAGTTACTTAACAACTTTTGTGTTGTTTTGGAAAAACAAACAAATTGGGTAGTTATGGTTCAAACTAAAGGCCAAAATGGAGCATTAAGTCTATTTAATACTTTTCCAACTCATTTCCAAGGCTTGGATAGTTGGTTGTATGGACACCACCTATAAGAAGCAATTTTTTGGATTGTAACAAGGTTTTGGAGGATTGAGAAAAAGCATTGGAATGAAAAAATGACTGTTTTTGATGAAATAACATCTTGTGGAATTTTTTTGAATCTATGAATATTTATTTTTGTTTTAAGTATTCATTTGTTAGGGTTTATAAAATTATTTAGTTTTAGTGATCTTGATGTCTAGTTTTGTAGTGCAAGCATGAAATGACTATGGCTTGAGTGCCTTGGTCAAAACACCATGGCTCTTGGAGACCAAGAAATAGCCTTTCTATATAGTTTAAATAATATTTTTGTGTTTTTTGGGAGGCCAAATGTTGTTTTTCCAAGCGATCCTTAGGCAAGCAAGCAAGCTTGGCAAGGTGCAAGGAAATGCTTGTAATGGAGTTTTGTGGTGAACAAAAGATTGGAATGGATCAATATTGAGCTAGAAATGTAGGAGCAGTGTATGAAGGGTTAAAAACTTAGAGGAGGAGGTTGGAGATGGATTTTGACACCTGTGATGAAGCACACACAAATATATCCTTTGAAACCCTTAAAAAGAGGGTTTTCTGATGCCATACTGTATGCTCAATCTTGGAGCCCAAGACCTTAAAAATCTCAAGGTTAGGTCATAGGGAGAAAAATTCCTAAACACACCAAGAGGCCTTATTAAGGTTTTTTATGAGTTATTTCAATTTACTTGTTTATAGGAGGGCTAATAGGGGCTCTTAGGGCTACAAGGAATAACTAGGCAATTTGGTGAAATATAAATGGAAAACTTAAAACAATAATGTAGAATGGTAAGGGATGGGTGAAGAACCTAATTAAGAGTGTTCAATATTTATTTTGGGTCACTTGGTGCATATAGTGAAGTTTTGGTATTCTAGGCCAAATAATGCATATTTGACAGATTGGGGGAATAACATTGAAACTTGAATTGTTGGGAGGGTTTCTTGGAGAAGGGGGATTGTAGAGGGATCCTATAGGTTAGGGTTATGAGAGAAGACCCTAAGTGGCCTAGGATTATCTTGGGAAGAGAAAGAAAGCTCGTAGTTGGAGAAGCTCCCCATCAAAGTGGTATTAGAGCCATAAGATTAGGCTTGTGGTGGTATGTTATATTCCATTAAGTCAAGTGTATCTACAAAGATGGTTACCAATGTAGAGTTGGAAAAGGAGGTACATGAGCAAAATAAGCTCCTAGAATAGAAGGCTAGGGTTCTTGATGAGTTCTTAGAGGAGGTGAAAGATAAATTGAAAGAGATAGAGGATGCATCAGAAGATAAGGAAGATGAAGACTTTGGAAAGGGTAAAGAGAAGATGAGTTTGGAGGATGAGATACTTGAACCAGATCCTCCACTTGGTGAGAAAGAACCATTCCTAAAATCCCTCAAGGAATTTGGAGGAAAGATCCTAGAGAATTTCTCCCTATTCCATGGAAAGATGGATGTAGAGGTAGTCTTAGAATGACTGGGAAGCATTGAGAACTACTTTGAGTGTGCAAGGATAGTAGAGGCCCAAAAGGTGAGGCTTGCAAAATCTAGGTTAAAAGGTAAAGCTTTAACATGGTGGAAGTTTGTGAAAGAGGAAAGAGAGAGTGAAGGGAAGAAGCCTATAGCTAATTGGAAGGCTATGGTGGTAAAGATAAAAGAAACAATCTACTAGAAGACTATGAGATTCAGATTCATAAGTAGAGGCAAAATCTAATGCAAAAGGATTTTGATGTGGCTACCTATACTAAGGAATTTTAGAAATTGGCCTTAATATCAAGGGTGCAAGAAGTAGAGAGAATCAAGGTGGCTAGATGCCTAAATGGCCTTAAATTGTCTATCCAAGATGAGTTGATCTTTTTTAGCCTCATCACTCTACAAAGTTATTTTCAAATGGATAGGAAGGTGGAAGAGAAACTAGGGAAGAAAAGGGGACTCAAGTTCCAAGAACATGAGTAGAGGAAAAGAATTTAGAGGTGGCTCAAGAGGAAGTGCTAGTGGTAGGAATAATGAGCGTAGAAGCTATAGAAACACTAAGTGGAATGAGCATGCTAGTGAGACCAGTTAGAGGGGAGGCTTGAGTAGAGGTAGAGGGTCCAACAATGGTGGAAAAGGTAGATATGGAAACAACAATAGAGGTTCACACTTTAGTAACATGAAGTCTTATAACTATGGCAAGTTGGGACACCCTACTTACAAATGTCTAGAGAAGGCACCATCTTCAAATGGAGATAAGAAAATCACATACATCCAAGAAGAAGACAATCAAAAGGAAAGATAAGTGGACCTTGAAGTTGAGAAAGGGGAGAACCTCAAGTTGAGAAGAGTATTGGTTAAGGAGCCAATCAAAGACTATCTGAAATAGAGAAGAGCATTGTTTAGAACATCATGCAAAATACTAGGCAAGGTATGCAAAGGGATTATAGACTTAGGGTCTACTAATAATGTTCTATTAGAGGAGGTAGTTAAAAAGCTTGGTTTGACCAAGATTCCACATGTATGTCCATATAGAGTGACTTGATTGAATAAAGGCTAGAGTATCCTAGAAAATGAACAAGTGTGGGAAGACATCACCATTGGAAAGTATCAGGACAATACCTTGTGTGATGTGCTTCCCATGGATTCTTGTCACCTACTGTTGGGAAGACCTTGGTAGTATGATAGGAAGGAAGTGCATCATGGGAAGGAGAACAAGTATTTCTTCAAGAAGGCTGGAGTCACATCTAGGATCTAGTCTATGGTGGAAGAAGATAAGGTGGATAAGACTACTACTAAAATGTTTCTCATGAGTGGGAAATAGTTCCTCAAGGACTTGAAGGAGGGTGAAGGAGTTGGATATGCTATTATGGTGAAACCCAAGGAAGAGAAGTCATTTTCATTCACAACTATGCATGTAGAAGTGCAAGAGTTATTGTAATAGTTCAAAATATCATCTATGATGGAGCACCACCAACACTACCACCTAAGAGGGCCATAAGCCATCACATTGACTTCATACCTGGAGCATCAATACCAAACAAATATGCATACAAGATGAATCTAGAGAAGTACAAGGAGATTACAAGGCAAGTTCATGAGCTACTTGATCAAGGGCTGATTAGGAAGAGCATTAGTCCATGTGTCATACTAGTGGTCCTAGCATCCAAAAAATGAGGTAAGTGGAGAATGTGTACTAATTGTATGGAAGTTAATATATTCACATTTAGATACATATTTCCTATTCCTATGATAGATGACTTGATGGACTATCTAGGTGGAGCTAGGTACTTATTCAAAATTGATCTCAAAAGTGGATACTATCAGGTTAGGATGAAAGAAGGGGATGAATGGAAGTCTGTATTTAAGACTACTAAGGGTCTCTATGAGTGGTTGGTAACTCCATCTGGCCTTACCAATGCACCAAGTACCTTCATGAGAGTCATGAATAAGGTATTGAAAGAATACATAGTGGTATTTTTTGTTGTATACCTAGATGACATCCTCATCTTTAGTAAGACCAAGGAGGAACATATGAAACCTAGAATTAGTGTTGATGAAGCTCCAAGAGGAGAAGTTGATAGTAAACTTTGAAAAGAATGAGTTCATGAAGGAGGAACTAGTGTATTTGGGGTTTTTAGTATCCCAAGGAAGTCTTAAGATGGACTAGGACAAGGTGGAGGCAATCTTGAGTTGGCCTACCCCTAGATCTACTATTTAGGTCAAGAGTTTTCATGGATTGGAATAGTTTTATAGAAAGTTTGTAAGAAGGTTTAGTGAAATTTGTTCACCTATGATGGATGCCATTAAGGGGGGCATGGAAATCAAATTCATGTGGACTAAGTTTACATATCTAAGTTTTGAGAGATTGAAGAAAGAGTTGCCAAAACAACCTATCTTGGTTCTACCTAGTTTTGAGAAACCATTCATGGTGGACTGTGATGCTAGAAACATAGTAGTTGGGGAAATTTTGAGCTAGGAGGGTAGACCTTTAGGATTTTTTAGTGAGAGACTTAATGAATCCAAGACAAGGTCCTCAATATATGACCTACACCTTTATGCACTTGTCCAAGCCCTAAAGAAGTAGAGGCATTACTTGTTGCCTAAGGAGTTTGTTTCCTTCATAGATAACCATGCTTTTGAGTTTCGTTAACTCACATGAGAATCTAAGTCTAAGACACATCAAATGGATGAAGTTCATGTACTCCTAGACTTTTGCAATCAAATATAAGAAGGCGAAAAATAATAAGGTGGTAGATTCTTTGAGAAGGAGATTGTTGATAGTGCAAGAAGTCAAGAAGTAGAGAATTGGCTTGGATGGATTCAAAGATAAGTATGATGAGTTTCATTAACTCACATGAGAATCTAAGTCTAAGACACATCAAATGGATGGAGTTAATGTACTCCTAGACTTTCAAAATCAAATATAAGAAGGGGAAAAATAATAAGGTGCTAGATTTTTTGAGAAGGAGATTGTTGACAGTGCAAGAAGTCAAGAAGTAGAGAATTGGCTTGGATGGATTCAAAGATAAGTATGAGGACACTAATTTCTTAGAGGCCTACAAGGTATGTACTAATTTTGTTGATCATTTCCATAGTTATCTTGATGAATACACATTGCAGAATGGATTGTTGTTTAAAGGGAAACAATTGTGCATCCCAAGAGGATCCATTAGGAAAAATCTCTTATAAGAAAAGCACACTGGGAGAATGTGTGGGAAGTTTGGTTTGAAAAAGACTTAGGACCTTGTGGAAAGGTTCTATTACTAGGCCAAAGAGTAAAGAGGTGTTAGGAGGTATATGGAGCAATGTAGCATATGTCAGTAGGCAAAGGAAACTTCACCAAATGTGGGACTCTACCAACCTCTCCCCATTCCAAATAGATCTTGGGAATGCATTAGCATGGACTTCATGGTAAGCTTACCAAGGATTGGGATAGTGATGAATAGTGTATTTGTGGTAGTAGATAGATTTATTAAGATAATACAATTCATACCATGCAAGACAACACATGATGCAAGTAATGTGGCCAATCTATTCTTTAGAGAAGTAGTTAGGATACATAGTTTGCCAAGAAGCATAGTGGCTGACATAGATGTTAGTTTTATGGGGCACTTTTGGAAGACCTTGTAGAAGAGCCTTTGAAAAAATATAGCATAGATCTCCACCTGCAATCCTCAAATTGATGGTTGGATAGAGGGGATCAATAGGGTATTGGGAAACCTACTAATGAGCCTCACTAAAGAGTATGGACAAAGTTGGAAAGAAGTCATTCCAAAAGTTGAGTTTGCATATAATGAAAGTGAGAATAGGAAAATAAGGTTAAGCCCTTTTTAAGTAGTTGATGGCACTCACCCAAGAGGTATCATGGAGTTAAGGGACCTACCTTCACATGAAAAGGTAAGTGGGCAGGTTGATGATTTTGTTCACTCAATGAAGGAGCTGCATGATCAAGTCAAGCAAACTTTGATTGACACAAATAAAAAATTGAAGGAGAAGAAGGATGAGGGGAGAATAGAGTTTTAGTTTCAAGTAAGAGACTCAATGATGGTATATCTAAATAAGGAAAAGTTACAAAAAGGAATCCCTACCAAGTTACAAATGAGGAGGATTGGGCCATGCAAAATCCTTGAGAAGTATGGACCCAATGCCTACAAGATAGATCTACCAAAGGGCATGAATCTCTCTTCAATTTTCAATGTTAAAGATCTAGTACCTTATAAAGTTCCTAAGATGGATGACGTAGAGTATCGAGAAGAATGAAAAAATGAAGCATCATACCTGAAGGTACCTTAAAAGAAGCAACCACAGGTTGAGAAAATTTTGGATTCTAGGGTGAAGAAGAGTACTAGAAAAAAAGTGTGCAAGGAACATTTGGTGAAATGGATGGATTTACCTAAGGATGAAGCAACTTGGATTGCTAAAAGTTATTTTAAGAAGCTTGGCATCAACAAGGAGTTCTTATCTCCAATAGTACCTTAAGCTTCTTCTTGCAGGGGGAGAATGGTGCAAGAGCACTTAGGGAAAGGTAAGGCCTTAATCTAAATTTTGTTTTGTAGATGGTCTAACCAACCATTGGAATGCCCTAATATAATTTTTTTTTTTTGTATATGGTCTAATGAAGAATTTGGTTAACAAGGAATAGTTATAAAGTCCCAAGGTGAGTCTAGGTGGTGGGAATAGGTAGGATGTTGTGTGTGAGTCAAATCTTGTCAATTAGGTCTTGATTGACAAGATTACTCAAAAGTTTCTCTAGTTGGAAAAATGTGATTAAAAAGATACAGAAAGGAGTATCTTAGAAGGTTCCTTAGGTTAAATAAAGTCATTTTAGGAGGTTTGGGAGAAAACTAGCCAAGTTTGGAGGACTAATGAGCAAAATTATAAAAGTTGTCAAAAAGTTGCATTGACAACTTTTCAATTTTGCAAAGTCACTTAGCAACTTTTGTGTTGTTTTGGAAAAAAAAATGAATTGGGTAGTTATGGTTGGAACTAAAGGTTTTAAGGAAACTTAGGTAAGGAAAGAAATTCCTACACTAATATCTTAAGGAAAGCATTGTGCAAATTCTATTTAAATCCTTACAATTTTAGATTTGATATTATCTAAACAACAATATTGTAGTCAACCATGAATACAAAAAATAGATAGAGAAAGAAAAAACAAACAAAAAGATATTCCAATGGGGAAAAACCTTTAAGTAAAATAGCCCCACCCCTCCAAAACCTACACAATGTATTATCTTCAACATAAAGGCTACAACACACTTGTATTGCAAGTTCTTTCAGGACATGGAAGTCAAATCCAGTTGCAACAAAACATTACCAACAATACACTTTAACTTTCCTTATCTGCAACCCTAAATTTGCTTATATAATGTGCTTTTCATTTTAGGACAACTTCCAAAGAAGAACTATTTTAGGGTTTTATCATTCTCTAGATAAGTAGGAACCCCAAAAAATTTGTGGGGTGATGCCTCAAACCCCACATGATAGATGAAGAATCAACTGTATAGCACTTAATGATCAATTTCCACATGTCTTCACATCTTCACCCATCATCATATCTTCCAAAGATAGCTCTTATGTGTCATAGGAATCCATCATAACCATTTTAGTCATGATCTCCTTACACACTATTCAAGATGCCAACACATGCAAGTAGAGTGACACATCAACATGCTAGCTAGAAATGTACACCAACACTTAATTAAATTATTTGTAAAAAATACATTTATAAAACAAATAATAAGAATAAGAATTATCCAAGGTTGAGACACCTTATTCCTAACATTCTCCCACTTGTAAAACACCTTGTAAGAGCAACAAGAACATAACATGAACTAACTGCTATATGTTGAGAGGCCCATAGCCTTCAAACACTATCTAAACTTCTATGTGTCCACTAGTTTTGTCAATGCATCTACAACATTCTTTATAGTATCTACCTTCTCCAAATTTACCTTTCCATCTTCCACTATATCTCTCACAAAGTGAAACTGCACATCAATGTGCCTGATTTTGGCATCGAAAGTTGGATTCTTTACAAGGTAAATAGCACTCTAACTATTGCACCAAATAGTAATATGTCTTACATCAACACAAATATAAAAACACAACCTCCTAAGCCAAATGGCTTCCTTACAAGCATGAGTAGCATCCATGTACTTAGCTTCTATAGTGGACAAAGAAACCATAGGTTGTTGCTTACTCATAGAACTGATGGCACCACCAAACATAGTGAACACATAAGCACTAGTGGATCTCCTACTGTCAATAACACCTGCCCAATCTAAATCCACAAACCCACAAATATAAACTAAATGTAGAGCTCCAAAAGAGTTACCATGATAATAAATGGAGTAATCTAATGTACCCCTCAAATATCTAAATACTCACTTAATTGTATCCCAATGTACTCTTCCAAGATTAGCCATAAACTGACTCAGAACTCCCACTACTTGGGCATTGTCTAGTCTAGTACAGACCATAGCATACATAAGACTACCAACTACACTAGCATAAGGTACTCTACTCATCCTCCACCTCACTAGGAGATTTTAGGCAATCATATATAGATAAGATTTTCCCCATAGAAATAGGAACACACAATGGTCTACAATTTACCATGCTAAACTTATCCAACATGGATTTCACATACTTACTTTGACTCAACCAAAGTTTTTTGTTATAGCTATCTCTATTGATTTCCATACCCAAGATGTACCTTGCTGCCCCAGGATCTTTCATCTCAAACTATGCTGAAAAATAAGATTTAAAATCAGAAATCATACCCTTAAACTTCCCAAACAACAACATATCATCAACATATAATGTAACAATAAGAAGGTGATCATTTTCAACTCAGAAATAAAGACAATGATTTGATTTTGATCTTACAAATCCAATTGACAACACAAAGGAATCAAACCTAAGGTACCACATCTTAGGATTTTGTTTCAAACCATACAAACACTTCTTTAATCTATAAACCAAATATTATTTAGCTTTTACAATGTAGTGCTCAGGCTATGACATATAAATCTCTTCCTCCAAATCACCATGAAAGAAAGATGTCTTTACATCCATCTATTCTATATCTAAATCATATGATGTAGCAAGAGATAAAATAAATCTTATAGATGTCAACTTTGAAACAAGAGAGAATATTTCACAATAATCTATTCCCTCTACCTGTGAGTACCCTTGCAACCAATCTAGCTCTGTACCTTTTAACACTACCATCTGCACAAAATTTCTTCTTGAACAACCATTTTCTACCAACAGGTTTCCATCCTTTAGGAAAACATACAAGGTCCCAATTTTTTTCTTAATCCAAAAGCCATCTCATAATCCATGGCCTTAATCCAAGAATCTACATCTTCCATATCCAAAGCCTCTTTCATAGATCTAGGCTCATCAATATTAGTAATCAAAGCAAAAGCACAACTAGAATCTAACATAGAATAACCAAATCTTTTTGGCTGCTTTCTTACTCTTGTGGAACTCTCAAGGACTGAGGTTGAGGTTGTTCTTCCTTTTTTTTCTTAACTATTAGAGCTACTAGAGCTCTCCTCATCATTAGACCCAACATGGTCTTTCTGTTTAGTTTTCTCAGGGGTAGGAGGAAATTGAACAATATCCTCCTTCTTTTCTTTTTCATCTGGTTCTATCACAATAGGAGAAGATGTTAGCTCTCTAAAAATAAGATTTCTACTATGCAACACCTTACTAGTCATAGGATCCCAAAGATTGTATCATTTCACACCAAAACCATATCTAATGAAAATACATTTGATAACTTTGTTTTCCAACTTAGATATTTTATCCTTTCGAACATGTGCATAATATTCATAATGAAAAACATGAAGATGTCTAATTGAAGGCTTCTTACCAGACACCTCCATGGGTGTCTTACAAACAAGGGTTGATTTAGGAGATCTGTTAACTAAATAGCAAGTAGTGGCCATAGCTTTAGCCCAAAACCTTTGTTCAAGACCAGCTCCACTAAGCATACTCCTAGCCTTCTCCATCAGTTTCCTATTCATTTTTTCTACAACTCCATTTTTTTGTGGGGTATAAGGAGTTTCCTTATGCCTCTTGATACCTCATTCTTTATAGAACTATTTGGACTCTATTGAGAAAAAATCACCACCATTGTTAGTTCTCATACACTTAATCTTCTTACTAGTTTGATTTTGTATAAGAGCTTTAAATTCCTTGAAACAACTAAATACTTGTGACTTACTTTTAGGAAATAAATCCATGTCCTACTATAATCATCTATGAAAGATACAAAAAGTATAGACTTGGATATTGAAGGAACTTTTACAAGACCAAATACATCAAAATGAATAAGATCTAAAACATCAAAAGATTTGTGAGAACTAGAGTAAAACTAAACACAATTTTGTGTACCATACACACAATATTCTCAAAAGTCAAAATCAAGATTAAAATTATTTAACCCCTCAATGAGGTTCTTTTTTTTATGGTTCTAAGACCCTTCTAACCAATATGGCCAAATCTCATATGCCACAACATTGTCTTTTCGGTAGGAAGATTTCCTTCCAATGTGTTTTCACCTTTAGGTACACATGTTGCATTGCCATTAGAACCAATAACCACATTCCATTTTATTGCTCATTTAGATGGTGGGGATGAAGTGATAGTTGCTCTCTTCTTTGAAAGAGAAGACCTACTGTACTAAGAAATGCATTCATCAAGCTAAAACAGAGTACCTCTCCTAGTACCCTTAGCAAGCACCATAGCTCCTTTAATCATCTTACATCCATCTTTAGAAAAAACAACTTATACACCTACATCATTCAACATGCTTACATATAATAGGTTTCATGCCAAACTAGGGACGTGCATTACCCTATCGATCCCCTTTGCTCATCCATTAAAGATTTTGATAGTGACCCATCCTCATCCAAATATCTTTAGGTGAGAATCATCACCCAAGTACACCTTTCCACCATCAAAAAATTCATACTTTGAGAACCATCTTCGATGAGAGGTCATGTGGAAAGAAGCACCCAAGTCTATCAACCACACGTCATCAGTTGCATGCATTGCCAAGGCTACAATGAAGGAATTGCCATCTTCTTGAGATTTTTTTGAACTTGAATCTGAGGCCTTCTTCTTCATGTTTGGCTCTTGACAATATTTATAGAAGTGTCTAGCCTTATCACAGTTCCAACATTTTTCCTTGGACATTCCAGGAGTTTTTGATTTTCCATGAGATTTAGATCTACCCTTTCTAGACTTCTTGTCATTTTGCTTCCCTCTGTTGTTGTATCTACCGTGAATAGCAAGAGCTTCATTAGCCAAAATTGAAGATTTTCTCCACTTCTCCTTAGATAACAACAAAGACACCACATAATCTATTTTGAAAGTGACTAAAGTACTTCCAAGATCCATCACAAGATGGTCCCATGAATTTGGCAAGGAACATAACAAGGTCATACATCAATCCTCCTCTATCTTGACACTAGATGATGTCAACTATGTAATTAGTAAATTAAAAGAATTTAGATGATCTATAATAGATCCTCCTTCTTCCATTCTTAGAGAATGCAAATTCTTCCTTAGGGAAAACTTGTTCAGTAGAGATTTGGCCTAATACACAGACCCAAGTTGTACCCACAAACTATTAGCATTCTTCTCATCAAGAACATTTAGGAGAACTAAATCAACTAGATAGAGTCTAATGAGACCCTTAGATTTTTTATCATTGAGATCCCAATCTACTTGAGATATTTCTATAGGTCTCACATCAAGTGAAGCTACCTCCCATAGATCACAATCTTCAAGAAAGTCTTCCATCTTGAGTTTCCACAACTTGAAACTAAATCCATTAAATTTCTCCACCTCCACCTTTCCATATGATGAACTAGCCATCTCAATCTACAAATAAGATTTAGAATTATTTGCACAAAAAAATCTCACTGAACTTGAGATTAGCTCAAAAAATCCTACTCAAAAACTAGGATCAAAATTTGATCAAGCTCTAATACCAGTTGTAAGGAAACTCAGGTGTGGAAACAACTTCCTACACTAATCCCTTAAGGAAAGTATTGTGCAAAATATATTTAAATCCTTACAATTTCAAATTTGATATTATGTAGACAACAATATTATAGTCAATCATGAATACAAAAAATAAATAAGAAAGAAAACAAAAACACAAAGATATGTTGGTGGGGAAAAACCTTTCGGTAAAACAAGCCCACCCCTCCAAAACCTGCACAATGTATTATCTTCAACAAAAAGGTTACAACACACTTTCAATGCAAGTTCTTTCAAGACATGGAAGAAAAATCCAATCGCAACAAAACACTACCAACAATACACTTTCACTCTCTCTTATTTGAAACCCTAAAGTAACTTATACCATGCACTTTTAATTTCAGAGAAACTTCTAAAGAAGAACTATCTTAGGATATTACCATTCTCTAGAAAAGTTGAAACCCAAAAAAATTTGGGTGATGCCCCAAACCTTGTGTGATAGATGGAGAGTCGAGGGTACAGTACTCAATGATCAATTGCCACATGTCTTCACATCTTCACCCATCATCATATCTTCCAAAGATATCTATTACACATCATAGGAATCCATCATAACCATTTTAGTCATGATCTCCTTACACACTATTTAAGATGCCAACACATGCAAGTGGAGTGACACATCAACATACCAACTAGACATGTACAGTCACACTTAATTACATTATTTGTAAAAAATACATTTGCAAAGCAAATAATAAGAATAGGAATTATCCAAGGTTGAGACACCTTATTCCTAACAAAGGCTAGAATGGAGCCTAAATTTTATTTAAGACTTTTCCAACTCATTTATGAGGTTTGGATAGTTGGTGGTACAAACAATACCTGTAGGAAGCAATTTTGTGGATTGTAATGAGCTTTTTGAGTATTGAGAAAAAGTAGTGGAATGAACAAGTGACTATTTTTTATGAAATAGAATCTTATGGTCATTTTTTGATTCTATACATAGCTATTTTGATTTTAAGATTTCATTTGATAGTATTTATAAAATTATTTAATTTGAGTGATCCAATTGTCTAGTTTTGTAGTGCAAACATAAAAATGACTACGGCTTGAGTGTCCTTGGTCAAAAAACCATGGCTCTTGGAGACAAAGAAATAGACCTTGTATATAGTGTCAATAATTTTTTTGGAGTTTGTGGGAGTCCAAATGTTGTTTTTACAAGCAACCCCTAGGCAAGAAAGCAATCTTGGCAAGGTGCAAGGAAATGCTTGTAATGGATTTTTGTGGTGAACAAAAGATTGGCATGGGTTAATCTTGAGCTAGAAATGTAGGAGAAGTGTATGAATGGTTCAAAACTCAAAGGAGGATGATAGATATGGATTTTAATTCATGTGGTGAAGCACACACAAACATTTCCTTTGAAACCCTTAAAAAGAGGGTTTTCTAAAGCCATACTATACGGTCAATCTTAGAGCTAAAGACTTGAAAAATATTCAAGGTTAGGTCATAGGGAGAAAAAGTGTTGAAAAAACTAAGGGGAATTATTAAGGTTTTTTTTGAGTTATTGCATTTTCCTTGTTTCTAGGAGGGCTAATAGGGGCTCTTAGGGCTATAAGGAATAACTAGGCAATTTGGTGAAATATGAATGGAAAACTTGAAAGAATGATGCAAAATGGTAAGGGATGGTTCAAGAACCTCATTAAGAGTGTTCAGTATTTATTTTGGGTCACTTGGTGCATATAGTAAATTCTTGGCATTTCAGGCCAAAGAATGCATATTTGGTGAATTGGGGAAATACCATTTAAACTTGAATTGTTGGGAGAGTTTCTTGGAGAAGGGGGATTGTAGAGGGATCCTCTAGGTTAGGGTTAGGAGAGAATACCCAAAGTGGTATAGGAGTATCTTGGGAAGAGAAAGAAATCTCTTAGTTGGAGAAGCTCCCCATCACTTGGCTTGTTCAACTGTAAAATACTTAATAGATTATAGTCAAGTCCTTCAACCTAGTAAACATTGTCACATTTGATCTTGTTAGTCAGTTGAATAGTACCTTTACCTTTTACAATACATGGAATATCATTACCAAACTTAACACATCCACCTATTTATCAACCAATATGCTCAAATTTATCTCTATCACTAGTCATATGATTAGAGAAACCATTATCAATTATCCATCTGTGACTTTTGGTTACGTGTGAGATTAATGAAGTTTTATCATCTTTATTAGAATATTCTTTCATATAAACATAGAAAACTTCATCATAATTACTGTCAGATTCATTGTTAGTTTCTTCTTCATCAATATAACACAATTTCTTACCTTTGTCATCCTTGTTTCTCTCGTAGTCTCAATCATTTCTTCTTCCTTTGTACTTTCTTTCCTTTGTTTAATCCTTGACTTCTCTGTTAGAACACCTAGCAACAATCTGACCAACCTTGTTGCATGAAAAAAAATAGGTAGTTTACCTTTGTATTTACCTCTGCCTCTTGCAAATCTTTTTTCAATAAGGGCTTCAAGTTCATCAAGCTCATCATTAGCCTTTCATTGTCACGCTTCACATATTTTCCTTTCTTTTTGCTAAGAACTAGTTGTGACTTAAAAACCTATTCAATAGTAGTAGGTGTATAGTTATCAAAGTTAAACATCTCAAAAGAAGTAAGTCTACCAATTACACTTATCAAAGTCAAAGTGTTGCCTAGTGCATCTCAGTTCTCGAATTACAGAAAATATTTTAGCATATATAGGGAGTAGAGTCCTTAATGCCTTAATTATAACTATTTCATCTTTGATTTCTCCATTTGCACCACAAATAGAATTAAGAACTTCTTTGACTCTTGTATATTATTGCACTATGTTCTCACCTTCCATCATTCTCATGTCATCAAATTTACCTCTTAGGCTCTCTTATTTGCCTCTCAAGACATTGTCATCACCTCCATATATGGTCTTGAGTTTGTCTCATATTTTCTCTACACTGTCACATTATTTTATATCATCAAACTCAACATAGCTTAGGGCTAAGGCAATCTCCAACATTGTTTGATTGTGTTCTTATTGTTTCTTCAATTGTTCAACTATCAGAGGAGTAGTTTTTACTTTCACATAGTCATTATCCACAAAATTGATAGAAACATTACTGATATTGGATATGTGTTGTCTCATCAAATTTTTTCATGTAGGTTAGTTCTCCTTATTCACCTTTGGCACCTAACTTTTATGAGTTAGGATCTTTAGCTTCAAGTACCTTCAAACATTTTTCTATAAGCACTGAGCTCTATTACCAATTATTACAAACATTTTTCTATTGTCACCATTTGAACAATTAAACATCAAAACATCCACTTTTCTACTTATCATGTTGTTTCTTGGTCTCTACTATACTGATAGAAAAACTTACTATCTTAAACATAACATACTTTGATGAATGCAAACTTCATCAAATGTAAAACACATAAAACATTCAACATAAGTTTGACACTAGAATTTTATGTTGAAACCCAACTTGGGAAAAACCACTAACAACATGTAACAACTTTTTTAGTCTTTCAAAGTCATCTCTATTAGGAGCCAACCCTATTAAAGGTTATAATACATACTAGTAAATGTGACCTAGTTAGACGATTTAATCACCCCATCAAGATTGGCCTTGTGAGAGCACTTTGATCATTTCATTTAGAATTTCACCTTACTAAAGGATTTACATAGACTGTTAAGTCCTCCGAATGACTATTAGATCAACCTCTATTAAAAGGATTTTAACATGATTAGAAGGAAAATAGTAGGGTTTGATCTGTATGATTACAACTCACTTTTGCAAGTTCTAATCACTGTTTGGTTCATGTGTTGATTCACTAATAAGTTCCCTTGTCATCTTTGCCTCTTAAATTTCTTAGCAACTCTTCAAGTAGTCATTTCCCTTTACATCAAAACTTAAGACTTCTTCTCAAATTCACTTCTCAACTTTAGGAGAATATGCACAACCAATTCCTTTTTCTTCATCCTCAAAATCACACTTGTATATCTTTATTCCACATTTATTTGTGTGCATTCTCTTCAAAGTGTATGCATGAATAGTGGGCCTCAGATTCTAACACACACTTCAACATAGTCTTTACTTGAGAGATCATCTTGGAATGAACATTGAATTGTTCATCTGAGTAATCTAATTAGCATGACCTATTGTCTTCTAAGTAGAAGGATTTTGCCTTTGCTCTCAGACTAAGAAGCGGGCAACCAAACCTTTTAGTAAGAAGGATTTATGTAGCTAAATGATAATGCAATTAATCTAGATGAGAGATGCAATTAATATAATAAAAGATAAAGAAAATTAAACTATATGATTGCATTTTAATCTATATGATATTAGTGCTAAGAAAGGAAAGCTATGAGAATATTAAGCAAATGAGTATGCAATTCAGCAATAATTTGATGAAATTCAAATTCCAACCCCCATGATAAGGAATTAGAAGCTCCTTAAATAGAATTCCCAAAATCAATCAACGGTTGAGATCAACTCGAATGAATGATTAGGATTGAAGTTGACATCCAATTAGGATGGAAGATTCCTAGTGTAGGTGAGGTTAACTAACTCAGATCCTAAGTATAATGAAGAGTTAACTAAAATTAACCTGAGCATGAGAATAAGTGGATTAAGTGAATTTTAATTCGAGAGATAGATCACTTAGAATTCCTATTCCTAAATTGAGGAGAATAATTTAGAACGTTATTTAATTTAATAAAAGGAGATATGACCTCATAAATGCCTATTATAATTAATTGAGTAATAAAACCCAACAATTAAGATAAGGACATTATGAAATTAAATAAATTTAATTCCTTAGTAAATTAGCTTTAGGAGATAATTTAATTTAACCAAAGTACAAAAAATTTAAATTAAATTAAATCTAATCAATAGGTCAAATGTAGCTAGCTCGAGTCAATACTTTAGGAATTACATAAATAGTGTGATTAATGTAGATTAGGGTTTTCTACATCTGACAAGTAAGCAAAGTAGCAAGAATTAGAATGAGAATTTCCTAGTGACATAGGACTTTAGGGTTGATCAAATAGACCAAAATTGGTTAATATGGAAATGTGCCAATTTTGGGGTATTACATTTTCCCCTCTTAGAATGAATGTGTGAGCAACATGTTCAATTCAAAGAAAATCAAAAGTATGATGTGAAGATCAAGAAATGAGATTGGTTTCAAAATTGATGATACAAAGACCACTTGACAAGCTTTTAAAGGCTATCTCTAGATGAAAGCTTAACCTTAGGGAATCCATATAGAACACCTAGATACCAAGATTGGCAAGCTTTTAAAGATTATCTCTAGAACAAAGCTTAATCTTAAAGAATCTAGATAGAACACATAGATACCTAGATTGACAAGCTTTTAAAGATTATCTCCAGAATGGAGCTTAATCTTAAGGAATTCAGATAGAACACCTAGATACCTAGATTGACAAGCTTTTAAAGATTATCTCTAGAATAGAACTTAATCTTAAGGAATCCAAATAGAACACTTAGATACCAAAGTTGATAAGATTTTAAAGATTATCTCTAGAACGAAGCTTAATCTTAAGGAATTCATATAGAACACCTAGATACCTAGATATTAAAGATAGCAAGATCCCATCATGAGTTGTAGAATCATCCCCAAAATGAGGCTTGACCCTTAGGAATTGGGGTTTAGACTATCCCACTACCCATCCATCAAAATTTGATAAAGACTACTATAAGATGTGATTAGTTGATCAAAAGATGAGATAGATGACATAGATGCCAGATAGAGGGGAGTAGGATGCCTCAAGTGATGAGGTGCCCCAAGTGACGAGGACATAAAATTTAGACAAAGTTGAGAGTTAGATTCAATGATGTAATCATCCTACCCCGTCAGGAGTGAAACCAAAAGATGACACACCAAAAATATGATGCAGGGTAGTATATCGATAGATACAAAAAAAAAAAAGAGATTGGAAAGAAGATAGAAGAGATCAAAATGATCAAGAGACAATTTGAAGTCAATCTAGAGTGATTTCAAGGTCCAAAATACTAAGTTTGACCAAAGATTGACTAGAGTTGCCCACAGTTGACTTTTTCCAATTTTTTTTAAAAAATTGGAAAAATTTGTGATTTGAAAAGATTCCAAGATTCACAAAGTATCAAAAAAATTGGACTACACAAGTGTTCGATCACATCGGTCTCAAAATTTTAAAATGTGATTTTGAGTTTTTTAATCGTGTCAGCTTTTGAATTTGATCCTAAAAATGAATTCAAAATGGTCAAATTAGCCAGGGGTGATTTTTATGGCAATTGAAGCACTATGAAAAATTAAGTCAAAACCTATATAAGGGCCCACAAGGTCATTTTCAAATCATTTGCACTTTTGTCTTTAGTGAAGAAGAGAGATTTGATGAAAAGATGATGATCTCATTGTCTACACATCAATTCGAGTGCTCCCAATGACACAGTTGGCCAATGGACTATGGGCATCCAATGAGTAGTCAATAACCTTGCCCCACATTAAGTTTTTCATGCTTTATGAGGCATTTTAGCACATTTTTAGGAGTTTGAAAAATTGTCAGGTTGGCTCTCATGTGAGGATGTCTCCCCTCACATGAAGCCAGTCTCTTCTTGCATGAAGAAGTACCAAGCTTGTACTTCTTCACCTGGTTCAGTGGGATTTCTCACATGGGAGATGCCCATGTGTTGTGCAAGGAACCATAGATTTTTGGTTTTCTTTACTGAGTGCTTGATCACTCCTCATGTGAAGAGTTGTTTCCTTGAACAAAATGTACAATCTCACGCAGTGACTTGAGATTTTGTGCAAGATTCTAGTGTAAGATGCAAGTTTTAAAGTTTTAATTTTTATTTTTTCATGGCAATTTTTACACTTATTTTTGTCGTATTCATTTGTTGATTAGAGATTGATCATTTTCCTATTCTATTTATTTGTATGTGTAGGTTACCTTTGGTGATATCATATTTTGATCCAATTACTCACCATATGGAGCTTTGTTGTGGTATCTTGATGACATGAATATGGCACATATAAATAGATAGGGTTTTTCATATCTATGCCAAATTTAACTAGTGTTGGTGAATTATGGCCTTTTGATTGCACTAGTGGAGCATTTCCATTTGGAGATGAACACCTTTCATCTTCTACAGGGGGTGATGACTATCACATTGTAGGACATCTATCAGATATTTGGGACCCCTTTCCACAATTCAAGAGTGGTCTATGACACAGTTCTGTGAGAGAGGCACTGCAAGCCATCTTTCAGTAGGACTTGATTATGGGTAGAGTGATCATATGGGATGAGCTTGTGCATATCTATTGTCCCACTCATAGATTGGCATTAGTTTTGGGGATATTTATTAGCTACTTCTTGATGTCAAATAGAGGCCAACATAGATTAGAGTGTGGATGGGGCAAGATGCTCCAAATGATGTTAGAGACCCTAGAGAGATATGGGTGGGGTTAATTCATGCTCGTACATATGTGCCATGAGATGCATGAGATAGTGTATCATGAGAGGAAGAGCATGTCTACTGGGGTATATGTTCTCCAGATCTAGGCATGGGAGCACCTACTAGTAATGAGGCCCATTTTTGAGGATGAGAGGTAGCCTATTAAGACCTATATTTGTGAACATAGAGATTAGCTTACCTAGACAACTCTAGGGAAGATTGAGTAGTGAAGGGCCCATCTCGATGACTTGGCATCCATAGTATCGTAGCCTTGGAGAGAGACTAAGGACTATGATGATGTGCCCTAAGAGTTGAGTTATATGTTTTTGTCATGATCACTGATAGGTCGATCTATGTAAATAGTGGAGTGATTCCCACTGACTTGCATGTGGTGTTAGTATGGGTGACCAAAAAATATTTCATAGGAGTACTGCTCCTATGCACGAGTAGGTAGAGATTTGGAGCATGGATGATCATAGAGATTAGATCCTAGCAAATCGATGATAGATGTGTGCAACTTAGTTACAACATAATGGGACTATCTACAAACTGTAGTGGATAGAGGGATGACACCAGCTTACTAGGCATATTTCATGAGCCATCCCTTCATAAACTTTATAGATCTAGTAGGGATGCAAACTTCTAGATAGCCAGTGTAGGCTCCCCAAGCACCACCACAATAGCTAGAGTAGACACTATAGGTGAGAAATTAGACCACACATGTTTAGATTCTATCGAGATAGATGAGATTAGACCCAGATGCTAGTAGAAGTGAGATAGGTCAGAGATGATAGTAGAGAGATGACATAGAGGAGCAACAACTAGCTAAGCAACTAGTTGAGCAAGGTGATAAGGAGATGCAAGATCAACTTGTTGTGGGAGTTTAGGGTTGGGTTCTCCTAGTATAGACCCAAGATGCATTGAGGAGAGAAAAAGAGAGGATACAGGTCACACAATGACAACTTGGAGAGCTACAAATCTAGGTAGCTATTAGAGACTCCTAGATTGTGGATGGGGAGCATGAAATCTGTGGATTGTGAGAGTAGGTAGAGTGTGACACGTAGAGATTAGAGTATCAATAGGATGAGATCTAGCTACAGTCAACTTAAGTAGCCTATTATTTTGCGGCTTATTCAGTAGTTGTGCTGGATGAGGTAGAGCATGTACCTATATTTTCATGATATGCTCAAGAGTTGAGAGGTGCACACCCTATAGCAATACTTGATATGCCTCTGCCACCACCTCCTCCTCCTCCTCCTCCACTAGGAGGTGAGGGGGAAGGAGAGAGTTACATTCTTTTTTACTCCAATTTTGATCTAGCTCTATATCCATTGGTGTGCCAACACCATTTTGCACCATTTTTTATCGAAAGCACTTGAGTAGCATACAATTTTTCACTGATGTACTCTTTCTGATATATATACAAGATTTTGAGTTGAGTACTATTTTCATATGTCACTTTCTATTTTTAAATTTGATGTACATGAGATGTTTTATGCTATGATTATGAAATTTAAATATGATGTGATGTATGGATGCAATTTTAATTTGATGTATGAACAAAAATTTGATTTGATGTATGAATGTAGTGTAGATGAGATGGATTATGAAATTATGTATGAAATGAAAAATGTGAATGGACTGAAATCTCATTTAGTGTTCTATGTTTTTGTTGATAGTGACAAGTATCCATTGAGAAGTGAGAGGATAAACCAAAGAACCAAATGCTTGAAGAAACATGATACTTTGAAGAATCAAACAATCACTCAACACAATGGATGTAAGTGAATTGGTCATTGATCCATGTACTTATGCAATGCAAGCCAATACTAGATGCAATTCTTAGGCTAGATGCAACCCTAGGTCTAGTTACCAAGCTTTGACAATTATCATCACTGAGCATATCGTGACATCCCAAATGTTATACAATCCTCATTGACATTGCAATAATAGGAATATGAAGAAGACATCTATTCTAATTTTTCCAGGATTAAATATAAGCATTCGAGGCACAAGAAGCTAGAATGACCTAAAAAATTTTCTCTTTTAATGTAGCAAGTTAACATAAGCATCAAATCATAAACTCTAGGATGACCAAAATTTTTATTATGTGTAGACACACCAAACACACAAGAGATCCTTCTTATGCTAATTAATTAGTATTTTTTCTATCCGCAACAACCCTTGTGTTCATAACTTGAGATAGAAGTGTGTTATATATTCTCAAAGTGTCTCGTATGTTCACTTAGCAGGATGAGTATCGGTAGTTACTATAGCATAGAGAATTCACTCCAACAAGCAAGGAGAAGAACTGACCTCAATGAAGAGTTCATATGTTAGGATTCAAAGTACATACAACCATCCAATACAAGATGGAGGCTCTTAAAGTGGACACCCCTCTTATATGGATGTTCCAGATCATTGGAACTAAACCAAAAATAGAGAAAAAATAAAGAAAGAAAGAAATAAATAAAAAACATACCCCCAATCCTTGCTTCTCTATTTGAGAGAGACATCATTGAGTTGCTTGAAGGGACATAATAAGCCAAAAACAAAACAAGCAAAGAAATGTTCAACATATCCCAAACAAGTTCATCGTTTTGAGTTCAATTTTTTATGTTATAGGATTGATGTTAAGTGTCAATGTCTAGAACATGGATGAAAGAAATATCTTTAGTAGGGTGACAATAGTAGACAAACATAGTTAGAACAACTAGTGACTAAAGTCAAAGAAGAATCTTTAGTAAAAATATCCTTAGTAGGAAATTGAGTGATAGTAGACAGACATATTTAGGAAAACTAGTGACTAATGTGAGAAAGATCTTCCATGAGAGGAATCTCAACAAGTGACACTAACTATAGTAGGAAAACATAGTTAGAACAACTAGTTACTATCATTGGAGATTATAGATGACACGAATCTCAAAAAGTGATACTAGCAGTAGTAGGAAAATGCATTTAGAACAACTAGTGATTGTCACAAAAGAGATCTCTTATGATGTTATAGGGTGTTTCCCTTGAGTTATGACATGATTCAATAAGGAAACTAAAGTAGGAAAGCAACTGTACAAGAAGCCAAAAGGTTGTGCTGCAAGATATAGCATTTGAAACAAGAGGCGCCTGTTTACTAGGTTTTCACCTTCTTGTTAGAGATTCTTTTTTTTGCTACCATGATACTTGTTTTCCAAGTCTTCATCAATGGAACTTTTTTCCTTTTTCAAATTTTTTTATTTTTCTCTTTTTTTGATTTTTTCATATTTTTGAGTTTTTTCATTTTTTTTTGGTATTACCAAGTTGCCTATTGCTAGGTTTTCACCAAAGTAATGATTTTTTAGGACTTTTTTCTATTTTTAGATTTTTTCATAACTTTTAGATATATATAAAGAGCTTTTAAAACTAGATTAGTTGTAGAACCACTTTATGTAAAGAGTGTTGATGGGCTCCTTAAGCACCTGTCCCTTAGCTATAGAAAGTTGGTAAGCACCGGATCCGAACACTATAGTGACTATGTAGGGACCAAGCTAGTTGGGTTCAAACTTCCCCTTTTGTACCCTTTGTTGTTGATTCTTAGGGTTTTTTCTAAGAATGAGATCACCTAGTTGGAAGTCATGTTGTTTAGCTTTCTTATTGTAAATTTTGGACATACGCTACTGACAACCTCAAAGATGATCACACACCACTTGTCGATGTTCATCTAACAATACTAGCTCTTAAAGCTGAGATATTCTATAGTCATCATCAATAATGAGGCCCTTCATGGAGATTCTCAAAGTAGGGATCTCAACCTAATCTAGTAGCACAACATCCACTCCATAGACCAAAGCAAAATGCATTGTATGCATTGGAGTTTTGATACTTGTTTCATAAGCGCATAAAGTTAGATTAATCTAAAGGTGCTAGTCCCCTCTAGATCTATTGACTATACAATGCAAGATCTTAAGGATTTCCTTGTTGGAGGCCTCCACTTGGCCGTTACCCTGAGGATAATAGATAGAAGACCAGTGTTGTGTAATTCTAAATTTTTTGCATAACTCCTTAAGGTCCTTGTTTTAAAACTATCCTCCATTGTCACTAATAATGGAGGAAGGTACACCATACCTACATATGATGTAATTCATGATGAATAGAGCTATAGTTTTTCCATTTACGATAGAGAGAGGTGCTGCTTCCACCAACAAAGTGAAGTAGTTTGTAGCTATAATAATGAACTTATGTCCATTTGAAGAATATGGGCGAATCTAACCCACAAGATCAAAGGTCCATTGTTGGAATGGCCATAGTGTGATAGATGGGATTAGCTCCTTGGATGGAGCATGAATTAGATTCCCATGAAGCTGGCATTATTTATAGGACATGGAATATTGGATTGCCTCTTGCTCCATATTTTGCCAATAGTAACTAGCTCTAATAAGTTTGTGAGCTAGTGTTAGGTCATTTGAGTGAGATCCACAAATGCCCTCATGGACATTGATTGAAGTGTATTTGGACTCATTAGGTTCTAGAAACCTAAGGAGTGTTCTTTCGAGAGCTCTCATAAATAAGTCATCAGCAATAATGACATAGCATGAAGCATTTTAGATAAGGTGACATTTTTCATTCTAAGTTAGACTAGATGATAATGGTTTGGTCATGCAGATAGGAGTATATGTGGTGGTAGTGGAATGAATCATGTCCTAAAATAGAATAGATCATCCAAGATTCAGGGGTATCATAGGCAAGGTACAATAACATTTCCACTAGGAACTTGTGTTGGAGATCATTTTCTGGCATCTATAACAAGTAAGCAAGAATGGCCATGGCATCAGCTGCTTTATTGTTTTCTTAAGGAACTTGTTGAAAAGTGATATGAGAAAAGTATTTTTCAGATCATCCACCATGCATTTATAAGGAATCAATTTCTCATATTTTGTCTTATATACATCATTGACCTAGTTGATTATGAGTTGTGAATCACCAAAGATGTTCAACTAATCAACTCTCCATTCAACTCCAATCTTCATGTCATTAATGAGAGCTTCATATTCTACAATATTATTTATACAAGGAAATATAATCTTGTACACCTTAGGAGGAGAATACCTCTATGGTGTTGTAAATAGTAACTCAACACTGGATCCTTGTTGTGTGAAGGAACCATTAAAGAACATCACCCAAGTTTGATGTGTGAGCATCAGAATTGATTCATCAAGAAAATTAATGTTCAGTGGGAGAAGACTCTGTATTGGTGCTTCTACTAGCTAATAAAAAATCACTTGTTCCTTGATAACCTTTTAGTCAACATATTGAATGTCAAACTCAATTAGTATCATGACCCATTTAGCCAACCTTCCTATTAGAACTACTTTACTAAGTAAGTACTTTAGTGGATTAATTTTAGCAACTAGTCATGTAGTATGGATAAGCATGTAGTGCCTCAACTTTTGGGAAGCAAAGACGACTACCAAGTAACCCTTCTTGATGATACTATAATTCTTTTCATAGGAGATCAGCATGTGATTTAGATGGTAGATGGCTCTTTCCTTGTTTTCATTGTCCTCTTGAGCTAGAAGGATTCCTAAAGATGTTGTTGTTGCTGAGATGTACAGAATAAGAGGCTTCCCATGAATAGGAGGCATCAAGATTGATTGATTAGCAAGGAATTGCTTTATCTATTTTAGACTCTATTCAAAATCTTGGTTCTAGTTATATTTGACAGCTTTATATAGAGTCCTAGTAAAAGGTTGTGACCTATCCACTAGTTATGAGATGAATCTATGAATGGATTGGAGTCTTCCCTATAAGCCCCTCATCTAACTGATATTACAAGGTGGAGGCATATCCATCATTACTTGAACTTTCTCTAGATTGACCTTGATTCCTTTTGCAAACACAATGTCACCAAGTAATTTCCCAAATGTTAAACTAAACACGTTTTTTTGGGATTGAGTTTTAGACTAAATTTCTCCATGCGATCCAGGATAGGTCCCAAATCTTGAAGGTGAGTGTGGTGTTTTGTGCTCTTAACCAGAGTGTCATTGACATAGTACTCCACTATTTTATGCATCATGTCATGAAAAATTATAGTAACTTCCCTCTAATATGTAGCACTCGCATTTTTCAAACCAAATGGCATCACATTCCAACACAACATTCTCCATGTAGAAGTGAAAGTAGTCTTTTCCTCATCTTTTGGTGCAATTTTGATTTGATTATAATGGAAAAACTATCCATGAGTGAGTACATCTAATATCTTATCATCATGTCCACTATCATAGGGATTGGAAAATCATCCTCTGAACATGTCAAGTTTAGATCTTTGAAATCTATGTAGACTTTGATAGATTTATTGTGCTTGGTGATTGGAACAATGCTTGATATCCATTCAGCGTAACCAATAGTGCGGATGAAACCAGCCTTCAAAAGTTTTTTCTAATTTAGCTTTGACATGCAATGCAACATGAGGATGCATTTTCCTAAGCTTCTATTTAACTAGTTTAACTCTTGGTGCAATATACTAGTGATGCATAATGAGATCAGGATCTAATCATGGCATGTCTGAGTATGTCCACATGAAGTCTATCTTTTTCTCTTGGAAGAAGGCAATGAATTCTTCTTTTTCTTCTAGAGATAGTGACTATGCAAGATGTATCATGTGAGGTTGTTCCTTGGTTCATAAGTTGATTAGTTGTGTTTTCTCTATCAATGCTAATGACCTTTCTTCAAAATGACTAGGAAGTGCATCAGATATCTTATCTGTAGGTGCCTCAAAGAGGTTTTCACCCTTGGATATGTTTTTAATTTTTAATTTTTTAGGTTCTAACACTACTACAATTTGGTTTTCACCATCAAACCTTTTATTTATTTTCTTTTTAATTGTATGACTGAGATATTTGATGTTAGCTTCAATCACATTGATGCTTTGTTTGCTAGTGGAAGACATTATTGGTTTGATAGTGTGTAAGTAGCAAGAAAGATCATAGTCATTCTGGAATGTAAGGACTTCACTAGATGCATTGGAATTATATTCTTAGAACTTAGGATAGGTGAGTGAGAGAGATGTGGTGGGTTCAAGTGTGTTCATGGTATAATCATTGAATGCTTGGGCGAGCAATTTGAGACCTAGGGTGGCTTCATCCACAAGTGTGTTTGAATGCCTCTGAGTAATGATGTCATTAATCAAAGACTTGAGGACACTACTTGGATAGGAATCATCTAACCTAACCCTAGATGATTCACCCAATTTGTAGAGGTTTTCATAAACATGAACTTGATCTATGTCTTTATTTGTAGTTTCTTTTGAGAGAGCTGAATTCATACTCTCAAGAATCTATACTACATGGAGACAGACTGTAGAATTCCCCAACAATGATAGGGAAAAATTCTCCTTTGTCATCTAGATTTTACAAAGGTATTCAATGTGTAAAGCATGAGTAGACTCTCCTTGTTCTTGTTGGGTATGATGCAAACTAGTAGTATCCTTATAAGAAGCACTATCACCATCCATGGTGCTGACATGTGGTACAAAGTCATCTAGTTCTAAAAAGAATTTAGCCAGATCATTAGGAATTAGATAAGGATAAAGATCCTCATTGTCAGCATTATCTTCATGGTCATCAGAATTAGGTTGTGACTCATGTTTATATGAACTCTCAGGTTTTGGTATGAATTTTTTTCTCCTTAGATGGAAGGGAACCTTCTTGAAACCTTGACCAAATGTGTCTTGATTCCTTCTAGTAATTACTTTGACAGGATCAATCAGACCATTTTTGTTTCATCCAATACGACCAATTCCCTTGTAGCCAAAGCATTTCATGAGTCTAAGGCCTAGACCATACTTCTTAGGAGTAATTTCATGGGACTATTTGGTGAGACTAGAGTCTCCTCTTTGTAGATCCATGCTATGATAGCTCTATTTTTAGCTTCCTCCTTAAGAGGAATAGTAACTTTGACAAAAGTACCATCAAACTTAGTATGAGGTGTCAACATGAAAGGTCTCTTTGTTTCAAGTGGTCTCCCATAATGACTAGGGGAATCAAGAAAAGATGTTAGAGATAGAATTAGTTCCATGTGATATTCACCCATTCCAATTTCCTTTATCTTGAGTGACTTCTCAATTTGCTTCATTTTGTTATCACGATAGTTTGTAGATTTTGTATTAGCAAGCACAAAGTTTCTAGTGGATTTCAACATGTTAAAGGTATAGCTAGTCCTCTTAGGTATGGTGACTTTAGAGCCATGAAATGGAAATTGTACACATTGATGGTAAGTGGATGGCATAGTGTGCATCTCATGTATCCATGGTCTTCCTAGTAGAATAGTGTAAGCCAAGGGAATGTTGAGGACCTGACAAGTGACATCCCCTTCTATAAGACCACGTGGATAGGTAACACCACAAGACCTAATGATGTTCACTCAACTTTGTCATACACTTTGATAGTGATATTGCAATGTGGATTAATATACTCTATAGAATAGTCTAATTGTTTGAGCAGAGTAGTAAAGACAACATTTAAACTAGCTCCATTATTGATGAGCACATGATGGACATGTTTGTGGTGTATACTGACCTCAATGTGTAGATGTTGATTATGTGGATGAATCAATGAATCATCATCCTCCTAAGAGAAAGACATATAGTAAGGTGAGGTTAGATGACCTACTATAGATTGGAACCTCTCAAGATCAAGATCTTGAGGTACATTTTCCTCAATGAGGGCTTTGTTGAGAATCTTCCAATGAGTAAGTGAGATTTTGAGCAGCTCAAAGATTGTGATTTGAGCATTAGTTTATTGTAATTGATCAAGGATACTATAGCCATTAGATATAGAAGTTATTGCAAGTTTGGTTCCTTTGCCAATAGGACCAGCAAGAGGGGTTTGTCTTTGTGTTGTTCGAGATCAAGGGTAGAAGGCGCAGGACCTTTGAGTACTAACTTGGCAGGAGAATGTGTAACAAAATTGGCACAAGATTGTGATGGTTATTTGTCAAATGTATTGGAAGAAGGGCCCTAAGACAAACGGTGTCTTAGGATTAGTTTTGTTCTATTTTCCCTTCATGGCGATGACATTACAATACTTAGCATCCATAGGGTCAACCATGTGGACTATCTTAGCATCATCATTAGAGTATATATAGTTGATCTTGTTATGAGATTTTTGTTTTGAGGTTTCTCCTTTTTCATAAGACAAGAATGGCTCCTTGAAAACCTTGTGATCTGAGTACTTGTTATGTCTATCCACAACAATGTCACCATCATCAATCAAGTCTTGGACTTTGCGACACAAGTTTATGTAGTTGCTAGTTTTGTGACCCTTGTTTTGGTGATATTTGCAAAATGTGGTTATGTTCCACCATGGTAGTTGTGCTTGTGGATTGTAAGGATGATAGTTTTCCAATGGAGAAATCAACTTGTTTTGTAGCATGGTCTTATAAACCACATCTAAAGGTTTACCAAGAGGTGTATATTCTCATTTTGGAAATGAGACCCAAGAGGTATTCTTTGCTTTGTTTCTAGACATTTTATTATCAAAAGGAGGTTTCTAAACATTCTTGGATGCTTTGAGATTGTCTATAAGATTGAAGGCTTCCTTAGTAGGTTTAGGAGTGATGTTATCAACAACCAGGTTTAGGAGTGATGTTATCAACAACCCCATCATGTACAACCTCTTAGTTTTTGTTCACATACTTTGGTTTGTCCTTGTTATAGGTGGATTCTTTTTTTGTGCCCTTTTGAATGGTAAGTTCACTCTTTTTGACCATGAATTCCACTATATGGATAGCTAGTGTGACCATGCCTTTGAAGATGTGTGGACCTTGAAGTTGAACTCTATACCCAAAATCAGGTAGGAGATTATCAATGAAGATATCAAGCTTTTCTGTTTTAGGAATCTTTCGTGAATATTTGGTGTAAAGTTGTCTCCATATTTAAAGGAATGTGAGGAAAGGTTCCCCAATTTTCTATTCAAGGTTACACAAGTCTCGAATGTTAACTAGGTGTTGTATGTTGTGAGAATACTATTGGACAAATAGGTTAGCAATCTCTTCGAATATTTTGATACTAGTAGGCAACTATGAAAACCACTCCATAGGCTGACAACATAGACTTGTTGGGAATAGATGCATGAGATATGTCTAATTATACATAAATTCCATAGACAATGCCTCAAATTCCCTAAAATGAGCTTGGGGATTGGTAGTTCCAAAGTATTTTTTGTACTTAGGTAACTCAACTCCTCTTGGAAAAGGAGGCATGTCTATACTCTTGTCAAATGGGAATGGATAAAGAGCATATATGTTGTATGTTTTTGCATATTTTTTTTTATCACACATCATTTGGGCTAGTTGTTCTTGCATGATCTTTAACTAGTTTTTCAATTTGGAAGCTTCAGTTTCCACGTTAAAGTGATGAGGTAGCTTAGCTCCCTCTTGGGCAAGTTTGAGAAAGTATTTCTCTTTCTCTTTGTTCAGCAAGATTTCCATGACCTTTTGGAAGTTTTTGTCTTTATGACACTTTTTGATGTGTTCAAAAAGTATTTCCACCTCTTCCTCATTTTCATAAGTGAAGGAGTCTTTCTGGTTGCTCATTCCTAGGTTGGTCTTGGTCTCTACTATGTTCACCATGTTTGGGTTCATGATAAACCATTACAAGAATATGAATGGTTTTAGTATGTTTTGATTGGAAAGGTCCTCTAAATAAGAATTCAACTATGTTGTTTGGAGATGTAGGACTTTTTCTAGTTTTAGGATCCTCTTGATACAAGGGGTTCCTAGTTTGTTGTAAGTTTATAGAGAATGTTCTCTGGACATGAGGTGATCTGACAGGTGAAGGAGATCGTAAGGACTCCTCACTAGATGAACTAGAAATAGAACGTGTATAAAATGGAAAGTGACCTCTACTGCGATTATGACCCCTAGCTCTACCTTGTCTAAGTCTAAGGGGATAAAACACATTTTTTCTTCTTGTTGCCATAGTCATAGATGAGGAAAAAATGCAAAACCTAGACAAGGACCACACTAGAACTTAGTCTCAAAAAAGGCAAGACAAGAGTGTTGTATACCAAGGTACGTGTAGTCTGAATAAGGACTAGAATAGCCAAATATTGTGACTATCATGACATAGGGTACAACAAGCACTAAAGGAAAAGAACAAGATAACTGAGAGATAAGACTAGCTGAAGCATAGGTCACAAGTGCTTAGCTAAGTGAGATGCCACTATTTGAGACTATTTGCAAATAGAAAAGAGGTAACAAGTTATAGGTACATACCAAACTTAGAGCACATATAGCTCTGACAGACAATTTTGACAATTTTAAGGAAATATCCCACATGAATATTCCTCGGGAGCTATACAAGAAACTACAAAGAACTAGGAGAAGACTTAGAACAACTAATTTTGCAAAGGTTTCTTGTGTGAGGACTTGTTTAAAACCATGTGAGGGTGTGCTAAAATGACAAGAAAATAGGATTCTGAAAAAAAGGGCACGGTTGCAAGATCTTTCATAGAGATTTACATAGAGCTACATAAAGATCTAGATAGGGCCACATGAAGAAGTGTCAAGCAAAAGATTCTTGTGCAAAATTTTGAAAAAGTGGGAGCAAAAATAGGGACCAGACTAACAATTGAGGTTGAATTCTGAAGATATTTTGAAGGTTTCAAATTATTCTAGACAGATTGTTGGTTGTTTTAATAGATTTTAGATAGATAGAAAGGTTGGTTTTAAGTTGTTAGACAACATTTGGTTTTGGGTAAGACAAGTGTAATTTTTAGAAAGACACAAGAATCAAGTTGTAGTCAAATGCAATCCAACTGAGGATAAGGTAACTTAGAGGGACATGGTAGTCTTGAATTTCAATTTGTTTTGATAGGTTTGGAAAAGTTTAAGACTCAATAACAAACATGCTTTATCCCTATAAGAAAAAATGGTAGAGGAAGAAAAACCTTTGTCCCACAACTTATGTGCATGCATTCACCTCACATAGCCATGTCACCCCACTAGAGGGCACTTTTGTTTGTGGTGTATTCCAAGGGCTCAATAACATATAAACTAAATGAACACCCTTGTAGTAGGGGTCAAGCATGTATACCACCTTCCAACACCTAGGTACATGCCTATGGTGAGTTCTATAGTAGAGATTCTCCCCCATCCTTGTACAAAGATTATGCCCCCTTTCATAGCTTAATTGGGTAGCAACCAACTAAGAAGTTTTTACTTGACTTCTATTCATATTAATCCTCAGTGGCTTCACAAGAAGAGTTGAGACTAGTAACCCACATCAACATCTAAAAGTGCACTTACTTGACTAGCAAGAGTAGGGCTGGTGTCAACTAGTGCAATAGATAAAGCCTCCTCTTGATATGCAATATCAGGAATCAAAAGGAAGAAATTAATATGTCTTTGGATTCTTTTGTTCTAAAAAGCTCCTTTATTATAACAAGTTAGAATCTCTACCAAAAGGAGTGTTCTCACTTGGATTGTTCTTGGAGGTTGGATCGCTCTGGCAGACCCTCTAAGGGTTGACTTGGACTATTATTTCATATCCAAGGTTTTGAGTTTCTGATTTCCCTCAAGAGGAAAGAGCATATTCCTCTACCTCATCAGCTTACCCAAACATGCAAGACATGTTAATCACAAGGTTAGCTTAATCGATCCAGACTTGTCCTTTCTCAAGATTTTGACTCTCTAAAAGGAAATTATCATCACTTCATAGAAGAGGACTAGTACTAGAGAACCACTAACTTACTTGCCTCCCTCGGATGTCATCTTTTCAAGGCTTCTAGGTTTTTGATTTATCTTTGGTCATGACATCCAAGTGGTAAAGAGCATACTCCCCCTTCCCTTATCTTGCACCCTACAAAGTTCATAAGCTCTAATTATACTATTTGTGGAAAGAAAAAAGAAGACATGACATTTAAGGTAGGTTTAAAGTTTGTCTTCAACATATGTTTCTTTGGAAATCATCCTACAATCACACAGTTAGTATATATTTGATGTGTTTATATAAAGGTGTGTTCATCAAGCGTCCTACAAACCACTGTTATGCTATAGAAAACTAGAAATCACAAAAGAAAATACTTCAGAGAAAATTGTTAGTCAAATGAAATGACAAACTAAATTTTGAGAAAAAAAAGCCTAAATTTTGTAGGTGTTGTTGCAAAATTTTGCACAAAATCCTACACAAGCCCATGTGAGAAAATGTTGTGCACCACATGAGAAACTGGACAATTATGCACTTTTTGCACAAGGAAGTGCAAAGAAAGAGGCAAAATCTTCAAATCTTTGCACTAAAATGAGATTACTCACATGAAAATATGGAAATCTATATGGATGTGTGTGACAAAAATATTAAAATAATAAAAAGCAAAGTAGATGAGGCTAGAAAAAATGATTTCTTGGACACACAGTAGGTGCTAGAACTATATATGTGAATACACTTCAACATAGTCTTTACTTATGAGATCATCCTAGAATGAACATTGAATTGTTCATCCAAGTAATCTAATTAGTGTGACTTGTTTCCTTCTAACTAGAAGGATTTTTCCTTTGCTCTCAGATCGAGAAGCAGTAAACTAGACCTTTTAGTATGAAGGATTTATGCAGCTAAATGATAATGCAATTAATCTAGATGAGAGATGCAATTAATGTAATAATAGATAAAGAAAATTAAACTATATGATTGCATTTTCATTTATATGATATTAGTGCTAAGCAAGAAAAGCTATGAGAATATTAAGAAAATGAGTATCCAATTCAATAGTAATTTGATGCAATTAAAATTCCAAATTAGAAGCTCCTTAAATAGAATTCATGAAATCAATCAATGGTCAAGATCAACTTGAATGAATGGTTAGTATTGAAGCTAAGATCCAATCAAGATGGAAGATTCGTAGTGTAGATGAGGTTAACTAACTTAGATCTTAAGTATAATGAAGAGCTAACTGAAATTGAGCTAAGTGTGAGAATAAGTGGATTAAGTGAATTCCAATTCAAGAGATAGATCACTTAGAATTCCAATTCCTTAACTAAAGAGAAGAATTTAGAAGGTTATTTAATTTAATAAAAGGAGATATGACCCCATAAATGCATATTTTAATTAATTGAGTAAATAAACCCAAAAATTAAGATAAGGACATTACTAAATTTAATAAATTTAATTCCTTAGTATAGTAGCTTTAGGAGATTATTTAATTTAACCAAAGTATTAACACTTTAAATTAAATTAAAATTTAATCAATAGGTTTAGTGTAACTAATTCAAGTTGATACTTTAGGAATTAAATAAATAGTGTGATTAATGTAGATAAGGGTTTTCTGCATCTAACAAGTAAGCCAAGTAGCGAGAATCAGAATTGCCTAGTGACATATGATGTTAGGGTTGATCAAATATACTAGAATTGGTTAATATGGCAATGTGCCGATTTTGGGGCATTACACAAAGTTCATCTCTATACCTCCTTAAATAGGTAGTTATTGCTTTGTCATTTTTCATAATCACCATAGATCTTAGGGTTTACAATTTGGTGTATTAGATCTATTCACCTTCTTGATCATCCTCTAGAAACTTCTCTAGAATCTATGTATTAGGTCTTTACCTTATCCTCTCTTTGAATTTAATGATCCAACTCATCAACCTTATATTCAACATGGTTTACATATCCCAAGAAATCAATCAAGTTAGCTAAAAAACATGATTCCTTAAACATGTTCAAAATATTGTCACTTGGAAATCATTAAGTTCTAACATTCAATCATCACTTAGTCACTTAGTCATTATAGAACATCTTGGCTCAGCATCAAATAACTTTCCAAGTTGATATTGGCACCCAGTCAACGTTGAATTTTCTCGACACATATTATGGCTTGGTTGACACTAGCATCACTCGACATTCCTTAATATTTTACTCTATTGCTTGAATTAGCTTTACATTATTGATATAAATAATTACTTTATCCTATGAAAGTCTAACTAATCAAATGTCCATTATAGATTCCTTTCCATAACTCAACCTTTCCTCTAGGTGATATTGTAATGACCAATCTCTTAAATCCTCTTCATTAATCAAATAGATATGACATTTAGATTAAATAGAAATGTCTCACCAGTAGATTTGAATCAATGAAAAAACAACAATTTTTCATATTATAAGTTTCCAACACACTATTACTGTAAGATTTTTTCTTGTGGAAGATCCTACTTGGAACCTTGTAGAGATTCATACTTGATGACAAAATGAAGGAGATCTAATTTGAAATTAAAAAAAATTAATATAAGATCCAATGAAATGTTATCCACTCCAATGTAAACCTAATATGTACAAAACCTCTCTACAATTCCTACCCAAATATCCTCCCACACCCCACCCCCCCCCCCCCCTCACACACACACACACACACATATTTATGTTAGAGTAGTTACATATTTTTTAATTAACTATATTGTACTTAAGCTAAACTTTAGGTATCTAATAGTTAATTCTTTTATTAATTATTATAATGCAAGCTAGGTTTTACCTTTTATGGTTTTGGATCTCCTTTTATGAGGATTGATCCCTCAATGTAATTTGGTAATTAATTTCACTTTTTATTAATAACAATTTTTCTTTATTCTCATCAAGAATGTCTCATTTGTGGATTTGAGAATTCTAGCCTCCATAGCTCTTTCTCCTCTCTTTCTATGATAGGTGTTTGCATTTAAGTAATTCTTGGGAGTTGTTGGGTTGATCTTTCATCAACTTCAACATGGTATCATAACTCCAGGCTTTCATGCCACATTCTCTTCATGAGAGGTTTGGATTTACTTTTTATATCTATTATTTTTTAGAAGTTTTTGAATTAGATCTAGGATGTCACTATTTTTTTGGTGCACTTTGAGCTCAAATAGACCTCATCATTGGATTTGTAGCACTCTAAAACTCCTGTTTCTATACAAAATTTGTCCAATTTAGACATAGTTATTGGTAAGGCAAAAAAATTGCTCCCCAAATTTGGCCATTCTTCCTAAAGTAGTGATATTTATTTTTTGATAAAAAGGGTATTTTAAAAAAAGAAGTGTTCATTTTTTCAAAAAATTTTACATAAAAAAATCACTTTATTAAAAAAAAGTGCATGCAATTTTTCATGCAACTTTAAAAAAAACTATTTTCTTAAATCCATGTAGAAAGTCCATTTTTGTACATATGTAGGTAAAATAGGTCTATCAACACTGATAGTAGTTCAAGTAATGTCATAATTGATTTGAGAAATTAATTTGATAGCCATTCACCCATAAATGTTTGATTTATTTTTTCCTAAAGACCCATTGGTCATTTTTTAGCAATATCTTAGGCATACAGAGGTTTTTTTTTGAGAAATCTTATATTGTTGGAAAGCTCTTGTTGTAAATTATTTGGAATTTTGATGCTATTTGGTTACTTATTTATGAAATCAAAGAAAAAGGTTCCTTTTTTACACTCTAGGAAACATATCTTGAGCATACGATATCAAATTTGGAATCTTTAATATCGGTAGAAAGGCTATTTAGAGCTCTTTCAAGTGATGCTAGCTACTTTTTCTAGATTCTTCTCCAAAAAAATTCTATTTAGTCTTTTGTATTTTTACATTCTGGTGAATATCTTGGTTGTTTTAAGTTTGGGGATTGGTTTCATTGCCTCATATGATTCATTATGTCTTTTACTATCTTTTGTATAAGCCTTATGTCTCTTCTAGTATTTGTAGACATCATTTTATGCATTCTTTCAAACACACTATGCTAAAGTGCCATATTGATTATGTATTTTTTGTTTATGTTAATTTTTCTTATTTTTCCTTTTGATTTGAGTAGTGCCATTTGTGGACACTCATATAGATCAATGTATTATTGGGATTTACCATATCTTGTGCTTTATTGTACATACACTACTCTGATTAAAGTGTCATGGGAGATTGATATTTTTCCTTTGTTTGTCATCTCCCTCTATCTAGTGAGATTTTATTTCATGACATTAGCATCATGACATGTCAGAGATTGATCACCTCAATACACAGATATGTATTTTTTTGTGCATCTAGATCATAGTTCCTTAACATGCAGTTCATTTGGCCTACTTTTTCTAGGTGCATGTTGTTGATCTGAGATTGGTTTTGAAAAGTGAGCATCAACACACTTAATTTATTTACTTAGTTCATGTCAAACAAGTAGTACATGCTGAGCACAACATGTATATTATAGTGCATGTTGAGTCCATAGTGAGTGCTAAGACACTCTAGTGTTAAGTCACTCAAGTGTTGAGCAGACAATATATGCTGAGTGACAAAAGAGTCAAGCAAGCACTAGATGTCAAGTGATACTAATGTCAAGTCTCAGTATAAAAGATAGTATATGTCAAGCACCAAAGACTTTAGATGTTGCGTAAGATAGTTTTGACATATTTTTTTTGCAATGATACAAACATCTATGTAAACCATTTTTGAGCTAACTTAAGGATGAATTACAATATTTTGTAGATAAGGACGAATCTTAAGTTGGACTTCCAATGAAATTACATGTAGCCAATTAGAAAAGGGGAAGGATTAAGTGGAAAAATGGATGAATCTTAGCCATAGATTCATACCTAACCCTAAGTCACCAAAGTCTTCTTAAGGAGGACAAACCCTAAACTCTCTAGAGAGAGTGTAAGGTGTTGAAGTAGAATATAGAGAAGTTTTCATGCACAAATAGAGCATTCATGGTGGATAAGGAGTTATGAAGTGAGATTTTATTGCAAAATTAGTTAAAGGAGAGAAGAGGAAAAGAAGATATCATACAACAAAGAGACATCTGATCAAGAAGGATCAAGAAGACAAATTGTTTATAGATGATTTTTCATCAAGAAAACAAGTGCTAACTGAAGGATGAATGCTAAGATATTTTAACAGGTGATTTTGGTCAAAATCTCTTTAAAAAGTAGTCCTAATAGGTTGTATTGAAATCCTTTAATAGGGTTCTTACTTAGTTGTGAGTTAAATTCCTTTAGGAAGGCACACTTCTAACATGGTGAGACCTAATAGTCTTTGTAAGTCTTTAATAGGGTAGACCTTTTACAGGGTAGATCATGTCTCATGATCAAAAAATTTTAACCTTCATTGGATACACTTTATTACTATAGTAATGAAGATTTTTGGGTCTCATCCCCACCCCATTTTTACATTCTCACTTGAAGGGTTTCTAGGTAATCATATTTGGTGTTATATGTGTATGAATGTTTACTAGCTTACATGATTTAGATGTACATTCTTTACATGATATTTTAGTTTACACATTGAATGTATGAGATGGATGTGCAGTGAAAGTTTTATGGGTCCAAGTTTAAACTACTGATTGACCTGCCACCCTCTCAAAAGTTTAACTTTCCTACTGTAATTCCAACAATTGGTATTAGAGCCTTGTTCTATGAAAGAGAAGATTTTTAGCTTTGAGAAAAGATCTTGAAATAGAAGTCTACAAGTTGAGAAAGACTATTGAGAATCAAGAGATTGAAATACATCTCATTCTACATCAATTAAATGAAGAAGAGAAGAACTAAAGAAATCCTTGAAGAGAAGGAAGGAAATTTATATTGTGGAGAATGACACACAATACAAAGAGATAAAAACTACTAAGATATTTATAGATGGAGACTCCAATGAATTTGATGTAGTAGTTGTAGATCTAATAGAAAAGAATAGAGCCCAAGTTGAGGAAATTAGAAGTCTCAAGTTAGAGAAGGAGTCACAAGCCATACTACTATGTGAGGTGACTAAATAGAAGAAGAAAGATATGGTAGATAAAGTCATGATTGAAGATGATAAAATAATTTTGGCCAAAAAACTAGAAGAAAGGTCAATAGAGCTAACCAAGATTTCCAACGTGCAATTGAATACTCTAAGTTAAATCATGAATGCCAACTATGAATTTAATGTCAAGGACATTGAGACAACAACATTGAATTTGTAGAATGAACAATTAAAAAGTAACTTGAAAAGGGAAAAGGAGTTTGCTAAAAGTTTCAATAAGCCCAATGAAGCAATTAAATACTTTGAGAAATTATTGAGATCCCCTAGATCCAATAATGACACATCTAGACTATGATACACAAGCATTTAAGAAGGAGAGTCATCCAAAAGTGTTGAAGAAAGGAACAAAAAAGGTAAGAATTCCAAACCTACTTGTCATAATTATGGTAAGAAAGGACATACTACTAATGTGTGTAGGAGCAAGACTGCAAATAAGAATGTCAAGCATAAGAGCATGGTTCATCACCAAAACTGCAACAAAAAAGGTCATCAAGAAGATGAATGTAGAACCAAGACTATGCATACATAAAGATTTGAAGGATATTGTTATAACTATTAGAAGTATGGACATAGAGCTTTTTAGTGTAGATGCAAACCCATTTGGTCATCAAATAGGAAAACAAAGGTAAGGAACAATGGCGACTCTTATAATTGGGATTATAATTTAAGATATAGTTGTCATTATTGTCAAGAATATGGACATGTTGATGAATTTTTTATTAGAACACACTTAAAAGGTGACTACAAAAGGTGGTTGAGTCAAACCACTTGTTTAAGTTGTTTTAAGACTGGTCTCATTAGTCGTTATTGTTCAACTAGTTCAAAGGCACCAAATTATGAATTTGATAAAGGCAAAGGCAAGGCAGATGTTGAAATGTTTGAAATGAAATGAATAAGACATAGAAGAAGAAAGATGATTGCATCACACCAAATGGAGAAGGGATCACTTCACCCAATGGGTTAGGTGATCGCACCTCATCAAACTAAGAGATCAAGAGGTATGTGGGACTAATATTTAAAAGTTATATCATACATCAATTCCAAAGGACTTAGTACTGAAAAGATTACATTAGCATGAAAAAAGATGCAAGATGTTATTAGTAATCCAAGAAAAATTCTTTGATTTTTGAATGTTATTTCCAAGCATGAAATATTTTCTATGTGTGCTAAGTAAAATGCTAGAAGATGTTGAACTCATAATGGATGCCGAGTGAATGCAATGTTAATGGATTCCAAGTGAGCTTGAAATTGGTTGATGTTGAGCTTACAATTGTGTAAGCACTCAACATTAATTGTAGAGTTTCAAAGGATATTTTATCGATTTTAGCTCATTTCACATCATTTTAAATTCAAGAAAGAGCAAGGAAAGTAGAAGGAAGTCTAGAAATCCATTCAAAGTAGTTCCAAAAGATTATAGTAGTGATTCTACACCAATTCATCAAATCTTATAAGGTATTTATCAAGAGCTGAGCTATGCAAGTTATATTTTCGTAAAACCTAGTTTCACATAATGGCTTCTAGTTCAAAGAATATAGAGGGAAAGGATGTTTTGAATGTCCAACTAGTTACTAATGAAGTTAAGAAACCAATTTTCAAAGTTATTCCTAATATTTCTTACAAGAAAGACACTTCTGGTGTATTATCCATGATACCATTGAATCTTTTAATAGTGCAAGATGTTAGGAAATGCTATAACTATAAAATTGGTAGTATTGGTGATGTGGAGATTAGGGAAGCATACAAAATATTATGTGAGAATGGTGTGTTGAAAGAAGAACTCAAAATTGTTAAGAGGAAGAGGTTAAATTGTGCCCTAGATTTCTTGAATGTATTCAAATCTGAATGGATAAGAATAGTGCTTAGCAGGATTCATGATAGTTCATTATGGTTGGATAATGGACCTATCAAAATTACCAAGAGGATAATCCATAGGGTTACTAGTTATCCAACCCTAGATTGGCCTAAGAAATTGAGAAGTGACTCAAAGGAGATGATTGAGAAGAACACAAGAGCTGTATGGAACAAGAGAGGCATGCCAATTGATACAATTACTGATCCATTGGTAGAGTTTTCTATAAGGGTTATTTCACACAAGTTTTACCAATCTAGTAGATTAAATAGTGTGTCCTATATAGTAGTGGATGTGGGATATAAAATTGTTAAGAAAGATCACACATATGATCTTGCCGAATTGCAACTACAACAACTAGTTGAGAACCTTGGATTAATAAGAAGAACTAAGAGTGCATAATATAAATTTGGTTCTATATTGATATGCATATTATTTTATGTGCAAAATTATTTTCCTAAATTTAGCACAGTTTCAATGAAAACCAATAGGTCAGTGGCAGTGTAGATTAGTGAATATATTGAGTAATTAGGTGAGAATTTTGAATCTATGATGACAAGCTATTTTGAAGACTTCAAGAAGTCAATGAAGAAGAGGTTGATAATACTAGTGTCACTAGTAGAGAAACACTATGATGATGTATTTTTTCTAGTGGATGCTGATTATACTTATGTACAAGCTGATATACCAAGGGTGAGATGATTGAAGCCACTTGTATATGAAATAAATATGGATGAAGCCTCTATAGATATAACTACATTAATTTTATAGGAGGTGGATAAAAATTCTAAGGCATTAAAAATATGAAATGGAAAAGCCTAAAATTGCCATGGAACTGAAGACTACCTTAGTTATTAAGAAGAAAGATAGGCTGGCGAAGAAATTAAAAGTTAAATTTGGTGAGGGTGTCAATCAAGAAGGAGAAGAAGAGGAAGATGATGAAGAGGAGGAAGATTCTTAGGCACTAGCACCACTTGCACTTACTCAAGGAATGGGAGAAGAACAAAGAAGAGGAGACTGAAGTTACTAAAGGTGCTAAGGGAGAAGAAGTTGAGGAAGCACCTACTCCCACAAAAAAAGAAAGAAGAGGAAGGCTAAAGCCCAACCAATGAAAAAATCCAAGAAGGTAGCCAAGCTAACAACCCAAACCAATAACACCTACTACAAGGACTAGTACATGTGCAACTACACAAAAGGATAAGGAGAAGACCAAACTAGTAGAATGCGGAGGTCAAGTGTAGAAAAAGCCAAACAAAATATGTGGCACAAGAAAAATCTAATGAGGAGAAAATAGAGTCAGATGAAAATAGCCAATTTAGGGTGGTGAGTCACAATCCCCTATCAGATCTTGAGAACCTTTCTGAAAAAGCTAAGAATAGTGCAGATCTACCAGGATTTTCTCATGTAGATTTTGACAACCTTGGTAAACTAGATAAAAATCAAGTAGAGGAACCCATACATGCCATGATTGAAAAATTTAAGACTACCCCAGTAGAGATTGCCAACTCAATGACGAAAAGCCTATATGATAGAGTTGAGAACAAATGGCACTATTTTCTGAACTTGGAGGGACAAATAAGAGAGACCTCACTCGTACAATTGAAGCCTGAACTAAGTAAGGGTCAAATTGCTAAGATTATGAAGAAGTATGAAATTAGGTTTACACCTAAATATAGAGACTTTAGCATTTTGCAAAATAATATTGAGGATGTAGTTAGCAAGTCCACATAGATGTGGAAGCTTACATATGGGTTGACCACAATCAAGGAAGGTGAGTCAAAACCCATAGAAGTGAAGGATGATGAAGAAGATGATAAAAATGATGACACTATTGAGGGAGGAATAGAAATGCATATAGATGGCAAAGAAACAACTGAGGTAGAGTAGGATAAAGAACATAGTGTGCAAGACACACAATTTCCTAGTGTCAGTCCTCAACATTTCACAAGTGTGAATACTGAAACAATTATAGTTAAGGATGTTTCTAATGTCATAGCTCAAAACATCAATCCCCTTATAGAGGAAGATATCAAGAAGATATTAGATTAGTCCACAGTATAGGCAAAACTTTGTGATAATCCTATGTTGGTGAGTGTGGATGAATTATAGAAATTGGTGATTGAAACATAAAAACAAGAAGGGTGGAGATGAATCGACAAGAACCACCTTCTATCATCCCTCAAGTCACTCATGTGCAACCTTTGGTCAAAATACTAGAAGATACATTTGAAAAGGTTGATACAATTGCAAAGGATACAGTGGAAACACTAGTCACTACTAAAGAATAACAAGAAACAAGTCAGATAAAGTTATATACACCTACAACACAAGGTGAAGGTTCATCACAAGTCATTGTGGAAGTTAAAGGAATGCCTAAAGAGATAGAGTTGACACCTAGAATGAAGGAGAAAGTAGCTATACAAGCCTTGGTAACCTTACCAACATCTCAAACTCCTTCCACTAACACTCTTCAGAAGCCAACCACAGATGCAACACCATTGCAAATCTTAGTGCCAAGCCTAAGTTCATCAAAGGAAAAAGAAGTCATACAATATGGAGATGTGAGCCTTGATGTAGAAATTTTTCTACCCAAGTATGAGTATGATATAGTAACTATAGAATAGATAGGCATACTCTAGCAAGCCCTATCAAGGAAGAAGCATCAGGAAATGCTTAGAAGGGAGGACATGCAAAAGTAGGCATTGTAGGATAAAAAAGACATCTTTTTAGATGCATTTAGTCTACCAACTCAGAATGAGACCAAGCCACTAATTGAACAATTGACAAACATAGTGGAGAAGGTCAGTGATACAGATCTAGATACAAATGAAAAATTATTAGAATGGTTAGAAAATAAGTTTCAAAGCAAATTGAATGAAAAGATATCAAGTGACATGGCACTTACACAAGTTACATTGGCAACTAAGGTTGAGGATGTGAAGAAGGTACTTGAGAAAAAAATTTCATTGTACATAAAATTGTGTAATCCAACACTCTTGACCCAAGAGACCAAAATTCACATTCTGAGTCTAGGAAAATAGATCAATTCATCAAGTGCAAAACTACCTATGAATCCAGCTCAAAATGAAAAGCACTTTAGAATATTGCTACAAACCCAGAGTCAATTAGCTACATTTATAGTAGATGAAGCCATCATAAGAACCAAATTGATTAGCATCCAAACCACTCTAACCCCTCATATGGAAATTTTTCACAAGGAACTAGGCTATGCTGAAACCTTAATGGAGAAAGACCCAAAATTTTCTACATTAGATGGTCTAGTCCACCTTGCTACTAAGCTAGCTATCCAAATCAAGTCTTTGGATGTAGCATGTGAGAATTGGGATGTAGCTCTCAAGATAATCCTAGATGTCCATAAATATTTCTCGAAAAAACACACACTAAGTGTATAGCCCATTGATATAAGTGTTAAAAAGGGAAGTAATAAAGACATAAAACAAGAGGGAAAGAAAGAAAAGGAACCAGAAAAAGACATATTAAGGTAAGGGGGATCATGAAAAGACCAACATGAAGTCCAAGAGTATCAGTTGAGATACATTTACTTAGCAGGAGTACATAATTTTGGATACAAAATAGACACAACAACTCAAGGGTAGTTATCAAATTTTGAGGTATACTAGTTGTTAAATAATTTTGTAATTTTAAAATTTTGTACATAAGCCAAGTTATAGATATGTTATGTTCATGAGATCAAGGATATTAATGCACACTTGAGTGTTTTTGATACTCATGTCAAAGGGGGAGATTATTGATCTTAGATTGGTTTTGGCAAGTGAGTATTAACACACTTAAGTTATTTACTTAGTTCATGCCAAACAAGTAGTACACATCGAGCACAACATGTATATTATAGTGCATGCCAAGTCAACAGTGAGTGTTAAGCCACTCAAGTGCTAAGGCACTCAAGTTTTGAGAAGATAGTATATGCTAAATGACTGAGGAGTTGAGTGAGTAGTGAATTTCAAGTGATACTAATGTCGAGTCTCAATATAAAAGATAGCATATGATGAGCACTAGAGACTTTAGGTACCGAGTAAGACAATTTTGACATATTTGTTTGTAATGGCACAAACAACTATGTAAACCATTTTTGAGCTGACTCAAGGTAAGGACAAATCTTAAGTTGTACTCCAAATGTAATTACATGTAGCCAATAAAAAAAAGTGAAGGATTAAGTGGAAAAATGGATGAATCTCAGCCATAGATTCATACCTAACCCTAAGTCACCAAAGTCTTCTTAAGGAGGAATAACCTTAAACTCTCTAGAGAGTGTGTAAGGTGTTGAAGTAGAATATAGAGAAGTTTGCATGGGCAAATTGAGCATTCATGGTGGCTAAGGAGTTATGAAGTGAGATTGTATTATAGAATCAGTTAAAAGAGAATAGAGAAAAAGAAGATGACAGACAACAAAGAGACATCTGATCAAGAAGGATGAGGATGACAAATGTTTAGAGGTGATCTGTCATCAAGAAAATAAGTGCTAACTGAAGGATCAATGTTAAGATATTTAAATAGTTTATTTTAGTCAAAATCTCTTAACAAAGTAGTCTTGATAGGCTATATTAAAATTCTTTAATAGGGTGCTTACTTAGCTATGAGTTAAAGTCCTTTAGCAAGGCACACTTCTAACAGGGTGTTGAAATCCTTTAACAGGGTGAGACCTAAAAATCTTTGTTAGCCTTTAATAGGAAAAACCTCTCACAAGGTAGATCATGTCTCATGATCAAAGCATTGTAAGCTTCATTGGATAAACTTTATTACTGCAGTAGTGAAGATTTGTAGGTTTCATCCCCACCCCAATTTTACCTTGTCACTTAGAGGGATTTTGGGTAATCATATCTGGTGTTATATGTGTATGAATGTTTAATTGCTTACATATTTTACATGATATTTCAGTTTACACATTGAATGTATGAGGTGGATTTGTGGTGAAAGTTTTATGGGTCCAAGTTTAAATAGCTAATTCACCCCCCCTCCTTAGAAGTTTACCTTTCCTATTGTAATTCCAATACATGTCACCCAATCCTTGTTGTCATTAGGGTTCTTTTATTTTGTTTCTCATGCTTCCATGGTTTGATGGAGTTAGCTATGTATTCAATATTTGTTTCTATGTACTAGGTAGATGTAGTCATTGGGTACCTATGGATTTTGGTTAGAAGGATCATTTAGCATATATCTACTCTTCTTTTTGTTCCTACTTGGTTTTGAACCTTCCATGTTTGATAGATCATATCTTTGGGATTTGGCATTTCATGCCATCTATATCTTTGAGTTCAATTGTTTTTCTTTGTGTGCCTCTTGATTTGAGTAGTGTCTTCTAAGAGCACTCATGTAGATTATAGCCTTCTCCACCTAGTCAAGTTCTATTTTAGTAGAGGTTCTTTAGATTAGGAATTACTTTTTGATAGAGCTTTGTAGCTTCTACATGGTTCAATGGTGTTCTACATGGTCATTCTTTTATTCCTATCTTCTTGGACATTCTCTAGTTTGAAGGCTTCTTTAGTCATTCACTAGTCTTTCAATATTTTCCCACCTCTTCTTGGAGTATGACATTTCCCATTTGGTTTTATCTATTTCTCCTCTTTATTAATATTTTTTCATGATTGGGTACCTCATCAGGCTTTATTGCTAAGACCCAAATCTACATTTAGTAGTAGCTACTCACTAAGTTTATCTTAAGGGAGGTTGTTAGAGTAATTAGAAATTTTCTAATTAACTCTATTCTACTTAAGCTAGACATTAGGCATCTAATAATTAATTATTTTATTAAATATTATAATTCAACCTAGGTTTTACCTTTTAGGGCTTTGGATATTCTTTTATAAAATTGATCCCTCATTGTACTTTACTAATCCATTTGACTTTTGATTAATAGAAATCTCTCTTTTTACTGATAAAGAATGTCTCATCTATTGATTTGAAATTTTTGACCTTTGTATCTTATGCTCCTCTCTTTTTGTGACAGGTGTTTGCATGCAAGTGATTCTTGGCAGCTGTGGGGTTGATCTTTCATCAACTTCAACAATATATATTTGTATGTGTAAGTATTTATGTGTGTGTGTGTGTGTGTGTGTGTGTGTAGGTTTTTAAATCAAATGTTATAATACAACCTTCTCTTAATTTACTACTATTTCACTCCATAAATAATACATTAATAATTCATAGTAAAAATTATAATTTAATATTCCTTATTTTTTCTCACTATATATACTTAACCTAATTAAAACTCAATGTACAAATATGTGTAGAGTAACTTTCTAAGATTTATTAATTAAATATATTTAATTTATAAATACATACTCTATTACCCATACACAAAAATTATAACCTATTTAGTATTCCACCCTTAAGTACTAATTTATATGTTATGACTAATATCATAAATTTGTAATACTTATAAATATTTAGTAATTCTAATGTATTGTACTCATTAGAGTACAAGATAACCTTGAATGCATAAATACAACCATAAGTATTCATACATGTTCCCACCTACACACACATATAAATACATTAATACATATATATTCACAAGATACTGACAATCAAAATATTGATTAATAGTTTGTGAAAAAATATTACATGCCTAGATACCGCAATAAATAATTGACATGACACATCAAACCGTAGTCTATAAGAATGGATATAAATCACTAAGAAACATATTGAGATAATTAAAAGGTCAAAAAAGATGAACTATAGTTAAAAGGAAAGTCAAGCCACACTCCTGACCAAGCATGAAATTGTAAAAGACAACATAATCAAACTAGTGCTTGAATATAATCATCCCAAGAATAAATAAAATGGATAGACTAGGCATGAAAAACTTTTGAAGAAACTAGAATTATTAAATATAAAATGACATAATCAAACTAGTGCTTGAATATAATGTAGATTAGAGCTATACCTATAGGTGACAAAAGATAGGGAATGAAAAAGGAGGTACATGATGCCACTTTTTATGAAATCATAAGACTCTAAACTTTAATGAGAAATTGAAGATGGTTAGACCTAAAATTCAATATCAAAAAACACCAAGAGTTTTAGTACTCTGAATCTAGATTCTAAACTACATATTTATGTTGAAAATGGAAGATCAATTCCTCGAGATAGGGGAAATTAAAATGTGGTCCTTTTTGTGGAAAAAAAAAACAAAACATAGCATCTAGTGTGCTCTTGAACCTAAAATGTGAACTTTTTTTTATTGTTATAATTGTTGGAAACTTACAACTGGACTAGTTTTTGTGTTGTCACTGATGAAAAATATATTGATAAGACATATTTGTTAGAAATAGGGATGACTAAGAGGGGGGGTGAATCAATAATCTGCAAACTTTAGTCACCAACTGAATATTATTTCTTACTTTAAACCATACATAACAAAGTAATAAAGTAATGTTGAAGAATAAAAATAATCATGTACAAAGAGAACTCATAACATCATATTTTGTTAACTAGGGAAACCTTGGCCAAGGGAAAACCCTGGTGGGGATGATACCCACTAGATAATATACTAATATATAAGTTCCTTGTTAGAGGATGGACCTTATTAGGAGTCAATAAGAAAATTTAATATAAGGAGTCCCTATTAGGAGATTTTGAATCCCTGTTAGGACATTCCAACCCTGTAGGAGTTGTGGTAGAGTAAATGCAAGATGAGCCCACTGCCCAAGCATGCACTTCCAATTACAAGAATAGCTTATTGCCCAAACAAGTAATTAGAATTTTGGATTATAGAATCTTTCTCAATTCAATCTTAGATCTTGAAATAGCTTAACAAACTTTGCATATATCACGTTCACAAAAGTTTGCATATAATTGCTCAACATCACAACTACACAATTCTACTTTTCATCACAAGATGTCCTTTGCATAAATATTATGCTTTTACAAAAAAATTTGCTAGGTCAGCTAAGACCACAATACATTTTTCAACTTAGAGTAAACATCTAGGATGTTGACCCTAATTGGACAAGTAATTATTTTATAAACAAAATAGATCTTTCCTTCAATTCTGTTATCTTGTTTCACTTAAAACATGAATATCTCTATTCTATATAGTTCGTACTAACTTTCTATTTGGAAGGTTTCTAGGTCACCAAATCACTGTGTATATGTGTTATGAATGTTTGATCTCTCATTTATGTAGTAGATTAGATGAATGAATGGTGAATGGTATATATAGTTAAAATGCTGAAAATGTTATAAAGTTTTGAAGTTACTAATTCACCCCTCCCCTCTCAATAACCTATCACTTATAAGCCAAAATATATGTACACAGCTTGACTGAATGAATTTAGGTTTTTCAAAATTGATCTTTGTAGAACTGCTGCATATACAAATATGCTTATGTACAGATGCAAACTTTATTGTTGTGCTAACTCCCCCTATCACTTATAGTGATGACTTTCCTTTGAATCTCTCCCCCTTTTTGACAATAATGCCAAAGGACTGCATATATACAATTTATATGGCTACACCAAAATGAGATAGAAATTCTTGATGTACCTTAAGAATGGTTGCAAAAGTATTATCCCAAGTTTGTTGCAAAATTTGACAGGTGGAGAGGGCAATTTGAACTTCTACTAATAATTGGATCAAGTGATTAGCCACTGAGAAGTTCTAATCTTGGACCAATGTTTTGCAATGTACAAGATGTTTTTGTATTGTGTCCATGATAGGAAGGATCATGTTCTGGATGTCTATGAGTGTAGACCAGATCCTTGCTTCCTCTCTCAATAATTCTACCAGAAATTTGCCAAATATCTGATCTTGGTGTGATGGGAGGTTGTGGAGGAGGAGTCCACCTTTAGCTTGGAGTTACTTGATTGCATATCAATGTCAATCTTATTTAACTTATATTTTATTTCTTTGGTGAAGCCAAAAACATCACAAAGTTTAGCAAAAAGTGATGCTACATTATTCAAAGAATTTTCAAAATTTCCCAAAAATGTTGACAATTCAATTTGCTTTATTGCTATCTTTTGAGCAATATGCTCTAGCACCTTATTATCAAATTTCTTTTTAGCTTTCTCAATAATTTTTTCTTGTCCGAAAGAATCCTCATTGAATTACTATACAACCTCTTCCAACTAGATCAAAATGTGTTGAGTAGAATCTACTTCAACACCTATAGCATCTATAATTATATTTTTGGCATTGTCAATTATTCTATATTCCTTATCCCTTTTAGACCTTAACTGCTTCTGCATAGCTTTCATCTCTATTAGTTGACTAGCTAACCTCATCTCTTCAATGGTAGCATTTTCATAGTCAATCTTTGGAATTACTATCTCTGTGTCTAAGTCAATATCTTCTACAATTTACTTTCCAATGATTAGAAGTCTTAATGGATGCTTTTGTTTGACTTCTATGATGACTAGTTTGACCTTAGGAATAGACACAGTAGTAGAGATGGAAGGGCTAGTAATAAAAATTGGGATAGGACTTTAGGATTGAATTCCAATAGAAGTATTAACCGGACCAAAAATTAAAACACTTCCCAAAAATGGTATCATACTCGGTAGAGTACCCATAGTAGAACTGATTGGAGTGGAAGTGGATATAGATGATGCTAATGGAAAAAAAAACTGTAGAACTTGTTGGAATTGATGAAGACAAAATTATGGAACTTACTGGTACACTTGTTGTTGATGAAGGAGCTGAGGAGGTTGAATCAGTGGCTAAAGAAGTGACAGATAGCTTGGTAGATGAAGTGCTTGGCACCTCTATTTCAGATCCCTGGAGCTGGGAGGTGGCTAGTGAAGATTGAGGAATTGATGTGGCAATTGTGCTCACAATCTCACTTGTAGAAGCTGTCTCCATAATGGATGTAACAATCTTTGGTGGAGAGTGAGGAAGGGATGCAATCACTTCTACTACAATTTTAATTGGATCTTATTCTTCCTCATTTGCTTCTTCCTCCTTTTCCTCTTTCCCTTTTTCTTCCATAAGTGCATGCAGCTCTCCTAGACTAATTGTGATGGATGGAGTGCTATCAAAATCATCATCGTCACTGCTATCATCATCCTTGATCTCAACTGGATCTTCATCGGGCTTTTGCAGATGATAGATGTTCTTCCACATGTTTGTTGCATCAATTACAACATGTTTAATGTCTTTAAGTAAGATCAAACATGTGTGAAATCTAATCATCATTTTACCTTCATGGTTTTTCATTGCTACCTTTATTTATGCTCCAATGAGACTTGGTAGAAGATTATTTAGAGATTTCTCATATATGTCTTTGAACATTTGGGTGGTTGAGTCCCATCTCGATTGCAATCTCTCCAATCATTCTTTGGAGATTTGAGAGGCAAGCTAGTTCGGGGAGTATTTCCATTTTTCCATCTTATTGAGTACTAGTTCCTCAATCTGCATTTTCTCAACATCAGTTCTTGTTTCAAATTTCAATGCCTTGAAATTTGTGATGCAAGCCCCCTCTTCCAATTGTTTAAGCCTTTCCTTGAATGTGGGTGGAGGCCAAACTAGTATAGGTTCCTGCTTGCCTTTTCTGGTTCTTCTGGAGAATACTGCAATGGGCTTTTTGTTAGGTTTGGTAATAGTTACCTTACCTTCTTTGGTTGTTCCTCTTTAGATTCATGTTCTAGTTTTTCTTCTTCTCCTTCTTCTTCATTATCTTCTTCATCCTCACCTTTTCCCTTGGTAAGCATAAGAGGACCAGTAGCAGTTTTTAATTTTGCTATCTTTCTCTTACCTTTGCTTATGGCCTAGGGTACCTTGATTTCAAGCTCAATTCTGGCCTTTGCCTCATCATATGTTTAGAAGATTGGTTGCCTTGGGCCTATTGGCTCATTCAGCAACACTTCAATAATATCCTTGGCCTCATCAGTATTTACCTCATAAGGAAGAGGTTTTACCCATGCAACTTGGGGTATGACTACCTAAATGTATACCTTATCACAGTCAAACATAAACCATACATCATATCTATAGTCTTCAACTAATTTTTGTGGGATCTAAAACCTATTATTCATTCTCTCCTTGAAATCTTCAAAATAATTGTCCATAATGCTATCAAAATTTTCACCCATTTCTGCTACAAACTCATTTATCTGATACAAAATTGGAAAGAATTTTTGAACATAGAAAAATAGACACATCAATAAAAAGCCAAATTTATAAGGATTATTCTTTGAGGTCCTTATACTATCCATATTTTTATTCAATTGTCTCAACAATAATTTTGACAAAATCAAATTCAAGGTTCTTCTTTACAATTTTGAAGGCCAAATCCATAGCTTCATAAGGTACACTGTTCAGTCAACTAGAGCTATAGATTTTTTGGGCAATAACATGAATGCCAAATCTTAGTTCAACATCTGATACAGTGGTGACCTTTAAACCTCTACCATCCCACTTAGCTAGGGTTTTGTTCTATAACTCCTCCCCACCTAGGGTTTTGGTGGTTTTTGCCTTGCTGAGCATAGGGAGACCCATGATTTTGTGAATCATCTTCTTTGTAATTAACACTGGCTGCTCTAACCACAGTTGCCCATTGTGCACCAGACTCAAAATATACCTAATCCATTTGGTTTGGAAGCTTCTGAGCATATGCAAGATATGAGTCAAGCCTTTGGTTTCAAGATGCTTGTATTAGAGTTTCAGAGAGACATCTACACTCATTTCTCCTAGGGCATTTTCCATCTCTAGGTTTCCAATTTCTTGAATAGAACATTTGTAATGAGTACGAATATCATTGATAAGAAGTACCTTAGGTGGAATTTGTGATAGAGCTCCATTCGGGGTGATTTTGCAATGGCCTGAAATTTTTTGAAGTTGGGTGCTTTCCATTCTATACCCTTTACCATCATTTTTGAACCTCTTTTTGTCTTTATGCTACTGCTACTCCCGAATGCCATTGCAACTTGATAAGTGTAAGAAAATTCTAAATAAATTGCTTGAAATCTCTTGGAGTTGCTTGGAATTCACTTGAAATTTGTTAGCTCTGTAATCACAATAAAGAATGAAATCAAATTCTGCCCTTTTGACAAAAAAATTGCCATAAATTCTTGGTATGAAGGTAGATGAGATGACATAGTGTTTGACAGGATGTCATTTACTTACTCGGTAGAAGCTTGCAACATGATGATTGAATAAAACTTTTGTTGCTCCCGACCTAGCTTGGTAAGGTCTATAACCGACTTTCCTCGGTAGATGCAGCTCAACAAAAGATATGCTTTGTTTGATTCTTTGTGTATCTAAAATACTGATTTGATCATTTTACTTTCTTGCGTTTGGAACTACTCTAGATATAGCTTGATGATACAGTTCTAGATCCTTTATGAATCTAATTGGAAATGATGGAGTCACCAACTTCTTGAGTGACATTTCCATCACTTGAACTATGTTGCTCGGTAGATTTTGGAATCCATTGTTGCCTCATTTGCTTCTGAATGTTTTCAGCTTTATCTTTCTTTTCATCTTCAACTCTTCCTATATTCATGTAGTTTTTAGCTATATGATCGAGTTTAGTGCATGTATAACATTTTACTATTGTGTCTCTTTTCCTCAAGTGATGCCTTGAGCAGTCTTTACCAATGTGTCCATATTCTCCACAATAATGACATCTACACCAGGTATTGTAATCCCATCCAAAGATTGCTTTAACAAGTTGTTTAGCTGGACTGAATGATTTGGATCTGCATTGGAATGCCTTGCGACTATGCTTCTTGCACTTGTGACAATTGCCTTCAAATTTTGGTTTCTCCTTGCATTCATTAGCTTTATGACCATGATGACTGCAATTGTAGCATTTACCATTGAATTTACCTTTTCCATTGCTCCAACACTTGTTTGATGTGTGACCTAGCATACCACAATGATTTCAAGTAGGTCTTTGATTCCTTTGGGCACCTTGTTTGGAGGTTTCACCTTCTTCCTTGTAACCAAGTCCAGCTTTGCCTTTTTGTCTATGAAGATTTTGTTCACTTTGCTGATTTAATTGAGTTATGTCTACTTGAGATTTCATCATTCTTTCATTGATTTTCTTTTCAGTGAGCAAGTCATTTTCCAAACTTTCATTGATTTGTCTTTCAGATCTCAAGTCACTTTTTAAGCTTTTATTGATTTGTCTTTCAATGATCAGATCATTCCTTAGGCTTTCATTTTCTCATCTCAGATTCATAATTTCTTCATTTGCATTAGATAGTTGATCTAAAAGATCTTCATGCTGAAGGGATTGATTATTTGTTACCTCTAAGTCTTCATTTGCCTTGTTTCTCTATTCCAAAACTTCACATAGCTTAATTGATTGGATTTCTTGTTCTCTTTTAAGCTTTCTTACTTCTTCCTACAGGGAACCATTCTTTGCTAGGAGTTCCTTGATAACCTCATTAGCTTCATCTAAACTGCTTGATAGTAAAAGTTCTTCAATCATTTCTTCAACATACTGATGATCATTCATTTGTCTTAGAAGTTCCTTCCTTCTCTTCAAGGATTGAGAAAGATGCTCCTTTGCTTCTTTGAGTTGAGTCATGGCCATTTCCAGATCTAGCTTTTCATTTTCAATAGCTTTGTCAAGTATAAATATCTCCATTGTCCTTGATCTTTTCTCAAGCTGTCAAGCTTTATCTCTAGAACCAAAAAGCTCTGATACCAATTGTTGGAAATATTCAAGATATGATAGGTTACTAAGAGGGGAGGGGTGAATCAATAACTTCAAAACTTTAAAACATTTTCAGCATTTTAAGCATATATACCATTCACCATTCATTCATCTAATATACTGCATAAATGAGAGATCAAACATTCATAATACATGTAGACAGTGATTTGGTGACCTAGAAACCTTCCAAATAGAAAGTAAAACTAGGGTGCGGATGATACCCATAAAACTTTGCTACTGTAGTATGAAGTTGGCTTGTTAAGGCTTACATTGATCACTTCTAGTGATATGCCCTGTTAGGAGCATAAAGTATTGCTAGGTCCACCTTGTTAGAGGATTTACAAACATACACTTAAGTATGCACTCTGTTAGGAGATTTATACAAAGACTGTTAAGTTTACCCTATTAAAGGATTTACAAAACTGATTCACCTATTAGGATGAAAGAGTGGATCTACTTAAAAACTTGATTTTCTGATTAGATCCTTGAAGTATATATCACCTCTTGTTACTGATGAATCATTATTGCTCCTTGTAGACCTTGTTGAATATTCTGCTCTTCTTCTGATTCACATTTACACTTCTCAAAATATTACATGTCTCTCTTGATACTCTTTTTTACATACATCTTACAAATGATATAATACATTACATATATATACCATTCCAATAATTACAATTTCAAGGTCAGCTAAAACACAAGTGAACAAAATATTATTGAGTCAGCCAAACAGTAAATAACTCGAGTTCATTGAACTGACTCAGTGACCTTCTGATACTCGGCATCCACTGCATTACTCAACATCATCACGCACTTGGTAGAAGTGAAGGCTCAATCCATACTAATCACCTGACATAGTTTTGAACTAGGTAACCATTGGAGGCTTGGTGGATATAATATCACTTGGTAAAAATTGAATCCCTCGTTTACCTTGCTTTCACTTGGTAAACATTATACTTTCATTTACTTGGTAAACACTACACTTCTATCACTTGGTAGACATTGTGCTTCCATTACTCGGTAGGCACTGTGCTTCCATCACTTGGTAGACACTATCCTTCCATCACTTAGTAAACACTGTGAAGCTAGGTGAACACTGTAACTTGATAGACACTGCTAGATTGCACATTCACTTGATAGCTATACTCAGCTCGGTTAACACTTGAATGCTCGATGTGAACTGCAAGGCTCAGTGTAAACTGCTTAACTGAGTGATGAGCTCGGTAGTTATACTGATATAGATAAGTGTTGTCTTTAATTTCACACAAATGTCATATCAGTCATCAAATAGTGCAAAGTATGTTGAAAGAGTTAAAGCATGTGTTAGTGCAATCAAAGCATCTAGAGGAGATATCAGTAAGGAGGCAGTTATAAGTAAGTTCTTAGAACTCTACTTCCTATTTTTGCAATCAAAGTTTCTACAATTAAAGAAAGGAGATGTGAGGAAAATCATAAAATAAATTTAGAGGCCATAGTTGGAAGATTGACTACATTTGAGCTAGACAACTATGACAACTATGTTCTAATTGCTAAGAATGTTGAATCAGCATTTGAAGCCAAGCTTTCACTCAAAGAAAAAGGGAAAAAGATGAAGGAACCAAAATCAAAAAGTGATGAAGAATCAAAAAAAAGTTTAGACAATGATCTTGAAGTGGTTGAAGCTCTACTAGCAAGAAAATATTTAAGAGGCAAAGGAAAATACAAAGGTAAATTTCCTCTAATTTGTTTCTCTTGTGAAGAAATTGGACATATTATTGTTAGGTGCCCAAATAAGCAGAACAAAGATGAGAGGAAAGGCAACAAGTACAATGGCAAGAAAGACTTCAAATCATTCAAGGATAAAGGTAAGAAAAAATGTTTTATGGAAAAAGATTCTAATGATTCTAATAATGAAGAAGAAGATGAAATTGTCTACATTGCTTTAAAAGATGAATTTGATAATGATGAGGAAATGGTACTAATTTCTCATATGAGAAAAAATGATACATGGATCATAGATAGTGGTTGTTCTCATCACATAACTAGTGATAAAACTAAGTTTGAATACTTTTAAGACTATGATGGTGACAGTGTAAGATTTGGTAACAATGAACCTTATTGTATAAGAGGAAAAGGAAGAATCTCTCTAACCAAGGAACTTGTGTGTGATAATGCATATTGGATAGAAGGACTAAAACACAATTTTTTGAGTGTGGCACAACTACTCAATAATGGATTCAAGGTAGAATTCATGCATGGAAAAGAAAGATTTCTAGATGGCAAAGGAAAGCTGATTGGATCTAGCAGTCAAACAAAAGGTAACTTATTTTATCTTGAACTTGGTGAATGTTCACGCTTCATTGCTCAAATTGATGAAAGTTGGTTATGGCATAAGAGGTTGTGTCATGTAAACTTTGATAACTTAATAAAGATCAGTAAATTCAAGAAAGTAAGAGGTATTCCTGACACAAAGAAACTTGAGGTTGGTCTATGCAAGAATTGTCAAATTGGTAAAATGGGAAAGACTAGTTTTAAAAGCAAGAACTATCAAACTGAAGAAGTTCTAGAAATTGTGCATACTGATTTGCGTGGAACTATTGGCATTGAAATTTATACTGGTAAAAAATTCTTCATTCTGTTTGTTGATGATTATTCAAGAATGATGACTGTCATGTACCTTAGAGAGAAATCAGAAGCATTTGAAAAGTTCAAATGGTATTTGGCCAAAGTAGAAAAGGAAATAAGAAAAAGACTAAAATGCTTAAGGTCTGACAGAGGTGGTGAATTCATTTCACATGAGTTCAATAACTTTTTCATTGAAAGGGGAATCAAAAGATAGGTTTTAGTACCTAGAACTCCTAAACAAAATGGAATAGCAGAAAGAAGGAATAGATCTATAATTGATTGTGCAAGAACCTTAATGATTGAGAAAGACATTGCTATCAAATACTAGAAGAAAGCTATCAGCACTGCAGTTCATACCTTGAACCGAGTATAGTTGAAAAAGGACTCATTCAAAACACCCTATGAATTATGGTATGGCTACAAACCCAATGTAAGTTATCTAAAGGTATTTGGAAGAAAATGTTACATTTTGAAAGAATCTAGAAAAGGTAAATTTGATGTAAAAAGTGATGGAGGAATATTTTTGGGATACTCTTGCAAAAGAAAAGCATATAGATGTTTGAAATTATCTACTCACAAAGTTATAGAAAGTGCACATGTGAAAGTTGATGAGTTTGTAGAAAGAACAAAAGAAGAAAGAAAAAAGGAACCTGAAGACTACAAAAGATTTGTTTAAATTGAACCTGATATAATACCAAGTATACCAATCAATAAGGAATCCTCAAATCTAGAGTCTTCATTAACTGAGTCACAAGAAGTTCAAACTGAGTCAGCATCTACTGAGCTATAAGAACCCAAGCTGCAAACAGAATCTATCGAGTTAGCATCTACCAAGCCCAAGCAACCTGAATTAGAACCAGAAGTTGAGAGACAGAAGGATAACAATGCAATTCATTCAAAAGGTAAGGAGCCCATGTTAGCCAAATATGTCAGAAAGCATCATGCACTAGATCAGATCATTGGTGATAAATTAGAAGTAACAATGACAAGAAGTAAGTTGAAAGGCACTTGTTTACTTACTAATTTTGAACCTAGAAATGTCAAAGATGCACTAGACAATGAAAGTTGGATTAAAGCTATGAATGAAGAGATAGAATAGATAGAGAAAAACAAAACATGGACTCTTGTACCTAGACCCAAAGACAAGAATGTGATTGGAACAAAGTGGGTATTCAGAAACAAACTAAATGAAGATGGTAAGGTATTAAGGAACAAAGCTAGACTGGTATGCAAAGGATACTCTTAAGAAGAAGGTGTAGACTATGGAGAAACTTTTGCTCCTATTACAAGATTGGAAGATGTCAAAACCTTTCTTGCATATGTTGCATACAAAGGATACAAATTTTATCAAATGGATGTCAAGTTAGCATTTCTCAATGGCATATTGGAGGAAGAAGTTTACATTGAGTAGCCTGAAGGTTTTGTTGATCCAAATAAGAAGGACATGGTCTACAAGTTGCATAAAGAATTATATGGTTTGAAATAAGCCCCTAGAGCATGGTATGAAAGATTGCATAACTATCTTATTCAGATTGGTTTTCAAAGAACTAATGACAACAACTGTTTGTACATAAAGGAAGGATTAGATAATAAGATTGTTTTGGCAGAAATATTTGTAGATGATACTTTGTTCACCGAAAATGATGATCTTTGCAAAGAATTTTTAGAACAAATGAACAAGGAATTTGAAATGTCGACATTTGGTGAGATAAAATTCTTTTTTGATCTTCAAATTCAACAGAATAAGAATGGCATCTACATCACTCAATCTAAATACATGCAAGAGATATTGAAAAGGTTTGGTATGGAAGATTGCAAACCAGTTGGGACTCCTATGTGTACTGGATTAAAACTAACCAAGGATGATGAATCAAAGGAAGTGGATCAAACATTATATAGATCTATGATTGGAAAGTTGCAGTATGTAGTGCACACAAGACCAGACATTTTCCTTGCAGTAGTAATTATAGCAAGATTCTTAGCAAAACCAAAAGAAAATCACATGATGGCAATTAAAAGGATCATGAGATACTTAAACGGAACTGAAGATTATGGATTATGGTATAAACTTGGAGGAAAAATGGATTTAAAGATGTTTACTGATTTAGATTGGATAGGAAATATCAATGACAGAAAGATAACAAGTAGAGGAGCTTTCTTTCTCAGAAAAAAGTTGGTTTCTTGGACAAGAAAAAAGCAAAATTGTCCATCTCAATCCATAGCAGAAGCTGAATATGTTGTAGCAATAGTAAATTGCTCAAACATTGTGTGGTTTAAACAATTATTGAAAGATATGAAGAAAGAAATCATAGAACCAGTTGCTATGTTTTGTGATAACACAAGTGCAATTAACATCTCCAAGAATCCAATGATGCATTCAAAAATCAAGCATATTGCTATAAAATATCACTTTTTTAGAGAATTGGTGCAAGAAAAGGAAATAAGATTGGAATATGTGCATACAAAGGAACAAATTTTTGACATATTCACGAAGCCTTTACCTAAGGATGCATTCTTGTATCTAAGAGGTAAGTTAGGGGTCATTCCCCTATCTGAAGCTCACTAAAATACAATTTTAGTGATGCATCAATAGGAACAGAATTGAAGATCTATCAGTTGATGCAACAAACCAATGAAGACATTGCACATGAATTAGTACATCAGGTACAATGCTATTCAATTGTTTTGAGTTATCTTTGGCATTTGTTGTCAAAGAGGGAGAATATATATTGTCATATCTTTCTGAAATTTTCAAATAATAAGAGTTTGTGTAAGAGGGAGAGATTATATGTAAGAGGGAGTTTTGTCATTAAAAGACTTGTTTTCAAATTTCATTCTACTATGATATGTTGTGTTGCCATTAATGCCAAAGAGAGAGATTGTTGGATACAATTTTTCAATTGTGTGTTGTCTTTGATGTCATATCAGTCATTAGATAGTACCTACCAAACTCAGAAAGTCAACAAAGCAAAGGATAGTGTCTAGCGAGCTCAGAAGGTCAGCAAGGCAATAGACAGTATCTACTAAACCCAAAAGGTTAGTAAAGATAGCTTGTAGTGTCTATCAAGTAGACAGCTTGTTTCCAAGCCTTCAAGGTAATTAAAGAAATTTAGTTATTACCGAGCTCACTCGATAATCGAAGAGAACATGACAAAAGCAATTCTTATCGAGATCACTCGGTAATCGAAGAAAATATGATAGAAAAACCTCTTACCAAGTTCACTCAGTCATCAAAGGTAATTTGGTAAAAGTAGTTCTTACCTACTAAAACTCAGCAACCAAAGGATTTTAAGATATTGTAGTGTTAACCGAGTCAAGAAGGTTAACTCTAAAAATTCTTGGAAGTAGTATTTACTAAGCAGGGTCGGCCAGTAAAGGACGTTTATTTGTTTAAGAATAATATCTGTAGCTGACTTATGAATGATTTATTGGTAAATGTAACATGTAAATGAGCTGACTTGACAACCTGAATGATATAAGTAAGAAGTCAAGTTGCGAATTCAAAATAGTATGATGTGGAAGAATGTGGAATTAATATGATATGAAGATTGATTGTTGTGGAAGAAGATTCAAAGGATAATCAGAGATCATTGAGGAGCATCAGAGCCATATTTGATCAAGGAGGATCTAATGATGCTAAACAGAGACCTGTATCCAGCAAATTCAGTTGCATCTTGTTCAGGTCAATTCACTGTTGCTTTTTAACCATTGTAGCAATGATTTCAAATCTCTTAATAGAGTTGGTTTAATAGCCATTTTGTAAATCCTTTAACAAGGTGACAGTTCAGTTGAATTGTTCTAAAAGACCTCTACCAAGGCCACTCCTAACAGGGTGATTAAATCCTCTAAAAAGGTCACACCTAACATTTTTTATTGTAACCTTTAACAAGGTTGGCTCCTAATAGGGCTCACTTCAGAAAAGTGAAAAATTGGTGACTAGTTACTTAGTGGATTTTCCCATATTGGGCTTTCACGTTAAATCTAGTGTCTCTTGTGTTCACTTTATTTTTAGTTACATTCATGAATGCTTGAAAAGAAAGTAATAGTTTAATTTACCAAGTTACAGTAGTTGTTTGCTGAGTAAAAGAAGTAAGTAGATCATTAAGACATCTAAAAGATTTGTGGATTAATTTTTGTGAGTAATTGATTCACCACCCCCTCAGTTACTCTATCTTTAATTCCAACACACTTTCACAAAAGTTTGCATATAATTGCTCAACATCACAACTACACAATTCCACTTTTCATCACAAGATGTCCTTTGCATAAATATTATGCTTTTACAAAAAAATTTGCTAGGTTAGCTAAGACCAAAATACACTTTTCAACTTACAGTAAACATCTAGGATGTTGACCCTAATTGGACAAGTAATTATTTTATAAATAAAATAGATCTTTCCTTCAATTCGACTATCTTGTTTCACTTAAAACATGAATATATCTATTCTATATAGTCCGTACTATCTTTTGAGCTAATACACATCATCATCAACATGTATAATATCTCCATCTAACTTCATTACTCATAATATGATGTCAGCAACAAGTTATAATCAAAACAATACACTATTGTATAACAAAATCCATATTTAGACAATTTTTTGATTACCATAAGCAAAGTATCTTTATTTTTGAGGGTTCTTGTAAGCATGTACATCATGTGTTTCCATACATGACAATAGTTACATAAATCCATTAGCCAATTATAAAAAATCTCCCCCTTTGGCATTGATGGCAACAAAATAGGGAAAATTGGCTAAGTAACAAAAACTTTCTCAATGTACTTCTCCCCTTAACAATTTTCTCAATGTACTTCTAGCCTTAACAATTTTCTTGGGTGCTTCTCCCCCTTTGACATCAATGACAAAGGTTAAAATGTTAAAAAAACTATCCAAAAAATTCTCCACTCATTGTCAAAAAAGTTGTCCTTTCTTAAGCTGATAGAATCTTCATGCACGCATGAAAATTTTCCTTAAGATTATCCATACCTTTAGTCCATGTCTTCTTGGTAGATTCATCTAAGGTGAGAATTTCACATAAGGAATATGATGCAATCTCAACTACATTAAGGTCTGAATACAAAAAGTTTGAATAAATGTCCTTTGCCTCGACACATTCTTCCAACTATTTCTCAACAAAAGATATTTTCAGAGAAATAAACTCTCTGAAATCTGAAATTCTCTTGAAAATTTGTTCATTCTAGAGTTCTAGTTTCTTGATATCACTTTGAATACTGGCCACTTGTCCTTCAAAATCATCAATTTTACAAGTTGGACATTGTATCTGGTTATATAGAGCTTCTAGCTCACTTATCTTTCCTCCAATCTGAGTGTCAATGTCCTTAGTTAGCTTATGAGATAGATTACACTTAATGGATAGTATCTTACCATCCTATTGACACTTCCAAAGTTCCTTGATACAAATATCAAGACATCAAAAATCATTCTTAATATTTTGACAAATGGTGCTAAACAAGTTAGCATCATGTGTGATTTGTGCCTTTGCTTCTACAACACTCAAAAAAATAGTGAATTCCTCATCAAATGATTTTTGCATTACCTATGCCATCTATTCTGGATATTCTTCTATGTGCTATATTTCTAGAATACTATGTAGTTTGTCAGTAACCTCCATCAAGGTTTTCTATTCTATTCTTTTGAATTACCTTTGAGAAGGATGAGATCAAATTAGTTTGATCATTATCATCAATTGCTAGGCTAGCAAGAAAAAGTGGAGTAGATGAACTAGAAGGTTTAGTGTCATCCTCCCTTTGTTTCTTGGCTACATCTTGGACTGTTCTCTCTTCTTCTTCTTTCTTTTCTCTTTCCTTTCTCTCTTTTTCCCTCTTCTCTTCCTCTTCTAATATCTTCTTCTCATCTTTTTTTGTTTTCTTTCTTAATTCTTTTTCAGTTAATCATTTTTTTCCTCCTCTTCTTTTGTTTTTATTTCATCTTCAAGCATTTTTCGCTTGCCATCTTCTACTTTTTTTTTCTCTACTTCTAATAATCTCTTCTCTTCTTCCATTTGCCTTAGTTTATCTTCAATATCCTTAGAATGAGATTTAGGTGGATCTGAACTCTCAAATGAGTTAGTATCCTCAATGTTAATGGTAAAATTGGTGTAATCTATCTACATAGTGTCACAACTTACTGATACTTCTAAGCTTCTAGGTGTAGATGAAGATGTTGCCTTAGATTTTGTTAACATTTTACTTATTGCTACTACAATCTCACTTCTTAACTTATCTTTCTCACCCACCATAAAGAAAAATGGTCTCACTTTATTTATTAAGTAAGGTGCTAGATTGTTCAATAATTTCTTAATTTCTTCTTCATCATCAGTCTTGCAAATAGTCCTTAGCATAGATTTTTAAAGTTCTAAATCTTCTTCTCTAGTTGGTGCCTTCTTCTCAATAAGTTTGTCATAGACCTTCTAGTTTACTATGCCCTCAATATCCTTGAGCTTAAAATTATTAGCTATAATATATCTCACAGTAGTGATATCAATCTGATCTTTCTCAAAGTTATTATACAAATCATAGAATTTTTTCATCTAAACAAAGTTTCCTTCAATAGAATTAGCTGAATTTATATTTTCTATCTTCAGCTTCCAAGGTTGTTGAGCTTTTCCTACTAATTTCTTTGAAGTTGCTACCTTCTCCACTTTCTTAACTTCTTCTTCTTCTTCTTCTTTATTGCTAGACTCAATAATTGTGAATAATGTCTTTTGCCTTTTACCTATTCTAGTGGCTTGTTGCTTGACCCTCTTTGTCCTTGTGGTCACAACTTCCACTAATCTCTTAGATTTTCTCTCTAGCTCACTTGGTTAAACATCAAATACTGCTGCATAAGGAATGCTCTGTTCTAAAGATGTCTCTACAATAGATATTGACAAAGGTTGCACATTTAGTATACCTTGCTTCATGCTTTGCCTGATTGCCTATGATTCACTCTTAGTCATACTAGCCTTTGATAAAGCTTTCTTCATAATTGACTATATCTTCATTTGAGAAGCCTTCTCCAAGGATGCCTGATGAGTTGACTGGGTAATATAATTATAGGCTCCTAGTCTATATTCTATTTTATCCTTCTTTGAGTTCAACAATAAATTAATATACCCAACTGCAATATCATCACTCAATTCATAACCTAAGGGATCAAGAAAATTTTCCTGATATTTTACTACTTGAATATACATAAAATCTATATCAACCATAATACAAATGTCATCTTTAAATCTATCTACAATTGTAGGTGCAATTTTGAATCTCTATCTCATTTCATTATGAAATGTCTTTATAATCAAGTTTCCACTATCCAACATCTTATCTATTGGATGTCTTCTACATACATTAGTAATATTTTCCATTGTACATCTTTCACTACTAGTTATCTCTGTGACTGACAAATATGGAAATCTTTTAAGTACATGAAAGAATATGCGATTGATTAATGAATAGAATTTAAACATACCATTCATATTCCTTTTGATCTTTTCTAGGTTCTAAAGTAGTTGCATTCTCATAATTTCACTAAGATTTACTTGTTCCTTCTCCACACATATCTTGTAGGCTGCATAGATGAATCTGGCTGACAATTCATCACTCTTTCAACTTGAACATAAGGATTAAGTAATGATTCTACTTAGCTATCTTACATCATCTTGCTTAATGGTATTGATCACCCAGAGCCTTTCCATTATATACTACCTTGGTATAAATCTAAACTTTCTTCTTAACCATTTTCTCACCTATAGGTACACTGCCTTGTCTACAAAGACCAATTACCTCATGAATAAGGTCAGGTGAAATATCAACCATACTATCTTGCATCCATAATTTTCCATCATGTATCCTACTTAATATAATCTATGTCTACTCATATATGTCCAATTCATGGTAGGAATGATATTTTAATAGGTCTAGTTCCTTTAAATGTTCAAATTTGGGCTTCATTGTCATATCATGATTGAAAACTAATTCCATATCCTTGAACTCATGTATTCACTCCCAATAGATTCAAACTTTTTGTTAAGATAACTTCCCTCATCTTTCAAATAAACTACATTGTTTAGTGTAATGGATAATGTTGAACTAGGTTTTCCTTCTATGGGTTTCATGGAAGCAATCTTCAACTTAGGTTTGTCATCATTCTCAACATTGTGAACTACTGAGATATCCAAGATTCTAATAAATATGAACTTTTACTGAACAAATTCTGCAGATAAATAATAAAATACCTTTTCCAAAATAAGGGTTTTCTTCAAAATCAACTTAACAAGTCACTTTTGAGTGCTCTCTATTTTGGATGTATTCATAATGAACTAGAAATCAAGTTTGTACTCCATTTATTCCATCAACTTGAACTTGCATTAATTGCATACTTTACAAACATGAAAAAGCTATCAATTACATTTTTTAATCAAATAACTTATCAAGAACATCTATCTGATCTTCAGATGCCACACGAGGTTTTCCATAGCTATCTTTTACCATGACAAAGCTCTACTAATCTTCACATCACAAAATTCTTAGCAAAAATATAGTTTTACATCTTCTTCTATAGAATTGACTTACTCTATTATAATAATAACTCTTAATTCCTTCATAATATTTTTAGATAAGCTCCAAATTACAAGCAAGCTTAGATACAATCTAAACTTAACTTGATACACCTTTTATCAACTTTGATTCCTATACATCGATCTTTGAGTGAAGTTACAAACTCTAGTGTTGTGAACAAGCTTAATTCAACTTAATCAAATCAAACTCAATAACTAACTTTGATCTTCCTGTTTCATCATCTTCTAGCTTTTCTTTAGAGATGTCTAATCCTTTTACAAATCCTCATTGAGTTCTTCTCAAAGTTCATTGACTACATTCCTTTCTTCCTCATTGTCTTTGTTAGTTTCAGAGTTCCTCTCATGGTTCCTTTTGCCATTTTTGAAATTTCTTCCATTATTCCATTTGTTTATGAAGTTTCTTCCATTGTTTTTTCTATTTGTAAATTTTATTTCCATTATGCAATACCTTGTTGTATGTCTGAAGTTGTTACATAACTAATATACTGGAGTTTTGCTTCTAGGATTTTTTCGATCATCAGGTGCATGACAATTCTGAGCTATGTGTCCAAAGTTGTTACACTTATAACACATGATCTATCTTCTTTCCCCATAAGGTCTTCCTTCTTTCAATTTCCTTTCATTAGATCTTCTTTTATCTGCAGGGTTAGTATTCCTAGACATTCTACTATTCCTTCTATCATAATCATACTTAGGTTTTCTACAATCAATTTCTTTATGATCCATTCCATGAAAAGTATGACAATAAAAATCATTAACATGATTAAATGATTTATTTGTACAATCTCTTTTCATATGACCTATTTCATTACATAAAAAACACCTACCTCTATATTCATATCTAGTTTCCTTAGGAGATTCCACTTGCTTTGGTTCATCCAAAATTTCAACTTCCTTATCTTGTCTAACTTCTATAGGCTTATTAATATATTGACTGGATTCAATATTATCATTAGATTTACCTTTTTCTTTTGGATCTGATATACTCTCAGGATCTTTGCAGACATGTTAAATAGATAACCAAGACCAGTCTTATCATAAGTAGGTCTCTGTATTGACATTGAATCATCAATCTTTCCTTGGCTAGAATAAAGCTTCTCAAGCTACTACTTACACTGAGTTAATTCACCTTTCACAATAGTATTGTACTTATGAAGTTCTTCATGATCTTCTTTCAATGTTTCAAATTTAGATGTCTTCTTTTCTAGACTTACTCTTAGATCTACATTTTCAGTCTTCAAATCAATTTCAACATTGCTAGGATCACTCCTCAAAGTCAGCATCAGATTTGTAATCTTTAATTCATGCTTCAATATCATGTACTCTATCTTTAGCTTTGAATAATCATCATCACTAGTTTCAGATTTAGTAGATTTAGGCTTGGATTTGAGATGTTCAATCTTTTCCTTTAATTGTCCAACATGTACTTTGGAGTCTTCATATCTGTCTTTTAGTTTATCTCTTCCTTCAGTAAGGAGATGAATTTTTTCAAGTGTGTCTTCAAGGTTCTCCATCAACTATTCCATATCCATAGGGATCCTACTCAAGCTATTAATCCTCTTCAAAGTAATTAGGCTTTGATACCAATTGTTAGAAATAGGGGTTATTGAGATGGGGGGTGAATCAATAATCTACAAACTTTAGTCACCAACTGAATATTATTTCTTACTTTAAACCATACATAACAAAGTAATAAAGTAATGTTGAATAGTAAAAATAACCATGCACAAAGACAACTCATAATACCATATTTTGTTAACTAGGAAAACCATGACCAAGGGAAAACCTTGGTGGGGATGATACCCACTAGATAATATATTGATATATAAGTTCCTTGTTAGAGGATGGACCCTATTAGGAGTCAATGAGAAAATGTAGTATAAGGAGTTCCTGTTAGGAGACTTTGAATCTTGTTAGGAGATTCCAGCCCTATTAGGAGTAGTGGTACAGTAATTGCAAGATGAGCCCACTACCTAAACATACACTTCCAATTACAAAAAGAGATCATTGCGCAAACAAGTAATCAAAGTTCTAGAATATAGGTACTATTAGATCTTTCTTGTTTGATCTTTGATCTTTACCTTGATCTCAGATCAAAAAATATCTTTGAAAAACTTCACATTTATTGCTTTTAAAGTAAACAAAATAATTATTTCCTTCAATTTTGTTGTCTTGTTTCACTTAAAACAAAAATATCTTTGTTCTGTAGAATTTGTACTGACTTTCGAGGTAATTCACATCATCATCAACATCTACACTATCTCCATCTAACTTTTCTAGTCATAATATGACATCAACAAGAAGTTATAATCAAAATAATACGTAGTTGTATACCAAAATCCATAGTTAGACAATTTTCTAATTACCAAAAGCTAAGTATCTTTATTTCCAAGGTGTCTTATAAGCATGTACATCATGTGTTACCATAAATGACAAAAATTGCATAACTCCATTAGCCAATTCTCAACAATATTCCTACCTAATCAAAATGTCATGTCTATTTGATTGAGAGGATTTGAATTTTTTTATACAAAAATAGCACCTAGAGGAAAGGTTGAGTTATTAAAAGGAAGCTACAATGGACATTTGATTGGATAGACTTTGATAAAGAAAATTTATTATTTATGTCAAGAAAGTTAAGGTAAGCCAAGCAATAGAGTAAATGGCTAATAAATGTCAAGTGATTCTAGTGTCAACTAAGCTATAGTTAGTGCTGCGAAGATCTAGTGTTGACAAAGCATTAGTATCGACTAAGAAAGATAGTTGATGCTAAGCCAGAAGTTTTACAGTAACCAAGTAATTAAATAATGACCAATTGTAAAAATTTAGAGATTGCCAAGTGTATCATCTGAAAATGGAAGCACTTCTATGTTAATAGTGTTTAGCCCTCTAAGTAAGTGGTCTAGGGTCATGTCAAGTGCCTTGAATGGGGCTTTTCATAGATCTAGTTATTTTCCCCCTAATCTACTTCTCTCTCTCTCTCTCTCTCTCTCTCTCTCTCTCTCTCTCTCTCTCTCTCTCTCTCCATTTCGAACCTATTTTTGACAACTATCTTTGTAAAATTGAGGACCTTGACTTTCTTCATTAAGACTAACCTTCTAGGTCAAGGTCAAACTCTACCCTAACCTAGGTCAAGGACTACCTCAACCCTGACCTAGGGTAGGGTCGACCTTGTCCCTGCCCTAGGTCTATTCTTCTATTTCCTAGAGTTTTAGGACATCACACTTCAAAAAGTTTCCTTTCCCTCTACTGGGTCTATTGTTTTGGGTTTGAAAATGTTAGACTATTAAATTACATTTATCTAGGCTCATTTCTAGGGGTTAAGGTTAATGGTATTTAATGCTCCCATGTTGACCTTTTCTAAGAGTTTGTGCCCTAGATCTCTATATAAGGAGGCCTTCTTCCCTCATTTTGACATCTAATTTTTTCATAAGATGTGTGGTGATATCAACTAAACTATTACCTTTCTACATTCATTATTCTATGAAGTGAAGATCTACTAGCATTCAAGCATTCAATTTTTCAAGAATCCAATTCATCAAGGAGGTTAATTGTTAGCCATTGAAGGATTCAATCTCTATGGAGCCCTCTTGTTGAATATCTCTCCATCCACATTCACTCAAGTCCTTTTCTATGCATAGATACATTAAATATTGGTGTTGAAGTGTTGGCATTAAGTTATTATTGCCATTAGTGACAAAACTTACTCAATTCTAAATGATTACTGAGTGCATCACTCAGTCTACAGTATATACTGAGCATTCAGTGATTACCTCATAGGTTCATCACTTAAGTAGTTCATACTGAGCATTCATGAAGCTATCGAGTGGGTGTGCATCCTAGCAATATCTACCAAGCTTCACAATTTACACTGAGCTTCATAGTTTACACCGAGCATCTCAGTATCTACCGAGCAGTCAAACTATGTTATAGGAATCTAGTGTTTACTGAGTGATGCAAGTGTAATGTTTACCAAGTGATGAGAGTACAGTGTTTACGAGTAATATAAGTATAGTGTTTGCCGAGTGAAATCAAGGTAAAATGAAGGAGCAATTTTTACCTAGTGACACTATATCTATCGAGTCTCCAATGGTTACCGAGTTCTAAGCTATGATGTGTTGTTAGTATGGATGGAACTTCTACTTCTACTAAATGCATGACAATGCCAAGTAATGTAGTGGATTCTGAATATTAGAAGGTCACCAAGTTAGCTTGAAGAACCTGAGTTTTCTACTATTTGGTTGACTCAGTAATGTTTTGTTCACTTGTGTTTTAGCTAACCTTGCAATTGTAATTATTGGAATGGTATATATGTAATGTAATATATCATTTGCAAAAGATAAGAGAGGTGAATGAATGGATATGAAAAGCTTTGAATGGAAGCAAATTAGTAGCTGAGCAGAGTATTTAGCAAGGTCCATAAGGAGTAGTAAAGATTCATTAGTCATAGGAGGTGATCTATACTTCAAGGATCTAATCATCAAATCAAGTTTGTAAGTAGATCCACTATTTCATCCTAATAGGTGAATTAGTTTTGTAAATCTTTTAATAGGGTAAACTTATCAATATTTGTATAAATCTTCTAACAGAGTGCATACTTTAGTGTATGTTTGTAAATCCTCCAACAAGGTGGACCTAGTAGTCCTTTGTGCTCCTAATAGGGAAGATCACTAGAAGTGGTCAATGTAAGCCTTAACAGGCCAACTTCATATTGTAGTAACGAAGTTTTGTGGGTATCATCCCCACCCTAGTTTTACTTTCTATTTGGAAGGTTTTTGGGTCACGAAATCACTGTGTACACGTGTTATAAATATTTGTTCTCTCATATATGTAGTAGATTAGATGAATGAATTGAGAATAGTATATATAGTTAAAGTTCTAAATTGTTTTAAAGTTTTGAAGTTATTGATTCACCCCTCCCCTCTCAGTAACATATCATATCTTGAATATTTTCAACAATTGGTATCAAAGCTTTGTGGTTCTCAGGATAAATTTTGATAGCTTGAGCAAAGATTAAGGACAATGGAGATATTCAGACTTGACAAAGCTATTGAAAATGAAAAGCTAGATTTGGAAATGGCCATGGCTCAACTCAAAGAAGCAAAGGAGCATCTTTCTCAATCCCTGAAGAGAAGGAAGGAACTTGCAAGACAAATGAATCACCATCAGTATGTTGAAGAAAAGATTGAAGACCTTTTACCATCAAGCAGTTCAGATGAAGCCAATGACGCTGTCAAGGAATTCCTAGCAAAGAATGGCTCTCTACAGGAAGAAGTAAGAAAGCTTAAAAGAGAACAAAAAATCCAATCAATCAGGCTGTGTGAAGTTTTGGAATAGAGAAACAAGGTAAATGAAGACTTAGAGACAAGAAATATTCAATTCCTTTAGCATGAAGATCTTGTGGATCAACTATCTAATGCAAATGAAGAAATTATGAATCTAAGATCTAAAAATGAAAGTCTGAGGAATGATTTAAACACTAAAAGAAAAATCAATGAAAGCTTACAAAGAAAATTGAGATATGAAAGACAAATCAATGAAACTTTGGAAAATGACCGAATAATTGAAAAGCATTTCAATGAAAGAATGATGAAATCTCAAGCAGACATGACTCAATTAAATCAACAAAATGAGCAGAATTTTCATATATAAAAGGTAAAGCTGGACTTGGTTATAAGGAATAAGGTGAAACCTCCAAACAAGGTGCCCAAAGGAATCAAAAACCTACTTGTAATCATTGTGATAAGTTAGGTCATACATCAAACAAGTGTTGGAGTAATGGAAAAGGTAAATTCAATGGTAAATGCTACAATTGCAGTCAACATGGTCATAAAGCTAATGAATGCAAGGAGAAACCAAAATTTGAAGGAAATTGTCACAAATGCAAGAAGCATGGTCACAAGGCATTCCAATGCATATCCAAATCATTCAATCTAGCCGAACAACTTGTTAAAGAAATATTTGGATGGGACTAAAATAGCTGGTGCAGATGTCATTATTGTGGAGAATATGGACACATTGGCAAAGACTGCTCAAGGCATCACTTGAGAAAAAGAGATACAACAGTAAGATGTTATACATGCACTAAACTTGGTCATATAGCTAAGAATTGCATGAATATAGGAATAATTGAAGATGAAAAGAAAGCTAAAGATGACAACATCCAAAAGCATATGAGGCAACAATGGATTCCAAAATCTACCGAGCAAGATAGTTCAAATGATGGCAATGTCACTCAAGAAGTGAGTAACTGCATCAATTTCAATTAGATTCATAAGGGAGGATATAGAATTGCATCTTTAAGTGATATCTCAAGCAGTTTCAAAATAAAAGAAATAAAAATGATCAAATCAGTATTCTAGATACACAAGAATCAAAGAAAGCGTATCTTTCACCAAGTTGCATCTATGGAGGAAAGTTGGTTGAAGACCTTATCAAGCTAGGTCGAGAGTAACTAAAGGTTTTGTTCAAATCACCAAGTTGCAAACTTCTACCAAGAAAGTGAATGACAACCTATCAAGCACTATGTCATCTCAGCTGCCTTCATACCAAGCATTAATGAAAAAAATTTCATCAAAAGGGTAGAATTTGATTTCATTTGTCATCGCAATTTCAAAGCTAAGAAATTTTTAGGTACAATTCAAGCAATTTCGAGTGATTCCAAGTGATTTTCTAGCAACAAATTTGTTTGAAAAATTTCTATCTTTTACCAAGCATCAGTGGCATTCAGGAGTAGTAATGACACCAAGGCAAAGAAGGGTTCAGAGATGCTGGTAAAGGGTACAAAATGGAAAGCGCCCAACTTCAAAATTGTTCTGACCATTGCAGAATCACTTGACCCTAATGGTGTTCAATCTCAAATTCCACCAAAGGTACTCCTTACACATTTTAAATGTTCTATTCAAGAGATTGGAAACTTAGAGATGGACAATGCCCTAGGAGAAATGAGTGTTGATGGCTCTTTGAAACTTGAGCATAAGCATATTGAAACCAAAGGCTTGACTCATATCTCGCATATGCTAAGAAGCTTCAAAACCAAGTGGATTAGGTATATCTTGAGTCAGTTGCACAATGGGAAACTATGGTTAGAGCAGCTAGTGTTAATTATAAAGAAGATGATTCACAAAATCACAAGTCTCCCTATGGTCAACAAAGTGAAGGTTACCAAAACCCTAGGATGGGATGAGTTACAAAAGCAAACCCTAGCTGAATGGGATGGTAGAGGTTTGAAGGTTAGCACTGTATCTGATGTCAAACTAAGATTTGGCACTCATGTCATTGCCCAAAAAATCTATAGCTCTAGTCGACTGAATAGTGTATGCTTTGAGGCTATGGATTTGGCCTTCAAAATTGTAAAGAAGAACCTTGAATTTGACCTATCAAGATTACTATTGAAACAATTAAACAAGAACATGGATAGTATAAGGACTTCAAAGAACAATCCCTATAAATTTGGTTCTCTATTGACTGGTTTATTCTTCTATATTCAAAAATTCTTTCCATCTAAAGGAACTATAGTGTGGAGAAAATATATTCCCATTCATTATCAGATTAATGAGTTTGTAGAAGAAATGGGTGAAAATTTTGATAGCATCATTGATAATTATTTTAAAGATTTCAAGGAAAGGATGAATAATAGGTTTCAAATTCCACCAAAATTGGTTGAAGACTACAAAGATGATGTATGCTTTATGGTTGATTGTGATAAAGTATACATTCAAGCAGTCAGACCCCGAGTTGCATGGGAAAAACCTCTTCCTTATGAGGTTAATATTGATGAGGCCAAGGACATTATTGAAACACTGGTGAATGAGCCAGTAGACCCAAAACATCCATTTTTTAGAATATATGATGAGGAAAAGGCTAGAATTGAGCTTGAAATCAATCTACCCCAATCTATAAGCAAAGGAAAGAGGAAGATAGCTAAGTTGAAAACTGCTAATAACCCTCTTATGCTTATAGAAGGAAAAGGTGAGGATGAAGAAGATGATAAAGAAGAAGAAGGAGGCAAAGAAAAAGAACATGAATATGAAGAGGAATTGTCAAAAAAGAAAGATAAGGCAATTATTACCAAACCTAAAAAGAAGCCTACTACAGTATTCTCTAGAAGAACTAGAAAAGGCAAGTAGGAACCTATACTTGTTAGGCCTCCACTCACATTTGAGGAAAGACTAAAAAAATTGGAAGAGGGAGCTGGCATCAGAAATTTCAAGGCATTGAAATTTGAAACAAGGACAGATGCTGAGAAAATGCAGATTGAGGAACTTGTACTCAATAAGATGGGAAAATGGAAATACTCCCCAGACCAGCTCGCCCCTCAAATCTCCAAAGAACTGTTGGAGAGATTGCAACCTAGGTGGGAGTCAGCCACCCAAATGGCCAAAGATATATATGAGCAATCCCTGAAGAATCTTCTACCGAGTCTCACTGGACTAGACATTAAGGTAGCTATGAAGAAACATGAAGGTAAAATGATGATTAGACTTCACACATGTTTGATCTTAATTAAAGACATTGACCATGCTGTAAATGATGCAACAAACATGTGGAAGAAAATCTATCATCTGCAAAAGCCTAGTGAAGATCCAGTTGAAATTAAGGATGATGACAGTAGTGACAGTGATGATTTTGATAGCACTCCATCCATCACAATTACTCTAGGAGAGCTACATGCACTAATGGTAGAAAAAGAGGAAGAAGGCAAGGAGGAAGAAGCACATGAGGAAGATAAAGATGAAGAAGATCTAGTAAAAATTGCAATAGAAGTTATTACATCCCTTCCTCACTCTCCACCAAAGATAGTTACATGTACTTTGGAGATAGCTTCTGCAAGTGAGATTGTGAGCACAAGAGTCACATCAATTGCTCAATCTTCACCAACCTCCTCCCAGCTCCAGGTATCTAAAATAGATGTGCCAAGCACTTCATCTAATATCACTTCTTTAGCTACCAAGCTAGCCTCCTCAATTCCTTCATCAGCAATGAATGTACCAGTAAGTTCCACAATTTTGTTTTCATCAATTCTAGTAAGTTCTATAGTTTTGTTTCCATTAGTATCATATGTATCCACTTCCACTACAATTAGTTCAAATTTTACTATGGGTACTTTACCAAGTATGATACCATTTTTGGTAAATTTTTAAGTTTTTGATCTAGTTAGTACTCCTATTAGCATTCAATCCTCAAGTCATATCCCAGTGTTCACTGCTAGCCCTTCTATCTCCATTGTTGTGTCTGTTCCTAAGGCCAAACCAGTCATCATAGAAGTCAAACAAAAGAATCCATTAAAAATTTTGATCACTAGAAAGGAAATTGGAGAAGACATTGACTTAGACACAGAGATAGTGATTCCAAAGATTGATTATGACAATGCTACCATTGAAGAGATGAGGTTAGCTAGTCAACTCATAGAAATGAAAGCTACGTAGAAACAGTTAAGATCAGAAAAGGATAAGGAATATAAAATAATTGAAAATGCTAAGAATATAATTATAGATTCTATAGGTGTTGAAGTAGATTCTACTCAACACATTTTGATCCAATTAGAAGAGGCTATATAGAAATTTAATGAGGATTCTTCCAGACAAGAGAACCGTATTGAGAAAGTTGAAAAGAAATTTGATAATAAGGTGCTAGAGCATATTGCTCAAAAGATAGCAATAAAGCAAGTTGAATTGTCAACATTTTTGAGAAATTTTGAAAATTCTTTTGATAATGCAGCATCACTTTTTGTTAAACTTTTTGATGTTTCTGGTTTTACTAAAGAAATAAAGGATAAGTTAAATAAAATTGACATTGTTATGCAATCAAGTTCATCCAATCTAAAGATGGACTCCTCCTCCACAACCTCCCATCACACCAAAATTAGATATTTGTCAGATGTACAAGCAGAACTATTGAGAGAGGAAGCTAGGATCCGGTCTACACTCATAGACATCTAGAACATGATGCTTCCTATCATGGACACAATGCAGAAACATCTTGCTCATTGCAAAACATTGGTCCAAGATCAAAACTTCTTAGTGGTTGATCAGTTGATCCAATTATCAGGAAAAGTTCAAATTGCTCTCTCCACCTGTCAAATTTTGTAGTAGAATTGGGATAGTACTTTTGCAACCATCCTTAAGGTACATCAAGAATTTCTATCTCACTTTGGTGTAGCCATATAAATTGTATATATGTAGTCCTTTGGCATTACTGTCAAAAAGGGGGAGAGATTCAAAAATTTAGCATAATAAATGAGGAGAGGTATCACTATAAGTGATAGGGGGAGTTAGCATGTGTACATAAGAATCTTTATATATACATTATAAGCCATCAAGAAAATATATAGAAATGTACATGCATCAGTTCTACAAAGATCAATTTAAAAATTAAAAAAAAAACCAAAAATCAATGAGTCAGGTTATGTACAATATATTTTGGCTCATAAGTGTTTTTTCACTAAGGCCAAAGGGGGAGATTGTTGGCATTAAGTTATTATTTCCATTAGTGACAACACTTACTTGATTCTGAATGATTATCGAGTGCATCACTCAGTCTACAGTGTATATCGAGCATTTAGTGGTTAGCTCGCAGGTTCATCACTTAAGTAGTTCATACCGAGCATTCATGAAGCTACTAAGTGGGTGTGTAGCCCAATAGTATCTACCGAGCTTCACAGTTTACATTGAGCTTCACAGTTTACACCAAGCTTCACAGTTTGCACTGAGCATCTTAGTATCTATTGAGCAGTCAGACTATTTTATGGGAATCCAATGTTTACCAAGTGATGGAAGTGTTATATTTACCAAGTGATCAAAGTGTAATATTTACCAAGTGATGAGAGTAGAGTGTTTACCGAGTAATGGAAGTATAATGTTTACTGAGTGAAATCAAGGTAAAACAAAGGAGCAATTTTTATCGAGTGACACTATATCTACTGAGTCTCCAATGGTTATCGAGTTTGAAGTTACGATGTGTGGTTAGTATGGACCGAGCTTCTACTTCTATCAAATGCATGATGATGCTGAGTAATGCAGTGGATGTCAAGTATTAGAAGGTCACCAAATTAGATTGAAGAACTCAAGTTTTCTACTATTTGGCTAACTCAGTAATGTTTTTTTCACTTTCTTTTTAGTCGACCTTGCAATTGTAATTATTGGAATGGTATATATGTAATGTAATATATCATTTGCAAAAGATAAGAGAGGTGAATGAATAGATATAATTTTTTTTTTAATGAAAGTGAATCAGTAGCAGAGTAGAGTATTCAACAAGGTCTACAAGGAGTAGTAAAGATTCATCAGTCACAAGAGGTGATCTATAATTAAAGGATCTAATCAGAAAATCAAGTTTGTAAGTAGATCCACTATTTCATCCTAACAGGTGAATCAATTTTGTAAATCCTTTAACAGGTTAGACTTAACAGTCTTTGTATAAATCTCCTAACAGAGTGCATACTTCAGTGTATGTTTGTAAATCCTCTAACAAGGTGGACCTAGTAGTCCTTTGTGCTCCTAATAGGGCAGATCACCAGAAGTAGTCAACGTAAGCCTTAATAGGCCAACTTCATACTATAGTAACGAGGTTTTGTGGGTATCAACCCCACCCTAGTTTTACTTTCTATTTGGAAGGTTTCTGGATCACTAAATCACTGTGTACATGTGTTATAAATGTTTGTTCTCTCATATATGTAGTAGATTAGATGAATGAATTGAGAATAGTATATATGGTTAAAGTGCTAAATTGTTTTAAAGTTTTGAGGTTACTGATTCACCCCTCCCCTCTCAATAACATATCATATCTTGAATATTTCCATTATGAAGATCTAATTCCATTGATTTGAGACATCCTACATACAATTCTACATCCATTTGGAGCATCTATAATTGTGGATTCAAGGATTCAAATCCTCCACAAGGACTTCAATATAAGCAAGGAAAATAGTTCCATTTACCTTGTTTGTACATATTGCAACTTCAATTTAATTTCAATATAAACTTCAAATTGGAGTTTGACCAAGGAAAGCCCCCCATCTAGACAAACAAAACATTTTTTTGTAGATACAGGTGTGGAACAAAAAATTGAAGAGTAGATTTGGATAACTTTTTTGTCGAACTTACAGGATCTGTGAACAAATTATTTTTTAGAGAAGTGCAGGTCAAAGTTGACTTTTTGGGGTATAATTGTGCCTTGAGGTAAGATTGTGCCCCACTATTAGGGTCAAGGTTGACCTCCCTTCAAAAGGACAAAAGTTTTCTAGGTTTTCTCTATCTCAACATTTCTAATCTAGAATAGGTTGCATAGATTCCCAAAATTATATATAGACACCAAAAATCAGAATTTTTGAGAATTATTCTAGTTCAAAGTTAGAATTTTTCTTTTTTCTATTTTAATATTTAAGCACGTACTTCTCAAATAGGAATACCATAGGATCTCCTTTCTCCTTATCTTCCATTACATGATCCACTTGTGCATTGATCACTTTTTTGTGCTTAATCAATTTGGATCATTCCTATTGGAGATTAGGGTTGAGGATAGGTCCTATTTTAACCGTATTCATTTTGGTGAACCCAACATGTTTACCCTCCTTTCTTGTGTGGAATTAGATACCCTATTGTATTTTTCAGTGTTATATTTCATTTCATATTTGTTAGGTCTTTTACTGCATTGAGATTAGATTTAGTTTATATTCTTGCATTTTAAAATTCAAAAATATAAAAAAATTGCAAAATTTCTTTCAAAATACAAAGATATTTATGCTTTATGTTTTCTTATTTTAGTTCATTTACATTACATTGGTTTATTAGCTTTATTACTTCTAGTCCTACTTCTAATCTTAGGGTTAGATGCAATCATAGATATATGGGTACCTTTGAGCCTAAGCCTTCTTCTCCTTTCCTTAAGATTCTAGATGAGACTTTGATTCATACTAATTCTAATCCTATTATGGAGAAAAACTCTTCTCACTCATCTCATGATAAGGATGATGCTTTAAGAGTTCCTCCCTAGAGAAGTCCAAAAACTTTCAAATGAATTTGATAAAATGGGTAATTGGCTTCTTCAAGAAAAATATAATCAAGATTCTATTCAATCTATAGAGGCTCTTAGGAAAGTTCTTTGTGATAGTAACCAAGGTGTTAATCTCTTGTGTGGTATTACTCACCTTGAGCATTCCAATGTTAAACCTTTAGCTCAAGAAGCTCAAGATTTAGGGTTCTTTCCTCCTGTCACTCATGTAGAATCTTCTTTTTTTCCTCTTCCTAGTGTTCCTATTTGTACTCCTTCTTTGGTAACTAAAATGGTTCCCTCTATCCCTACAAGTGTTCCTTGTATGTCTCTTCCTACATCACAACCTTCTTATCATTATATTCATTTTACTTAGTCTACTCCTATGCCAACTATAGTTCCTAGTGTTCCTCCAACTATGTCTTCCATTCCTTAAGCTTTGTACACTTTTCCTATTATTTCTAATTTTGCCAGTTCTCCTATTTCTTCTAATGATTCAACAATTATCATTTTGGCTCAAATTGTATCATCTTTACAACAAAAAATTGCATCCTTGACTCAAAACAAGTTTAGTATTCCTACTTGTGACATGGGAAGTCCTTTGTCTTGGGATATTATTCATACTTCCACTCCTCAAAAATCCAATATGCCTCATTTTGAGAATTATAATGCTAAGGGATACCCTATTCATCATGTTGAAGCATTTCAAATCCTTTGTAGTGATTAAGCTCATGATCATAGGAATTTAGCTAAGTTGTTTGCTCAAAATTTTCATGAGAAATATTTACAATGGTTTTGTTCCTTGACTCCCTTTTCTATTACTTCACTTCCTCAAGTTGCCAATGTTTTTATTCAATAATTTCAAAACAACATTGGCTCGCAAGTGTCTTTGACTAATTTGATGTATTGTAAACAAAATTCTAAATAAAAATTGATTAAATTTATTGGTGGATTGAAGCATTTTCATGCTCAAATTTCCTATCCTATTCCTGACATTATTATTCTACACATGTTTATTTCAAATTTACAAAAGGATATTAGAGATAAGATTCTACTTATTGAATTTACTTCTTTTCAAAAACCTTGTGCTTATTGAATTTACTAAATTACAAGTGAGTCAATTTGAGAGCACCACTCCAATGGCTCTTATTTCTATTGATAAAACTAATAAAATTGAAGTTGCTCCTAATCCAAATAAAGTTCAAAAATTAAACAACTATGTCAAGATAAATAAAAAATCAAATGCAGTTGTTGATCAAGTTGTTGTTTCATCTCATAATGCCACTTCTATTGCCATTGATATTTGGTTAAATAAAAAATTTACTCCTCTTTTTGAATCTTTACATTCTATTGTGAATACATTGTTAACTACTAATATGATTACTTCACCTCCTATTTGACCTCTTTTACTAGCCACAATGGCATCTAAATCTTTTGATCTGAAAGATTTTTGTCAATATCATTGTCAAAATGGTAATGATATTAAGAAATGTTATTCATTAAAACATAAGATCTAGGACTTAATTGATTCTAATGCTTTATATGTTGATAATTTTGATGGTTGTGAGAATAAATATGTTTCTCCTCCTAATCAAAATCTACAAATCTATAGGAATCCTTTACCTACATATGATACTAATACTATTGCTCAACCATCTTCTATGGATATTGTGTATGATTCAAAGATGGATGATCTTAATCATGTTGTTAATCAAGTGGAGCATGTGGTTCTATCTATATCTCCACCTCAATCTGAATCTCTACTTCAATCTCAAGTTTCAACTTTACCTCAGCTGAAACCTAAGCCTAAATAGAAGCCTCAACCTAAAACTTGACAACAACCTAAGAAAAAACAACCTCGCAAAATTTTGATTTCCTTTGATGATTCTAAGACTATTAAAGCTCCTAATGGTCCCCTTTATATTTATGCTAAGATTGTTGAGATACCCACTCATGGTTGTCTTGTTGATTCTACCTCCTTAGTTAAAGCGATTACACAAGAAAATATTTTTATGATACATTAGATGTATGGATTCAAACTTTTAATGTTTTTCTTTATCCATCATTTGGTTCTATTGATTCACTAGTTGAACTTTGTGGAAAAATTGTGAACACTACCTTTTTAGTTGTTTCTTTTTTTGATCAGTTTCAAGTTAAGCTTGGTTTACCATGGTTAAATTCTATGCATGTTGTTTCTTCACCTATTCATAAATGTCTTAAGTTTTTTTATGATGACAAAGTGAAGATGGTTAATCATAGTTTATATCATACTTCTAGGCCTAGGGATTTTGCTACCATCGACTTCTTTTGGCCTTCATTACTTAATTCATGTCCTTTTCAACCTGATCATCTTTTTTGTTCATATCAAGCTTGTAATCATCATAAGATTCTTTATTTAAGTTTACCTCCTATAGATATTAATCATGGTCTTTTTCCTACACCTTATATACCTCCTTTATATATGGCTTCTACATCTATTAATCAAACTCCTCTTGTTGATTGTCAATCTCCTCACAATCCTATAGAACCTATGAAGGATCTAGTAATTATTCCTCCTAGTTCTCAACACATTTCATAAGACAAAATGTAATCAATTTACTAATAAATGACATAAGAAGTGTCATGATCAAGCTAAAGCTCATAATTCTATTCTTGAAAACTCTTTACCTTCTTTGGATAGAACTATGAATGATGTGTTAGAAGAATTTTTTTCTAATAATGATGTTAAGTTGCATGATTCTAATGACTCTATTCATATCTTAGATCCAATTTTTATTAATCTAGATGAAGATGATACTCTCAATGATATTGATGATGCTAATGATGAATATGAAACTATTTACATTGACATTGATTTACCTAATACGCTTTTCTCACCATTAATAATTACACCTATTAACAAACATAGTGATTCTCAAGAGGATCCTTGTTTGGAACTAGCTATCATTCCTACTATGTTGAATATAGTCCCTCTTGTGAGTTAGCCACCTTCCCTAAATGATATACAACAAGATAGGGAGAGTAGGAAATAAACTTGATCAGATAAGTCTATCATGGTAGCCTTTTTTTTGTGTTTGTCTATTGTATTGTATTTCACCTATGATGTGTTTTCTAAATATTGTTAGATTCCTTTATACAATCTTAGTTTCTCTATTAGTACAAGGTGATAAAAGACTTGAACCTATTGTATTATTCCTCTAAATGTATCTTTATTCTTCCATATGAACATTGTTGCATGTTATGTTGTACCTATGCTATTGTTTGTACATGTTTCCTTGTGTAATCTCCTTGGATCCATGACTTGGTAGCATTGATTTTGTTTGGTCTCCAAGTCATGGTCTAAAAGGATTCTCCTTCGTATCTCTTATGTGATCTTTCCTATGATTGTAGTTCTACTTTCTTTGGTGAATGATGTCAATTCATTTGTAATCTTATGATCATACTAACCCCATAGTAGGTAGATCCCTTCTATGTTCTATGTATGTTTATGTACTATTTCTATTGATTTTGCTTCATTTGGGGGCATCTCATAGTGGAAACGTAATCAATAGAGTTGTTTATGTTTCTATCAAAGCCATTGCTCCTATTAAAGTGTTAGCAATGATTTTAACATGGGGGCATACACTCTTCTCCCTTATTGCACACACACAATTTTCAATACATATATATAATTTTTCAAAATACCTTTTCTCCCTTTTTAGATTAATGACTAATCCTTAAAACATGGATTTATATTTTAGGATCTCTTGATCTGTCTAGTTTCAAATATATTCTGATCCCTTAAGGTTGAAGGTGTCCATAATATTGGATCTCTTTTTTCCTTTTGGTTTTACTCTTGTAGAATAGAATATTCTTGAGAGTAAATCCTTGATGGGTTGATTAGTGAGTAGCCACATTCACTAGGCAGTTCAATTCCATCTTTCCAATTGTGCAGTTTCTTTGTGTGATTCACAATGGGACATAAGTTCTCATTGGGTGAGGTAATCACACTCTTTTTCTTTTTCTCTTTTTCTAGAGATGTCTCTCTTATTTTGATCTTATGTTTGAGGAATACTTGAGTCTTTGGGGGCTTGAGGATATCTTTGTCCCTTTGATTCTAATTAGATTATCTTTTCATTATGATATACTTTACCAAAACTTTGCATCAAGTCCATACTCTTGTTAAAGTGGGGGCCAAATACATATCATCTTAAAATGAAAGAACTTCTATGTTAATAGTGTTTAGCCCTCTAAGTAAGTGGTTTGGGGTCATGTCAAGCGCCTTGAATGGGTCTTTGCTTGGATCTCACTGTTTCCCCCTATTATGCTTCTCTCTCTCTCTCCATTTTTAGCCTATTTCTGACAACTTTCTCTATGAAATTGAGGGCTCTGATTTCTGGGTCAAGGAGCACCTTTTAGGTCAAGGTCGATCTCAACCTTGACCTAGGGAAAGGTCAACCTTGTCCTTGACCCCAAGTCTATTTTTCAATTTCTAGGCATTTCAGGACATTAGTCTTGAGAAAGTTTCTTTTTCCCACTTCTGGGTTGGCTATTTCGAGTTTAAAAATGGTACACTCTTAAATTACATTTAATCTGGGTTCATTTCTAGGGGTTAAGGTTAACTTGGATTTAATGCTCCCAGGTCAGCCTTCTCTAGGAGTTTATGCCCTAGATCTACATATAAGGAAACCTTCTTCCCTTATTTTGACATCAACTTTTTTCATAAGATGCATGGTGATGTTGGGCAAACTATTACCTTTCTACATCCATTATTCTATGAAGTGAAGATCTACTAGCATTCAAGGATTCAAGTGTTCAAGGATCCAATTCATCAAGGAGGTCCATTGTTAGCTATTGAAGGATTCAATCTCTATGGAGCCATCTTGTTGAAGATTTCTCCATCCACATTTATTCAAGCCCTTTTCTATGCAAAGATACATTCAAGATTGGTGTTGAAGATCTAATGCCATTTATTTAAGACGTATACATATAATTCTAAATTCATTTGGAGCATCTACAATTATGGATTCAAGGATTCAAATCCTCTAAAAGGATTTCAATATAAGCAAGGTGAATAGTTCTATTTACTTTGTTTATACATATTGCAATTTCAATTCAATTCCAAGGTGAATTCCAAACTGGGGTTTAACCAAGGAAAACCCCCCATCCAAACAAAAAAGGCCATTTTATTGTAGATACAAATGTTAAAAAATGAATTGAAGAGAAAATATGGATACCCTTTTTGTTGAACTTGTAGGATCCATGATTAAAAAATTTGTTAGAGCAATGTAGGTCAAGGTCGACTTTTTGAGGTACATTTGTGCCATGGGGTAAGATTGTACCCCTCTATCAAGATCAAGGTCAACCTCCCTTCAAAGGATAAATTTTTTTTAGGCTTTCTCTGTCTCAACATCTTTAGTCCATAAAGCATTGCAGAGATCCCTAAAACTGTATACAAACACCATAAATCAACATTTTTGAGAATTATTCTACTTCAAGGTTAGTATTTGTCTTTTACCTATTTTAAGATTTAATCACATACTTCTCAAATAGGAAGACCAAAAAATCTACTTTCTCTTTCTTTTCCATTACATGATCCATTTTTGCATTGATCACTTTCTTGTGCTTAATCAATTTGGATCATTCCTATTGGAAATTAAGGTTGAGGATAGGCCATACTTTCACCCTAGGAAATTGTTAGATCTAGTGAACTCAAATGATTTCTCAGGAGATGTAAACCAAATTGAAGATAAGATTGATGAGTTGGATCATTAAATTCGAGGAGAAGATTAGGTAAAGACCTAATACATAGATTCTACAGAAGTTTCTAGAGGATGATCATGAAGATGGATAGATAGAATGAATCAAATTGAACCTGATCATAAACCGTAAGATCTATGGTGATCATGGAAAATGGTAAAGCAAGAATTACCTATTTAAAGAGGCAAAAGGATGAATAAAATGGTGAGGTGATGCATATCTAAGAGATAGATATACAAAGAAAGGTGAATCATAGCCACACAAGGGTAAATACAATAGTGTGTGTGAATACAAAGCTAGAGAGAATTACTCACATAGATGTTGCTACCACTGATGAATGAATTTGAGTAGATGGCTTAAGTGTTGGTAAAAGGAGAAGTTTTGATTGCTTAAAGATTTTCCAAGTGAATCAAGATTAGAGATGAAAATGGGAGGCTTAGCAATGAATTAGCACATGAACCAAATTGAGATGTAAACCTACAAAAGCGAGTTATAATAATACAGATAGAAACCTATTGTTTTCTTTCTAATCATTATCAATAGTTTGTATTGAAATACTTTTAACACAGGTTGACATAACAGTCATTTGAAAGACTTAACAATCTTTGTAAATCCTTTAACAAGGTGACATTCTAAATGGAATGATCAAAGTCCTCTAGCAAGGCCACTCCTAACAGGGCTATTAAATCCTCTAACTAGGTCTCATTTAATAGTGTGTATTGTAAACCTTTAATAAGGTTGGCTCCTAACAAGGCTCACTTTGAAAGAGTGAAGAAGTGGTGACATGTAGCTAGTATTTTTTCAAAATTAGGTTTCCACATAAAATCCTAGTGTCAAAGATGTGTTGAATGCTTTATATGTTTTACATTTGATGATGTTTTTATTAAGAAAAAAATGTTATGTTTAAGACAATATTTTTACAGTAGCGACCAAGTAACAACAAGATAAAAAAAATAGTGAGTGTTTATATTTGATTGGTCAAGGGGTAATTAAGGAGCTTGTGTAATTTATTCACCCTTCTCTTAGTTATTCTAAAAAAATTCTAATAAATGGTATCAAAGATCAGTGCTTACAGAGAAAAGTTTGAAGGTACTTAAAACCAAAGATCATGACTCATAAGAGAGATGTACCCAAGCTTAACAATGATAACTTTCCTACATGGGAGACCTTGATGAGGTTGCATATATCTAGTATCAGTGATGTTGCTATCAAAAATTTGGATATTGAGTATGTAGAGATAACAACCCCTCCTCTGATAGTTGAACAACTAAAGCTCAAGAAAGAACACAACCAAGCAATGTTGGAGATTGCCTCAACCCTAATCTATGTGGAGTTTGATGACTTAAAATATTGTGACAGTGCAAATAAAACATGGGATAAATTGAAAACCATATATGGAGATGAGGATAATGTCTTAAGAGCCAAATTAGAAAACCTAAGAGGAAAATTTGATGACATGAGAATATTGGAAGGTGAGAACACAATGCAAGGTGAGAACACAATGCAATACTACATAAGAGTCAAAGAGGTTGTTAATTTTAGTTATGGTGCAAATGGAGAAAACAAAGTTGAAATAGTAATAAGAAAGGTATTGAAGACTCTACTCCCTATATATGTCATTAGAGTTTCTGCAACTCAAGAACTAAGAAGGTCTTATTGGTAGACTTACTACTTTTTAAATGTCTAACTTTGATAACTACACACTTGCTACTATTGAATTTGCATTTAAGGTACAATTAGTTCTTAGCAAAAGAAAAGGAAAACATGTGAATAGTGACATTGATAGTTTTGATGATGAGATTGATGAAATTGAAGCCCTAATTGCAAAATTATTTGGAAGGGAAAAAGGAAAATATAGAGGTAAATTGCCTTTTTTAAAAAATTGTAACAAGGTTGGTCATATTGCTACTAGGTGTCTTGATAGACAGGATAAGAATGAAAAGATGGAAATCAAGTAGAAAGGATGAAGAGATGAAAAAGACTATAAGAGAAACAAGGATGACAAAGGTAATTTAAATCTTTTTATATTGTTGAAGAAGAAACTAATAATGAATTTGAGAGTAATGATGATGAAGTTGTCTATGTTACTATGAAAGAAGACTCTAATGAAGATTAAAATTGACATTAATCTTATGTATAAACAATAGTAATAGATGGATAATTGACAATGGATGCTCTAATCATTTGACTAGTGATAAAGATAAATTTCAAGATATTGGTCCATACAAAGGTACATGTGTTAAACTTGGTAATGATATCCCATGTGTTGTAAAGGGTAAAGATACTATTCAACTAGCTGACAAGATAAAATGTGACAATGTTTACTGGGTTGAAGGACTTAACTATAATATGATGAGTGTGTCATAGCTAAAAAAATCAGGTAGCTGAGTTGAACTTCATAATAGAAAGGTCAAGATATATGATGCCAATGGTAAGCTTATTGGAATTGGCGATTAGACAAGAGGTAACTTGTTCTATTTGGATTTATCAAATGAGACATGCTTGTTTGCACAACAAGAAGATGTTTGGTTATGTCACAAAAGACTATTTCATGTGAATTTTGACAATTTGGTGAATATCAATAAAATGAAGAAAGAGGGTTTCCTAAACTAAAGAAGCCTAACAATGCCATGTGTAAACAATGTCAATTGGGAAAAATGACAAAGTCTAGTTTTAAGAGTAAAACATACACTGCTAGTGATATTTTGGAATTGGTTCATACTATCCTATGTGGACCCATTGATGTTAAAAATCTATCGTTGAGATATTATTTCATTCTATTTGTTTATGATTACTCTAGGATGATGATTTTGATGTTTCTTAAAGCTAAATCTAATACTTTTTAGTTATTTAAGTGGTATATAGCCAGAGCTAAAAAAGAAACAAGGAAGAGTCTAAAGTTTGTGAGATCTGATAGAGGTCGTGAATACATGTCAAATGAGTTCAATACATTTTGCAATGATAGAGGAATTAAAAGATAGATGTTAGCACCAAGGTGTTCGATATGATTATTTAATTGTGTGTTGTCTTTAATGTTACACAAATGTAATATCAATTATTAGATAGAGTCTACTGAGCTAAGCTGGTCATCAAAGAAAAAGAAAAGGTCTACCAAGCTTAGATGGTTAGCAAAGTGAACTACAAATTCTACTGAGCATTCCTAAATATTACATTGTGGAGACAACTTCTACTGAGCTCACTCAGGTGCTAAAGGATTTTATGGTAGAAGATAGTTTCTACCAAGCTCACAAGGAAAGAAAATGAAAGTTAGTATCTACCAAGTTCACTTGGTCTCCAAAGGATTTTTTAGATGGAGTAGTGTTTACTGAGCAGGGTCATCCAATGAAGGATTTCATTGTTTTGGAAAATAAAGTTTAATGCAATCAGATTTCCACAATCCATGATTTATAATGTTTATTTTCTGGATTAGATTGTGTAGAGATTTTTCATCAACGTTTCGAATCACACTACGTGATCCATCATCAGGAAGAGAGAGCAAGAGATGTCAAATTATGCAAGAGGCAGATTTAGCATAGGGTCACAATTTAAGGAGACCAGGAAGAGAGGGACTGCACACTCCCCAACGCTAGTCAAAAGAAGTCAAAATAAAAGATAAAAAACACCCAAAACCAGCATGGGGGAGACAAAACCACCCCCGACATAAAGAGAAGGCAACAATAGAGACCAATAAAAATGATATGATGCGAACATGTTTAGAGGGTGTTTTAGAAAGACTACCCATTAGTAATAAAAAGTACCAACAAATAATGCGGGGGAATAACCAAAAAAAAAAAAAAAAAAAAAAAAAAAAAAATAATAATAATAATAAAAAGATAAAATAACGGAAATTTTTTTTAAAACAATAGAACAAACACCTCTCAAACTATATGCTAATGTAAGTATGTAAGCGTATAAAACAAACAAGCATCCAGATATCAAAGAGCTCCCCTCCTAAAATCGAAATTGAGAGAAAATATATAAATAACCATATACACTAACGACTAGGCGGGCCATAAATATAACAACGAACTAAACAAAAACAAACAGGTGGCACCAAGAAACATATATATATATATATCTATATATATATATATATTAATGTATATATAATAAAGTATATATACAAATGTATATGTCTATATATATATATACATAAATATATATATATGAATATATATATGTATATATATATATATATATATATATATGTATGTGTCTATATATATGCACATATATATATAAGAGTATATATATATGAGTATATATATATATATATATATATAGATCTATATATATATATATATATATATATATATATATATATATATATATATATATATATATATATATATATATATATATATATATATATATATATATATATATATATATATATATATATATATATATATATATATATATATATATATATATATATATATATATATATATATATATGTATGTTTATAAATAATGAGCACACAACACGACAAGAAGAAGACCACCGCAAAAATAAATGAAAAAATAATAAACCACCCCCAACCCCAACCCATGCCAGGAACTGGTTACAAAAGATACCACAAAGCAAGGGAATGAAGGGCAAATATATAAATGAAACCAACCAGCGCAAAAGTGACAAGGGAATCGACCCCACACGAAGGGACAAAAACTAGAAATGCCAGGAGATAATGCGGAGGAGAGAAGAGAAAGAAGAAACATCAAAGACACGAAAGAAGAAGTGGCCAACCTGGGGTAACGTGTAAGGCACCCGAGGAGAGGAGAGGGGGGGGGGGGGGAGGGGACAGGAACCCAGGAGAGAGGAGCAGCAAAGCAAGATGGACGGAGAGAGAAAGAGCTAAACCAACGCAATGAGGGTGTTACTCCGCATAAGTCACCAGAGGATGCCACGAGGGGTTGAGAAGCCATCCATCATCACGATTGAGGTTGATGGGGTGGTTAATAATTTCAACTGCTTCTTTAAGCTTCCTCTTAAAATAGTTGTCCTCGTGGGAAATGATTTGCGTGTCCTCCAAACATATGTGATGCTTGGTCAAGGAGGAGTGTTCAGCAAGCACCAATTTGTACACCCTATCATGTCTAATGTCAGCCACATGCTCCTTGATACGGGTGTGGAATGAGCGGCCTGTTTCGCCAATATAGGGTGTACCACACGAGCAGACCACTTTGTAAACCCCTGAGTTGGCGAACGAATCTATGGGGTCTTTGATTGGTGGGACACGATTCTTGAGCTTGAAGAGGGGCTTGAAAGCAACATGTAACCCATTTTTGGACAGGATCTTGGCAATCTTATGGGAAATGCCTTCCACGAAAGGGAGGGAGGCAAATAGAGAACGAGGGGGGGGAAGAGAAGGGGGCGAGGAGGCAAAGAAGAGGGACCTAGCTTGGTTTAGGGCCCTAGAAATTTGCCTAGAAGAATAACCATTCAGCCGAAAAACTTGGCGAAGGTGGTTGAGCTCAAGGTTTAGATGATCAACATCACAAATCCTATAGGCTCTTAGGGCCAGGGTCTTGAGAGTGCTAGTTTTATGGCTAGGATGGTGGTGGGATGACGGATGAATGTAAAGGTCGGTATGGGTGGCCTTTCTAAACACACGGCGGCCGAGGGAGCCATCTGATTTCTTGATGAGCAAAACATCAAGGAAAGGCAATTGGTTGTTAGACTCTAGTTCTTTGGTGAAAGAAATGCAGGGCGTCAAATTGTTGATGTGCTGGTGGAACTCTTCTAACTTGTCCAGCCCATGAGGCCAACAAATGTTAGTATCATCTACATATCTTTTCCACCATTTAGGTTGAAGAGGAAAGGAACGAAGGGCCACCTCTTCAAAATGCTCCATATACAGGTTGGCGATGACCGGGGAGAGAGGGGAGCCCATGGCCACACCATCAACTTGTTCGTAGATGACTCCTTGAAAGGAGAAAAAGGTTGACCTTAGGCAAAGCTCGACCAGACTGGCAATCTCCGCATTGGTCTTGCGCTTTGCCTAAGGTCAACCTTTTTCTCCTTTCAAGGAGTCATCTACGAACAAGTTGATGGTGTGGCCATGGGCTCCCCTCTCTCCCCGGTCATCGCCAACCTGTATATGGAGCATTTTGAAGAGGTGGCCCTTCGTTCCTTTCCTCTTCAACCTAAATGGTGGAAAAGATATGTAGATGATACTAACATTTGTTGGCCTCATGGGCTGGACAAGTTAGAAGAGTTCCACCAGCACATCAACAATTTGACGCCCTGCATTTCTTTCACCAAAGAACTAGAGTCTAACAACCAATTGCCTTTCCTTGATGTTTTGCTCATCAAGAAATCAGATGGCTCCCTCGGCCGCCGTGTGTTTAGAAAGGCCACCCATACCGACCTTTACATTCATCCGTCATCCCACCACCATCCTAGCCATAAAACTAGCACTCTCAAGACCCTGGCCCTAAGAGCCTATAGGATTTGTGATGTTGATCATCTAAACCTTGAGCTCAACCACCTTCGCCAAGTTTTTCGGCTGAATGGTTATTCTTCTAGGCAAATTTCTAGGGCCCTAAACCAAGCTAGGTCCCTCTTCTTTGCCTCCTCGCCCCCTTCTCTTCCCCCCCCTCGTTCTCTGTTTGCCTCCCTCCCTTTCGTGGAAGGCATTTCCCATAAGATTGCCAAGATCCTGTCCAAAAATGGGTTACATGTTGCTTTCAAGCCCCTCTTCAAGCTCAAGAATCGTGTCCCACCAATCAAAGACCCCATAGATTCGTTCGCCAACTCAGGGGTTTACAAAGTGGTCTGCTCATGTGGTACACCCTATATTGGCGAAACAGGCCGCTCATTCCACACCCGTATCAAGGAGCATGTGGCTGACATTAGACATGATAGGGTGTACAAATCGGCGCTTGCTGAACACTCCTCCTTGACCAAGCATCACATATGTTTGGAGGACACGCAAATCATTTCCCACGAGGACAACTATTTTAAGAGGAAGCTTAAAGAAGCAGTTGAAATTATTAACCACCCCATCAACCTCAATCGTGATGATGGATGGCTTCTCAACCCCTCGTGGCATCCTCTGGTGACTTATGCGGAGTAACACCCTCATTGCGTTGGTTTAGCTCTTTCTCTCTCCGTCCGTCTTGCTTTGCTGCTCCTCTCTCCTGGGTTCCTATCCCCTCCCCCCCCCCCCTCTCCTCTCCTCGGGTGCCTTACACGTTACCCCAGGTTGGCCACTTCTTCTTTCGTGTCTTTGATGTTTCTTCTTTCTCTTCTCTCCTCCGCATTATCTCCTGGCATTTCTAGTTTTTGTCCCTTCGTGTGGGGTCGATTCCCTTGTCACTTTTGCGCTGGTTGGTTTCATTTATATATTTGCCCTTCATTCCCTTGCTTTGTGGTATCTTTTGTAACCAGTTCCTGGCATGGGTTGGGGTTGGGGGTGGTTTATTATTTTTTCATTTATTTTTGCGGTGGTCTTCTTCTTGTCGTGTTGTGTGCTCATTATTTATAAACATACATACATATATATATATATATATATATATATATATATATATATATATAGATCTATATATATATATATATATATATATACTCATATATATATACTCTTATATATATATGTGCATATATATAGACACATACATATATATATATATACATATATATATTCATATATATATATTTATGTATATATATATATAGACATATACATTTGTATATATACTTTATTATATATACATTAAAATATATATATATATAGATATATATATATATATATATATGTTTCTTGGTGCCACCTGTTTGTTTTTGTTTAGTTCGTTGTTATATTTATGGCCCGCCTAGTCGTTAGTGTATATGGTTATTTATATATTTTCTCTCAATTTCGATTTTAGGAGGGGAGCTCTTTGATATCTGGATGCTTGTTTGTTTTATACGCTTACATACTTACATTAGCATATAGTTTGAGAGGTGTTTGTTCTATTGTTTTAAAAAATTTTTCCGTTATTTTATCTTTTTATTATTATTATTATTATTATTATTATTATTATTATTATTATTATTATTATTATTTTTTTTGGTTATTCCCCCGCATTATTTGTTGGTACTTTTTATTACTAATGGGTAGTCTTTCTAAAACACCCTCTAAACATGTTCGCATCATATCATTTTTATTGGTCTCTATTGTTGCCTTCTCTTTATGTCGGGGGTGGTTTTGTCTCCCCCATGCTGGTTTTGGGTGTTTTTTATCTTTTATTTTGACTTCTTTTGACTGGCGTTGGGGAGTGTGCAGTCCCTCTCTTCCTGGTCTCCTTAAATTGTGACCCTATGCTAAATCTGCCTCTTGCATAATTTGACATCTCTTGCTCTCTCTTCCTGATGATGGATCACGTAGTGTGATTCGAAACGTTGATGAAAAATCTCTACACAATCTAATCCAGAAAATAAACATTATAAATAAAGTTTAATTGTTTCATGTAATGTTTGTATCCAACTAATGTATTTTGTATTGGTAAATGTAACTTGTAAATGAGCTGACTTAACAATCTAAAATGTATAAATAAAAGGTCAAGTTGTGAATTCAAAAGCATGCATATATGGATGGATGAGTGAGTGAGCATGCAAGTGAGTTAATTGTGTAGGAGAGAAAATTTTGAAGAAGGATTAGATATCCTTGAGGAGCAGAAAAGTTGTATTTGATCAAAGAGGATCTAGTGAAGTAGAATAGATATCTATAATAGCAAAGTTCAGTTGCATCTAATTCAGGTCACTTTATTGTTACTTTCTCACCATTGTAATAGTAATTCCTAAATCTCTTAATAGAGTTGGTCTAACAACCATTTTTGTAAATCTTCTAACAAGGTGGATAGTTCCATTGAATTGTTCTAAACTCCTCTAGCAAGACCATTCCTAGTAGGGTGATTAAATCCTCTAACAAGGTCACACCTAACAGTGTGCTTTGTAACCTTTAATAGGGTTGACTCCTAACACAGCTCACTTTAGAAGAGTGAAAATTGGGAGCTAGTTACTTGGTGGTTTTTCCCATATTGGTTTCCATGTTAAATCTGGTGTCTCTTGTGTTCATTTTATTTCCTTTTACATGCATGTTAATAATTGTGAATGCTTAAAGATCAGTATAAGTTAATACACAGTTCATCTACCAAGTTACAACATTTTTCTATGTGGCTACCGAGTGATAGTAGTAACTAGTTATTTAAGACATCTAAGGGATTTGTGGATTTGTTTTTGTGGTAACTAATTGACCCCCCCTCTCAGTTACTCCATATATTTCCAACACAAGGACCCCTCCTCAAGATGGGTAGCTAAAAGGAGAAATAGATCAATAATGGACTGTACAAGAACATTAATGATGGAGAAGAGTGTATCAAAGAAGTAATGAGAGAAGCTATTACTACTATTGTCTATACCCTAAATAGAGCGCAAGTCAAGAAAGGTACAAATCCTACACCTTTTGAACTTTGGTACATGGATATGCTTCTAATGTGAAATATTTCAAAATCTTTGGATGTAGATGCTATATAATTAAAGATAATAGGAAATGAAAAATTGATGCAAAGAGTGAAGAAGGTATATTCCTAGGATATTTCACCAAGAGAAAAGATTATAAGTGTTTAAATTCTAACAATAACAAAGTTTTGAAAAGTACAAATGTAAAAGTTCATGAGTTTGTAGAAAGAAGTGACATTTCATATAATGAAGAACTTGAAGATTACAATACATTCATCTATGTGGATGATAGTCCTCCTAGCACTCAAAATGAACAATAAAATCAAGCCTCATTTTCCCAACAAACATGAAATGATTAAGTGCAAATACAAATTTTCAAGTAATAGAGAGTGGGTGATGAGCAACATATTGAAGATGAAAAGTCAAAGATAGAGAATGTTGACCATCAGATAGAAAATGTTGATGGAGTGTAAGGAAAGAGAATCCCTAAAGGAGATTTCCTAGCCCCTGGAAAATAACCACACAACAACAAAGCAAAATCTGATACCAAATCACAACACTTTATTCATAAATATAACTACATGCAATGTATCGAGCTGTAAGGCCTTCTTAGTTAGGAAAAATACATCAAAAATTACAATAATATTTCTACAAAATCCCTCCAGATCAAATTCAAACACTACTCCCAGCTAGTTTAGATCAAATTCAAACACTACTCCCAGCTAGTCTAGATCCGCACTCTAGAAGAAAACCCTAAGAAAATTTGAACTTTTGATTGCAAGCCCACCAAGAAATATCTTGCTTTACCAAGCCTTAGCTACTAGCGCTTCAAATTTTTCTCCTACACTTCACCCTCTTCTCCAAGTTGGATGAAAATAACTAAAGAAATCCATAAGACTCCCTATTTATATCCAACTAAACCACAAGTCAGCCCAGTTCATTACAAATTAAATTAAATCCCTAACATTAAATATATGTTGAGCCACAATTCAACCTCCAACAGATATTAAATATCAAAATTTCTTAAAAGGATTACAACAAAAATTAAATGCACATAGGAGAGACAACCAAGACTCGAACAGGTCCACAAAAACTTCTAGATTGATCCATGTCATGATCACATGCTACATGCATAAAATGCTTCAACATGATTGATAAAATTTATAAGAACTCCAGTTGATGCCAACACACTACTGAGTGATGAAAAGCTCCCAAGCATTGTCGAGAAACTAGCACATGTCAAGCAACAACAAGTGTCAAGAAATAGAAAATGTTGAGCTCCAACAATAACTAATCCCCTTCAATGACCAAGAACCATTGCTTTGGTGACCGATTACACGACTACTAGCCAAAATCCTTCCAACATGTAGGATCCTAGACACATGTGATATGGTATAGACATGGGACTAGGTGGTCAAATTTTCCATCTCTAGGGAAAAATGTTATCATCTCCTATAAAAAAAAATTCCTAATTCCCCCTTGGAAGCTTCTACTATCATGTAATGTTCTTGTTTTGATAACTCAAAAGTAGGAGAAGGCTTTTTACTGATAAATCAAGATTCAAAATCTTTCCATTTCAAATCTTTTCCCTTATTTAAACGTCAAACATCTAAATTCTCATAGGGACCTCCTAGAATTATTTCTAGGGCCTGTCTAATTATTTTTATAGATTCTTTCATTTCTCCAATTTGAAGCAAATAATGAGTAAATGAATCTTCTTCATTTTGTCATTGGATTTCCCAATCCAATTCATCATTACATTCACAATGATCCACTTTATGAAGATCCCATTGGATTCTAGAAGCTCATAGCATGTGTCCTGATAAACTCCAACTCTATTGCTTCTTCTCTACTAATAATGCGTACTCCCTCAACTTTTCTCAAAAATATAGGATTGCATGTAATAAGTCTTTCATATTCGGTCACTTTTGGAAAGAAATAATAGCAAAAATTGCAGCATTTATCTACCCAACTGTAGGTTAAATCTACAACTACTCCTCCAATACAGAAATAATTATGCATCATTCACATACCTGTGGAAGCTTCAAATAAATCATATATCATTTCCCTCTCTCTTAAAATATAAAAGAAAGGAGTCTGTGCACCAATATCAGTCATGAAAGGTCCAAGTGATAACAAATGAGAAGCTATATGACTTAGCTCTAGCATAATCATTCTAATATAGCTACCCCTTTTGGGTATTTGAATATTTTCTAACTTTTCTAGTGCATTAACTATTACCGTCTCTGTGAACATAGAAGCTAAATAATCCCATCATGTTACATAGGGGAGATATTGAACAATTGTTTGGTTCGCAACAATTTTTTCCATACCTCTATGTAAATAACTTTATATAGGTTTACAATCAATAACATCTTCACGATCTAGATTATTAGTACTTTCACCATCAATGATCACATCAAAACACTTTTCTCTAAATTTGCACTTGGTGCAAACCAAACTCCTCCTTTGATTAGGTTCATTCTCTCCACTTAGCAAGACTCTCCTATTAAGTAGGAATTCTCCTCTTTCAACATCTTTAGAATCTGATGATTTAGCATCTCCATCAACATATGCAACTCTACCCTAGCCTTTTTCTCTCTAATCTATACTTCCTTGCTAGTGGGAACATTCAAATTCTCTATGTTAGAAATAGGAATTACTAAGAGTCAGGGGGGGGGGGTTGAATCAATAATCTACAAACTTTAGTCACCAACTAGATATTATTTGTTACTTTAAATAAAACATAAAAAGTAATGCAGTCATGTTGAACAATAACATTAACCATGCACAAAGATAACTCATAGCACCTTATTTTGTTAACTAGGGAAAGCCTAACCAAGGGCAAACCACAGTGGGGATGATACCCACTAGATAATATATTGATATATAAGTTCCTTGTTAGAGGATGGACTGTATTAGGAGTCAATGAGAAAATTCAATATAGAGAGTCCCTATTAGGAGATTTTGAATCCCTATTAGGAGATTCCAACCCTATTAGGAGTTGTAGTATAGTAGATGCAAGATGAGCCCACTACCTAAACATGCACTTCCAATCACAAGAAGAGCTCATTGCCCAAACAAGTTATCAAAATTCTAGAATATAGTTACTATAACTTCTTTTTTGTTTGATCTCTAATCTTTATCTCAATCTCAAATCAAAAATTAGCTTTACAAAACTTCACGTATCACAATACTTGCACAACTTACACCATAATTACATAGTTCATTTGCAAGATGTCAATTGCATAAATACCATGCCTATTATTTTTTTTTGCTAGGTCAGCTAAGACCACAATATAATTTTCCAACTTAGAGTAAGCATCTAGGATGTTGGCCCTAATCGGTGACGTAATTATCTTGTAAACAAAATAATTCCTTTCCTTTAATTCCATTGTCTTGTTTCACTGGTGAAACACGAATATCTCTTTTTCATACAATCTGTACTAACTTTTGAGGTTATACACATCATCATCAACATGTATATAATCTCCATCTAACTTCTCTGGTCATAATATGATGTTAGTAACAAGTTACATACAAAACAATACACTGTTGTTTACCAAATTCATACTTAGACAATTTTCTAAGTACCAAAGGCTAAGTATCTATATTTCCAAAATTTCTTGTAAGCATGTACATCATGTGTTTCCATAAATGAAAATAATTACATATCTTCATTATCCAATTTTCAATAATCTCCCCGTTTTTCATTGATGGCAACAAAATAGGGAAAATTTGTTATGTATCAAAAACTTAAAAAATAATACAATAACATTACAACTATTGCAACTTGTCCATCTTACATATGCTCCCCCTTAAAAAATGATTTTATTATTAACAATATTATTTTCTCCTCTTTACCTAATTTACAATTTTATTATGTACTTCACCCCCTTTGACATCAATGACAAAGGTTAGAATATCAAAAATTGTCAAAAACTACTGTAAAAAATGGTTTTCTTCTACCTTAAGTTGATAGTATCTTCATGCAATCATCAAAACTTGCCTTAAGATTTCTCATACCTTTTTTCCATGTATCCTTGGTTGATTCATTAGAGGTGAGAATTCCACATAGGGCATATGATGAAATCTCAATTGCTTTAAGGTCAGAGTATAAAAAGTTAGACTAAATGTCATTGGCCTTGACACATTCCTCCAACTATTTCTCAATAATAGATATTTTCAAAGCAATAGACTCTCTAAAATCTGATACTCCCTTCAAAAAATTTTCCTTAAAAAATTCTAGTTTCCTAATATCATTATGACTATTGGCCACATGTCCTTCAAAATCATCAATTTTACTAGTAGGATGATGTAACTAGCTAGATAGAGCCTCTAACTAACTCATTTTTTCTCCAATCTGACTATCAATATCCTTAGTCATCTTGTGAGATAGAGTAAACTTTATGTACAATATATTTCCATCTTGTTGACATTTCCGAAATTCCTTAATACAAGTATCAAGATTTATCAAATCATTCTTAATATTCTGACAAATAGTGCTAAACAAGTTAGCATCATGTGAGATTTATGCCTTGGATTCTACAACATTGAGTAAATTTGTGAATTCCTCATTAAAATATTTTAGCATTGTCCATGCCCTCTATTTAGGATCTACCTTTATGTGCTACATTGCCAGAGTACTATGTAATCTCTCAATAACCTCCATCAAGGTTCTCTACAGGCTCTTCACTATCTTGTTCTTCTAAATAAGTTTTGACAAAGATGAGATCAAGGCAGTTTGATCATCATCATGAATTTTTGGGTCAGCAAGAAAAGGTGAAGTAGATGAACTAGAAGGTTTAGTGTCATCTTCCCTTTGCTTCTTTTTAGCTGCCTCTTTGACTCTTCTTTCTTTTTCCTCTTTCTCTTCTCTTTTATTTCTTTTCTTCTTCTTCTAATCTTTTCTTCTTATCTTCCTCTATTTTCTATTTCATTTCTTCTTGAACTAATCTTTTCTTTTCTCATATTCAATTAATTTCTTCTTGGCCTTATCTATTTTCCTTTTCTCTTCCTCTAATAACCTCTTTTCCTCTTCAATTTGCTTTAATTGATCTTCAATATCTTCGATGTGAGGTTCATTCTATTCAAAAATCTCAAATAGGTTTGTATCATCAATGTTAATGGTAACATTGGTCTGATCCATCTACATTGTGCCACTTCTCACTGACACTTTAGAGGTTCTAGGTGCTAGTGAAGATGGTGCATTTGAATCTATCATCATTTGACTTATAGCTGCTATAGTTTCACTTCTTATCTTATCTTTCTCATCCACCATAAATAGGAATGGTCTTACCTTGTTTCTCAAGTAATGTTCTAGATTGTTCAACAACCTCTTGACTTCTTCTTTATCATCAATCTTGCATATTATTCTTAACATAGACTTTCAAAGTTCCATGTCCTCTTCTTGAGCTAATGCCTTCTTTTCAATGAGTCTGTCATAGACCTTTTGGTTTATTGTGCCTTTAATATCTTTAAGTTTTAGATTATTGGCTATTATGTATCTCACAGTAGGGATATCAATTTGATCATTTTCAAAATTATTATACAAGTCATAAAATTTGTTCATCTAAAAAAAGTTTCCTTCATTAGCAATAGCTGAATTTATCTTCTCTATTTTTGGCTTCCAAGGTTGCTGAGCTTTTTCTATCGACTACCTATAAGTAGTTACCTTCTCTATCTGTTTAGCTTCTTCTTCTTCTTCTTCTTCACTAGACTCAACAATTTTCAATAATGGCTTTTGTCTCTTTCCTAGTCTAGCAGCTTGTTGCTTGACCCTTTTTGTCTTTAAGGTTCCACTAATCTCTCTAATTTCCTTTTTGGCTCACTTTTCTATACATCTGATATTGCTACATAAGGAATGCTATGTTCCAAAGATGTCTATGCAATAGATATTGACAAGGGTTGCACATTCAATATGCCTCATCTTATAGTCAGTCTGACTACTTGTGACTCACTCTCAGTCATGCCACCCTATGATAAAACTTTCTCCACAGTAGTTTCTAGCTTCTTGTGAGATTCTTTCTCCAAAGATGTCTAATGAGCTGAGTGGGTAATCTCATCATAAGTTCCAAATCTATATTCAATTTTGTCCTTCTTAGACTTCAACTATAAATCAATGTATCCAATTGCTACTTCATCACTCAATTCATAACCTAAGGGATCAAGAAATGTTTCATGAGGTTCTACTACTTGAATAAAAGTAAAATCTATATCAACCATAACATAAGTATCTTCCTTAAATCTGTCTACAATTGTAGGTGCAATTTTGGATCTCTATCCCATCTCATTCTAAAATGTTTTTATTATCAAGTTTCCACTGCCCAATATTTTATCTGTTGGGTGTCTTCTACATACTTCTTTGATCTTCTCCATTGTACACGTCTCATTGCTCATAATCTTTGTGACTGAAAAATATGGAAATCTCTTAAGAACATGAAAAAATAAATAATTGATCAGTGACTGAAATCTAAACACATCATTCATAGTCCTTTTGATCTTCTCTAGGTTCTCAAGAAGTTGCATTCTTAGAATTTCACTAAAGTTAACTTGTTCCTTCTCAACAAATATCTTATATGCTGTATAGATGAATCAGATTGACAATTCATGAATCTTTGAACTTGCACATATAAAGTAGGTAATGATTATACTCAGGAATCTTATATCATCTTGTTTAATGGTGCTAATCACCATGGCCTTTCCATTATAAACTGCCTTTGTGTAGCTCTCAACTTTCTTCTTAACTAATTTCTCACCTATAGGTACACTACCTTGTTTACTAAGACTAGTTACCTCATGAATAAGGTTGGCTGAAATATCAACTACACTATCTTCCATCCATAGTTTTCCATCATGTATTCTACTTAGTATGATATGTATCCACTCATTTGTGTCAAATTCTTTTCCTTCAAGTGTTCAAATCTGGGTTTTATAGTCATATCATGATTAAAGACTAATTCTATATCCTTGTTCATATAATCACTCCCAATAGATTCAAATTTACTAGTAAGGTAACTTCCTATATCTTCCAAATACACTACATTGTTTAGAGTAATGGATAATGTTGAGTTAGGGTTTCCTTCTACAGGTTTCATAGAAACAACCTTCAATTTTAGTTTGTCCTCATTCTCAACATTAATAACTACTAACATATCCATGATTCTATCAAATATGAACTTTTATCAAATAAATTCTACAGAAAAATGATAAATTACCTCTTTCCAAAAATAGGGTTTGCTTTGAAATCGCCTTGTCAATTTGCTTTTATGCTTTTGATGTAATCACAATGAAGTGGTAATCAAGTCTGTACTCCATTTATTCCTTCAACTTGAGCTTGCATTAATTGTGTACTTTGCAAACACAAAATTTTTTTAATTGTATTTTGAAATAAAATAAATACTCGAAATCACCTATTAGATCTTTTGATGCTACCTAAGGTTTACTATGGCTTCCTCCCATCATGACAATGCTCACAAAAATTCACTCCACAAAATTCTTAGTAAGAACATAGTTTTCATCTTCTTCTATAGAATTAACTTTCTCTATAATTATAGTAACTCTTAATTCCTTTGTAACTAGTTTAGATAAGCTCAAAATTATAAGTGAGCTTACATACCATCTAAATTTATCTTGATACACCTTTTCCCAACTTCACTACCTCTAGTTCAATCTCTAGATGAAGTTTTCAAATTATGATGTTGTGAACAAGCTTAATTCAACTTAATTGAATCAAACTCGATAATTGACTTCAATCTTCTTGTCTCATCATATTCTAAATTTTATTTTGAGATGTCTAATCCTTTTACAAATGCCTCATTGAGTTCTTTTCAAACTTTGATGACTACATTTCTTTGTTCCTCATTGTCTTTCTTAGTTTCATAGTTCCTCTCATGGTTCCTTCTATCATTTTTGACATTTCTTCCATAATTCCTTCTATTTCTGAAGTTTCTTCCATTATTCCTTCTATCTTCAAAGTTCTTGTCCATTTTACAATACTTTTTTGTATGTCTAAAGTTGTTGCATAATTGAGATACTAGTGTTTTTCTTCTAGGATTTTGTTGATCATCAGGTGCATGACAATTCTGAGCAATGTGTCCAAAGTTGTTGCACTTATAACACATGATCTAGTCATCTATATTCATGAGGTCTTCCTTCTCTCAATGTCCTTTCATTAGATCTTCTTCTATCTGTAGGGTTAGTATTTCCAGATATTCTACTATTTCTTCTATCATTATCATATTTTGGTTTCCTACAATCAATTTATTTATGACCCATACCATGACAATTATGACAATAAAAGTACTTAACATGATTAAATAACTTATATGTACAATCTCTTTTCATATGACCTATTTCATTACATGAAAAATACTTACCTCTAAATTCATAGCTAGTTTCCTTAGGAGATTCCAGTTGTTTTGGTTCATCCAATATCTCAACTTTCTTGTGTTGTGCAACTTCTTTAGGTTTATGAAAAGATTTCTTAGATTCAATCTTATCATTAGATATATCCTTTTCTTTCAGATCTGATCTAATCTTAAGTTTCTTTGCAGACATGTTAAATAGATAACCAAGACTAGTCTTATCATAAATAGGTCTTTGTATTGACATTGAATCATCAAGATTTTCTTTGCTAGAATAAATCTTCTCAAGTTTTTTCTTGCACTAAGTTAATTCACATTTTAGAATAGTATTGTAATTCTAAAGTTCTTCATGATCTTCTTTGAATGTTTCAAGCTTAGATGTCTTCTTTGCTAGACTTGCTCTAAGATCTGCATTCTCAGTCTTCAAATTAGTTTTAGGTTTGCTAGGATTACTCCTCAAAGTTAACTTCAGATTTGTAATCTTCAATTCATGCTTCAAGATTTTGTACTTTGTCTTCATCTTTTAATAATCATCATCACTAGTTTTAGATTTAGTAGATTCAAGCTTGGATTCGAGATGCTCAATCTTTTCATTTAATTGTCCAATGTATACTTTGGAGTCTTTATGTCTATCCTTCAGCATATCTCTTTCTTTAGTAATGAGATCAATTTTTTCAAGTGCCTCTTCAAGGTTCTTCATCAACTGTTCCATATCCATAGGGATCTTACTCAAGTTGTTAAGCCTCTTCAGAGAAACTAGGCTCTAATACAATTGTTAGAAGTAGGAATTACTAAGAAAGGGGGTGAATTAGTAATCTACAAACTTTAGTCACCAATTGGATATTATTTGTTACTTTAAGCCATACATAACAAAATAGTAAAGTAATGATGAGTAGTAATAGTAACCATGCACAAAGATAACTCATAACACCATATTTTTTTAACTAGGGAAACCCTAGCCAAGGGAAAACCCTGGTGGGGATGATACCCACTAGATAATATACTAATAAATAAGTTCCTTGTTAGAAGATGGACCTTGCTAGGAGTCAATGAGAAAATTCAGTATAGAGAGTCCTTGCTAGGAGACTCTGAATCCCTGTTAGGAGATTCCAACCCTATTGGGAGTTGTAGTACAATAGATGTGAGACGATCCCACTTCTCAAACATGCACTTCCAATTACAAGAAGACCTCACTACCTAAACAAGTAATCAAACTTCTAGAATATAGGCACTATAACTTCTTTTTCATCTAATCTCTGATCTATAGCTTGATCTTAGATTAAAAAAAAAAAGCTTTACAAAACTTCGCATATATCACTTTCATAATAAGTTTACATATCACAATACTCACACAACTTACACCACAATTACATTATTCATTCACAAGATGTCATTTTCATAAATACGATGCCTTCTCACAATTTTTTTCTAGGCCAACTAAGACCACAATATACTTTTCCAACTCAGAGTAAGCATCTATGATGTTGACCCTAATTGGTCAAGTAATTATTTTGTAAACATTTTGTTTCCTTTCCTTTAATTTTATTGTCTTGTTTTACTAGTGAAACATGAATATCTCTTTTCCATATAGTCTGTACTGACTTCTAAGGTTATACACGTCACCATCAACATGTATACAATCTCCATCTAACTTTAGTAGTCATAATATGATGTCAATAACAAGTTACATACAAAACAATACACTATTGTATACCAAATTCATACTTAGACAATTTTCTAAGTACCAAAAGCTAAATATCTTTATTTCTGAGGTTTCCTATAAGCATTTACATCATGTGTTTCTATAAGTGAAAATAATTACATATCTTCATAATCCAATTTTCAAAACTCTATGCCCTTCTTCTCCATAATGAAAGAATTTACCATGGAAACCTCCTCTTCTAGACCCTTTACCTCTACCTCTTCCTCTCTAATCTCTATTATTTTTATCATGAAAATGATTAGAATTATTTCCCCTTTGTTTTTGACTTCTGCTACTTACCTCATGATTGTTCTTTTTATCATCATTTCAACCTCCATAAGAGTGCCACCAAATCTTCCACTGTGACCTCTTCCACTATTCTTGTTATCAAAATTTTGGCTTAGATTCTCCTCAACTCTTAGGAAAAATTGGTATGCCTCCTCAATACTAGTCATTCAAACTAGACTCAGCTCCTCCTAAATTCTTTGCCTAAACCCCTTAAAATAATGAGCAAATGTCTTCTTAGTAGCTTCAACATGCCTAGTTCTAATGAGAACTTGGTAGAACTCTTTCGTATACAATTGAATAGATCTTCTTACTTGCTTCAACCCTAAATTTTCTTTAGTATATCAAACTCATAATCTAGGAGAATGAATTGTCTCTTCAATTTATCTATCATCCAATTCCATCTTGTGATTTTGTCATTTCCTCTTTTATATCCTTGCAACTGAATCTCCTAGCACTAGATCCTTGTGTGTCCCTTACATTTTTTCTTTGCAAACTTGACCCTATGATGATCCTTGATATCTTCATACTCAAAGTATTCCTCTGATTCATTTATTCAATTGATCAACTCCACTAGGTTAAGGTTTCCTAAAAATGTGGGAAACTCAAACTTAGGTCTTTTTCCAATCTTGGAGATGGCCTTAAAAATCCTCTCTTCCTCTGGGTTCAGAACTACATCTACTTTAGCATTTTCTTCTTTATCCTCATCATGACTTTCATCTCTATTGGAAAGATTTATTCCTCTATGCATTTGTTCTTCTAATACTTGCATATTCCTCTAGAGGGCTATAAAACACTCAAGTTTAATACCTACAACTCTTCCACCATGCTATTTTTGTGGAGGCATTTTTGCACTTCCACTAAAACCCTAGGGAAAAATGCCTTACAATCAATGATCTATCTACATGCTCATTCCAAACTGCAGTCCTAGTGCAACTGCCTCATAATTGGCAATCTATTTACATAGTTATGAAAACCTTCTCCAATACCACTTGATGGAAGGTGCACCCCTTAATACATTAAAAACAACATAAAAAAATAAATAACAACAATTTGCGAGAACAAAATATGGGCTTCTCATTATAGCCACAAATGTAGGATTACAAAATTTAGAATTACAATATGGTAACCTATGTAGCACCTTCAACATAGTAATATACAAGATAGAGCTATAAACTATAACCAAGAGTCATCCAAGACAATGTATGGGAATTTATTAGATAGGCAATTTTACACCACCCAAGATGGGTCTGCACACTCAAACTTAATACCTAGGGCCAACAGACCCTAACAATACATATAGTGTCAGCCAAAGACACCTACAACATTTATTTTGGATGTTTCTATTGGCCCAATATCAAAAGGCCATAGATTTCGAACCATTGCTCCAATTTTCTATTTTAACCACTTTTTAGACTCCTCAACTTTTGATCTAGAGGCTTGGCTTTGCACAAGTACACACCTATCGATTCTTTAGGTATTGTCTAGGCATGTTTAGGCCTTTAATGGCAAGCTTGATATTTTTATACCAAAATTATGCACTAAAAATCTGCAATAAATCCATGAATACTCATGATATGACACTGAGCCTTAATTGATAGGCTGATATTGTTGGAATTACAATAGGAAAGGTAAACTTCTTGTGGTGGTGAATCAATGCTTCAAACTTTGAACCATAAAATATTCACCACACATCCGTCTCATACATTCAATAAGTAAACTAAAATATCATGTAAAGCATGTACATCTAAATCATGTAAATTAGTAAGCATTCACACATATATGACACTAGATATTATTAACTAGAAGCCCTCTAATGAGAAGGTAAAATTGGGGTGGGGATGACATGTAAAAATGTACAATACTACAGTAATAAAGTGTATCCAATGAAGGTTACAATGTTTGATTGTGAAACATGATCTACCCTGTGAAAGGTTTGCCCAATAAAAAGCTTACAAGGATTGTTAGATTTTACCTTGTTAAAGAATTTGGACACCCTATTAAAAATGTGCCTTGTTAAAGGAATTCATCTCACAATAAAGTAAGCACCTTGTCAGAGGATTTTAGTACAACCTGTTAGGACTACTCTATTAAGAGATTTAACTGATTGACCTATTAGAATGTCTCAACATTGATCCTGTAGTTAGCACTTTGTTTCTTGATGAAAGATCACCTCTGAACTAATGTATTCTTGATTAGATGTCTCTCTATTGTTTACTATTTCCTTCCTCTATTCTCCTTTAACTAATTCTACAATGCAATTTAAGATCATAACTCCTTAGTTACAATGAATACTTTGGTTTGCACATGTAAAAATCTCCTTGATCATGCATTCATTCCCTTTCATTCCTATTAGAAGTTTAGGATTTGTCTCCTTAAGAAGACCTAGGTGACTTAGGGTTAGGTATGAATCAATAGCTATGATTTATCCACTTTGCCACTTAAACATTCCCTTTACTTGATTGGAGGCATGTAATTCATAGGGATTCTAACTTAAGATTCATCCTTATCACTAAAAATATCATAATTTAATCTGTAAGTTGGCTCAAAAATAGTTTAGATAGTAGTTTGTGTCAATTCAAACAACTATGAAAAAACTATATTACTCAACATCTGAATGACTTGGTATGCAGTACTTGCTTAGCTCTTGAATCACTCAACATATATAGTATGCTTGATACTTGAGTGACTCATAACTCACTATTGAATCAGCATGCACTATCTTATACATGTTGTGCTCAACATATACTACTTTTTTGGCATGAACTAAGTAAATGGCTTAAGTGTATAGACACTCACTAGTCAAAAGCAATCTAAGATTGACAATCTCATCCTTTGACATGAGTGTCAAAACACTTGGTCATGCATTAATATCCTTATTCTTATGAGAATAACATATGTAGAACTAGAATCAATATGCAAAGAACATTAAAAAATAAAGTAAACATTCACAAACCAAAAACTAAATTCATATATATGCTTAGACTAAGAAAGAAAATAAGAAGTGCAAACCTCACGAGAGAAAACACTCCATGCTTTCTTGATTCTGTAGATGTGTCCTTTTGCTGTGGATGTATGCTCAAGATGCTCAAAAGTTGCTTCAATGGAGATGGGTAATGGCAAATTGGTAGCTTTGTGAGCTCTCAATTTGGCATTATAAGGGTATGGTTGATGGCTTTGGTTCTCAAAATAGCATGGTAACTTTAGCTCAAAGATTGTTGATGAAATGGCTTGGGATGGGATTCAATTTATAGGCTAAGGGGTAGAGGGATGGAGGGCTTAGATGCAAGGATGGATGAAGGCTTAAGGAGGGCTAAGATGCACTCAAAGGGGAGCACATGGATTGTGCTTGTTTAGCACCAATGGGAAGGTGACACTTGTCACAAGGAGGATGAGTGTGAGAGGGTAGGGTAAAGGGTTGGTTAAAGTCATGATGAGTGGGGTTGAGTATGTAAGAGGGATGTAAGAGGAATGAGTGTGGAAGAGGGAAGAGTGTGGAAGATGGGTGTAAGAGTCATGAGTGGGCTTGTAAGAGTCTTTATGTTTTGTAAGAGCACTCATGACTTAGTGGTTGGGTTTTTTTGAGGGGAGACTTTGGTTTGGATTAGGAAAGTCTTAAACTTGTTTAAGGAATGTGACAACATTAGGGGGTAGATTAGGCTTGGGTTTAGGATTAGATTAGGGATGTTAGAGATGTGCAAGTGGATGGCATTAATGAGGGTGGGTGAGTTAGTGGCTAAGCTTGGTTAGTATGGGTGGATGGGGTGGATTAGGCTAAATGGAGGATTAGAGATAGGTTAGGGTTTTTTTGAATTTGAGGATTTCATTTATCAAATAGATTTATTTAATAAATGGGGATTTTTGGAATTAGATAGGAGAAAAGGATTTAATTGATAAATAATAGATTATTTGATTTATCAATTAGGACTATAGATGATTAATTAAATTAATCAACTAGGGGATGACAAAGGATTAATTAAATAAGAATTTAATTAATGATGCCTTTAGAGATGGCTAAATTAGATTACCAAAGTAGTGCAATCAAATTTAGGTGTCTACAACATAAACTCTGATTCAGGTTCTATACAAAATTTTAGAATATTAAACTTTTGTAACAACTTATACTAATAACTCCCTCTAAGTTGGTTTATCTATTTTGTACTCAAAATCTTACTCCTGCTGAGTAGATGTGCCTCAACTAATACTCTCTCACTTCATGATTGCTCCCCCATGCTCTTAGTCTCCCTTAGCTTAGCTCTTCCTCCCCCTAATCTTATCTTACTTCCCCTTTTTGACACTGATGTCAATGGATTATACACTAATAGTGTGTTTTTCAAAGAAAGATTTATGGACCTCAAGGATAATTTTAAGAGTGGCATCCCAATTATCACAAGCTACCTCCAAAGATTTAATTTGTATGGCCAAATCGGCAACAAGGTGAACTATTCCATCTAATGTAGAAAGATTGGGGTCTTTCTTCATAAGAGTTTCTGATAGCCTAACTCTTTGTGCAAAATCTCCATGTGAGGAGTCAATGTAGTTTGGATGCTTATCAATTTGGACCTTGTATTGGCTTCTTCTATAGATAATATGGCTAACTAGCTCTAGATTTTCAATAAAGTCTTAAAATGCTTCTCACTTTGAGCTAGAGTCATGAGCAATTTTGCACTTGATGAATTTATTTGACTTTCCAAGCTTAGAATGTGACTCCTTGTCTCTTTTGTGAAGAGTGTAGGATTACATAGTTTGGTGTAAAAAGAGAAAATGTTCTCAAATACCTTCTTCACACTTTATATCTTAGTTTCCAATGCAACTTGTTTAAGTACTATATCACTAGATATTTTCTCATTCACTTTACTTTGAAATTTCTTTTTAGACCATTCTAATAATTTCACATTAGTATCGAGGTCTGCATCACTTCTCTTTTCCACTATGTTTTTCAATTTTTCAATAAGTGGCTTTGTTTCATTTGGAGTAGGTAGACTAAATTCATCCAAAAAAGATATCTTTAATATCAAAAAAAAAATTCTTCTACCTATGCTCCTATCTAAGCAATTCTTGATGTTTCTTTCTAGCTAGGGCTTCCTGAAGTATACTAATCTACTCAATTGTCATTGTTGCATAATCATATTTTGGAAAAATAATTTCTTCATTTAGGCTTACATCTCCATATGTTATTACCACTTCTCCCTTTGATGAACTTGGACTTAGCACTAAGAATTGCAAAGGTTTTGCATCTATGCTCAACCTCTAAAGAGTGTGACTGGAAGGAGTGCCAAATTCTAGTAAAGTTACTAGTGCTTGAATTGTTGCTAGCTCCTTCAACTTAGGTGTCAACTCAGTCTCTTTAGGCTTGTCCTTTTCTACCACATTACCTTGAATTACACCTTGAACTTTTGTTGGAGGTGTAGATGAATCTATCTGACTTGTTTGACTCTATGTTTTAGTAGTGGCTTGAGTTTCCACTTTATCCTCTTCAATTGTATCAACCTTTTCTAGTTTAACTTCTAGTACTTTCTCTAAAGATTTTACATTTGTGACTTGAGGGGTAATTTTAGGTGGTTCTAGTATTTTCACCACCTCCCTTGTAGTGTTAGTCATTGGTTTCTAAATTTCATATACATTCACCAATACAAGGTCGTCACACAATTTAGCTTGTAGTCTAGATTGATCAAGTATCTTTTCCAAGTCTTCCTCTATTAGAGGATTGATGTTTTGATTAGTCAGATTAGAAACATCCTTTACTATGATAGTTTTAGTACTCACACTTGTTATTTGTTGAGGTCCAACATTTGGCAAATGTGTATCTTGTTCACTCTATTCTTGTAGTTTCTCTTTCTCAGCTATTGCCTAATCATCTATGTTCATTTCAGTACCTCTCTCAACTATTCCCTCATTATTGTCATCATCTTCATCATCTTTAACCTCAATAGGCTCTTGTTCTCCTAATTTGACTATAGCTATCCAATATGTAACTTTCCACATCTATGTAGTCTTCCTTACATCTTCTATGTTATTCTGTAATATGTTGAATGTTCTATATTTAGGAACAAATCTAACAACATATTTCTTTATGGCTTTAGTTATATGTGCCTTGCTAAGTTCAGGCATAACTTGAGCAAGGGATGTCTACCTGATTTTCTTCTCTAAGTTCAAACAATATTGTAGATTTTTCTCAACTCTTTCATATAGGCTTTCAGGTATGGAGTTGGCAATCTCTAGAGGAGCTTTCTTCAAATTGACCATCATGGCATATATTGCCTCCTCCACTTGATTCTTTTTAACTTTTCCAAGATTTTCAAAATCAATGTGAGAAAATCATAATAAATATGCATTATTTCTAACATTTTACATAAGTTGTCTAGATCTAAAGATGGATTATGACTCACCACTTGGATTTGGCTATTGTCATCAGATTTAGATCTTTCCTCATTGGATTCAGCCTAAGAAATGTATTTTCTCCTTGATCTTTTCTATGCTTCTCCTTCCTACTCTATAGGTTTGGCTTTCTCTTTAGCCTTTTATGCAGTGACACATGCACTAGCCCTTGTGGTAGGTGTTGTAGGTTTGGGCTAGCTTGGTTTAATAACCTTCTTGGGTCTTATCACTATTTGTGCCTTAGCCTTTCTCTTCTTCTAATCAATAGGAATAGGTTCTTCCTTAGATTTTTCTTCCTCAACACCTTATGTAGTTTTTGTTTCTTCATCTTGTTTATCTTCAACCTTTCCTTGTGTCAATGCAAGTGGTGCTTTAATTTGAGTGTCTTCTTCATCTTCATCCTCTTCCTCTTCATTTTCTTCCTGCTTGACACCTTCACCAAATTTTCCTTTCAATTTTTTTACTAGTTTCTCCTTCTTTTTGATGACAATAGTAGTCTTTAACTCCATAGTAATCTTAGACTTGGCCATCTCATAGTTAAAAAATGATTTGGCTTCTTTGTCTATTTCTTCTGCAAGTAATTTTGTTATTGTTGCAGATGCCTCATCTACATTAATTTCATAGTTTAATGGCCTCAGCCATGTTACTCTTAGGGCTACTACTTGAAAAAATGTATAATTGACATCAACTAGGAAACAAATATCATCATAATGTTTTTCCACTAATGACACTAGAATCCTTAATCTCTTCTTCATGGATTGCTTGAAGTCATCAAAGTAACTAGTCATTACTGACTCAAAATTTTCACCTAACTATTTAATGAATTCTCCTATTTGAACTACAATAGACATATTTGTCTTCCATGCCATAATGCCAAATGTAGGAAATGTGTTCTAAACATAAAAGAAGATACATATCAAAATAGATTCAAATTTACACTAAGCACTCTCTATTTTCCTTATTGCTCCTAAGTTTTCAATCAATTCTTGTAGTTGTAGCTTGGCAAGATCATATGTATGATCCTTCTTCATAATCTTGTAACCTATATCCACTACAATATAGGGTACACAGTTCAATCTTCTTGATTGATAAAACTTATGTGCAATTACCCTTACTACAAAATCTATTAGAGGATTTATGATGATGTCTATGGTAATTACCCTCTTATTCCACATAACCCCTATGTTCTTTTCAATAACTTCTTTGGATTCACTTCTCATAGTCTTTGGTTGATTTGGGGTTGGCTACCTTATTACCCTATGGATTATTCTCTTTGATATTTTGACTAGCCCATTATCTAACCACACTGAACTATCGTGAATCCTACTCAAAATAATCCTGATCCATTCAGTTTTGAAAACATTAGGGAAATCTAAGGCACAAGTTAAATTTTGAATTCTTCCCTTAACACACCATTTTCACTTAGTTTTCCATATGCTTCTCTGGTTTTCATGTCACCAATACTACCAATCTTATAGTTGTAACACTTTTTGACATCTTGAATCATTAGAACTTTTAGTGGTATCATAAATAGTGCACTAGAGGGATCTTGTTTGTATGTTATGTCTAGTATGGCTTTGAAAATAGGTTGTTTTACTTCCTTGCTAACCAATTGAATATTCAAAACCTCTTTTCCCTCTACATCTTTTGACTCTAAAGAACTAGATGCCATTTTACAAAACTATGGTTTACTCAATTAGAAGTAGCATAGCTCAACACATGATAAATACCTTGCAAAATTTGATGAAATGATGTTGAATAGCTATTCAAATCTCTTGCAAATGCTCTAGATGGAATTTCCTGATTGCCTCTAGCTCTCTTTTCTCTCTCAAATTTTAATGATGCTAAATGAGAAGAAATTGATCAAATACCCCTTTGAAATACTATAATTAATGTTGTGTACTTACATAGCTATAAGCTTGGAATCAACTAATTTCTAACTCACTCGACATCCACTAGCATTTCTATTCATTCAGAAACCATTACAAACTTGGCTACAACTAACCAATTTATTAGCATGGCATTCACTAGAGTTTCACTCGACAATCATGGGAAACTTTTCATGCTTGGTAGTAACATGAAAATCTTAAATATTTTTCTTTGATTCCTAATAACACCTTGTATCTTTATTCATGCTTATGTAATCTTTTCAAAACTATATCCTTTGGAACTGATGTATGATATAACTTTTGAATATCAATCCCACATATCTCTTGATTGCTTAATTTGATGAGTTGTGATCACCTGACCCATTGGGTGAAGTGATACCTTCTCCACTTGATGTGCAACAATCCTTCTTTTTCTTCCATGTCATGTTCATTTCTTTTTTGATATTTTCAATATCTTCCTTTCCTTTGCCTTTATTGAACTCACAACTTGGTGCCTTTCACCTTGTTGGACGATATCGACTAATGTGACCAATCTTCAAACAACTAAAACATGTGGTTTGACTCAACTATCTTTTTTAGTCACTTCTAAAGTGTTTTCTAGTACAATTCTTAGGAACATGTCCATATTATTGACAATAGTGAAAACTATACCTTTTATTATAATCCCAATTATAAGAGTTGCCATTGTTCTTTACCTTTGTTTTCCTTTTTGATGACCCCATGGGTTCAAATTTGCACTCAAAAGATCTATATCCATGCTTTTGATAGTTATAACAATATCCTTCAAATCTTTGAGTGTGCATGGCCTTGGTTCTATATTCATGTGCATGATGACCTTGTTTGTTGCACTTATGGTAGTGAACCATGCCCTTCTACTTAACATTCTGATTTACATTTTTTCTCATGCACACGTTAGTAGTATGTCCTTTCTTACCACAATTATGACAAGTAGGTTTGGAATTCTTACCTTTGTTGCTCCTTTCTTCATCACTTTTGGATGATTCTCCTTCCTTAGTACTTGTGTATCCTAGTCTAGATGTATCTTTGTTAGGTTTAGGGGATCTCATCAGTTGTTCAAAGTACCTGATGGCTTTACTAGGTTTATTGAAACTTTCAAAAAGCTCCTTCTCTCTTTTTAGGTCATTGCTCAACTGTTCATTCTATAACTTAAGTGTTTTTATCTCAATGTCCTTGAAATTCAATTCATAATTGGCATTCATGAATTGACCCAAAGCATCCAATTGCATGTTAGCAATCCTTGTTACCTCTGATGATTTCTCTTCTAGTCTATCAGTTAAAACTCATTTTTAATCTTCAATCATGGCTTTTTCTTCCATATCTTTCTTTTTTTGTTCAGTCACCTCACATAGTAGTATGGCTTGTGATTCTTTCTCTAACTTGAGATCTCTGATTTTTTTAGCTTGGGCTCTATTCTTTTCCATTATATCTACAACTACTACATCAAATTCTTTGGAGTCTCCATTAGCAAATAGCTTAGCAGTGTTTATCTCTCTATAATGTTTGTCATTCTCCTCAATAGAAATTTACTTCCTTATCTTTAAAGATTTCTTTAATTCTTCTCTTGCTTCATTCAATTGATGTACAATGAGTTGTATTTTAATTTCCTAATTCTCAATGATCTTTCCCAACTTGTAGACTTCCATTTCCAAGATCTTTCCTCAAAGTTGAAAATCTTCACTTTCAAAGAATAAGGCTGTAATACCAATTGTTGGAATTACAATAGGAAAGATAAACTTCTTTAGGGGGGGCAGTGAATCAGTGCTTCAAACTTTGACCCATAAAATATTCACCACACATCCATCTCGTACATTCAATAAGTAAATTGAAATACCATGTAAAGCATGCACATCTAAATCATGTAAACAAGTAAGAATTCACACATATATGACACCATATATGATTACCTAGAAACCCTCTAATGAGAAGGTAAAATTGAGGTGGGGATGACACCCACAAATCTTCACTACTATAGTAATAAAGTGTATGCAATGAAGGTTACAATGTTTGGTCATGAAACATGATCTATCCTATAAAAGGTTTTCCATGTTAAAAGCTTACAAAGACTCTTAGGTCTTACCCTATTAAAGGATTTCAACACCCTATTAAAATTGTACCTTCTTAAAGGACTTCAACTTACAATAAAGTAAGCACATTGTTAGAGGATTTTAGTATAGCCTAGTAGGACTAATCTATTAAGATATTTAACTAATTGACTTGTTAGAATGTATCAGTATTGATCCTGTAGTTAGCACTTTGTTGCTTGATGACAGATCACCTCTAAATAGATGTATTCTTAATTGTTCTTGATCAAATGTCTCTATGTTGTTCACTATTTCCTTCCTCTGTTCTCCTTTAACGTATTCTACAATGCAATTTCAACTCATAACTCCTTAGTCACCATGAATACTCTATTTTGTGAATGAAAAACTCTCCTTGATCATTCATTCATTCCCTTTAACACTCATCAAAATTTTAGGTTTGTCCTCAAGAAAACCTTGGTGACTTAGGGTTAGGTATGAATCAATGACTATGATTCATCCATTTTGCCTCTTAAATCTTCCCGTTACTTGATTGGATGCATGTAATTCATAGGGATTCCAAAATTAGATTCGTCCTTATCACCAAAATTTCATAATTTAATTTGTAAGTTGACTCAAAAATGGTTTACATAGTAGCTTTTGCCAATACATACAACTATGAAAAAACTGTGTTACTTGACTTCTAAAGTCCTTGGTTCTTTGCACATACTAACATCAATACTCACAGTTAGCATTTAAATGAATCATCATGCACTACTTTTTCGACTCTTGAATCACTAGTCATATACTATCTACTTGGCACTCGAGTGACACATCACTCATTGTTGACTCGACATGCACTATCTTATACATACTGTGCTTGGCATATACTACTTGTTTGGCATGAACTAATTAAATGACTTAAATGTATAGAAACTCACTAGTCAAAATCAATATGAGATCAACAGATATATCCAAGATCAACATGTAGCCATCAAACTAGGACATCGTGAGCTCATATGATTGACTTACTAAGTAGCAAGCCTCCAAAAACAACAACTTTGCATTGAGACAACTATGATTCAAGAAACAAAAATGTAATATTATTGGGTGATGCAAGATTGCTCTTAGACCTAGGATGCTCTTGCATCATACTAAAATCATTGGTTATTTTTGGAGGCCACTTTGAAAGAAATTGAACATAAAGCTAGAGTTTAGTTCTACATATCATCCAAAAATAGATGGACAAGTTGAAGCTATGAATAGAAGTTTGGGTAACCCATTGAGATTCTTGGTTGGAGATAAGCCTACTAATTGGGACTTGATTTTATCACTAGTAGAGTTTGCATATAAAAATTATGTGAATAGGAACACCAAGAAGACACCTTTTGAGATTGTTGGTGTAAATAAGTATTCACTTATTACACTTAAGTTTACTTAGGTTAATGCATTATTTATTTATTTTGCATTATTTTATTTGTGAGACACTTAGGAGTTTACACACCTTGTGAGTTGTCATGTTGACAACACAAGAGTACGCAACTCTATTTGAGCACATGGTGTCTACAACGCTATTTTGCATGTCCCACCCTTGTAGGCTTATCCTCTCATCATCACACTTACTTCCGTGCTTAATGGAGGATAACCCATATCTGGTGGACATGTGCTTGGTTGTATGACACATCATGGTGCTAACTTCTATGCATTCTAGAACCTCTCCTGAGGCCTTTATATATAGGCACTCCTAGTGTGTTGATCATCACATTTTGAAAAGAGCAATGTATTTGAACATACTCTGATTAATTGATCATATCCATCTTTGGTCTACTGTGTGCTTGTGTTTGAGTTCTTAGTTCCTAGGTGAATTTTGTCCTTAGACAAATTCTTACATGGTATCTGAGAAACTTGGAGATTTTCTCATCACATAGCCATTCGAGACCACACTTGCTTCATCACCTCAGCCTGAATCTGGAGTGTTGCAAAAATTGGGAGTGTCCAGCATTAGATCTAACCTCACCATTACATCTAGAATGCTAATTCGGTGAAAATTAGCTACAAAGCTGACTACCCTAGGTCAAAGTCAATTGTGAGGCAAATTTTTTTTGCAAACTGGCACCTGAAGGACCAATTTGTAGAATTGGTATGATCATTTTAGATCTGTACATTTAATTTTCAGATCTACAATTTTTTTCATCTGCATCTCTACTTTTTTTAAAAGATTTGCATCATTTTCCAGAAATTATTTGGCCATAGGGCCATAGGAGAGATTTTTTGTAGGTGAAGATTGAAGCTTGTTGGTGCAAATCTGATATTTGCATCACATTCAGAAGGTCCAAAAACCCCCATATTGGATTTTGTTTCATCCAAATCGGACATCTGAGGCAAAATCTAAAGCCATTTGTTTTTTGGAGGTGCGGCGGTGATTCAGAAAAAATAATGTTCAGCAACAACAATTTTCAAACAGCGATATCTTCCTCATATGGACTCCTTTTTTAGAGCAATTTTTTTTTTTTTGGGGTAGGATTTTGTGATCTACACATTGGTGTAGGTGGTTTGAGATCTCTATTTCTGAATTTTTTTGCAACTCCAAAATCTTGAATTTTTCCACTTAAAATGCTTGGTACAGGCTCATCTAGACTCCAAATCAGGTTCTATTTTTTTTGAAAGTGCATATTTTTTTGTCTAGTTTTCAAATCTGCAATCACATTATAGATTTCCTAGATAAAAATACTACTTTTAAAAATAGGCCCTAAATTGGCAAGTGGCTTTCAAGTGCCAACATCATCTTTTTCAGGGGGGGTTCTTTGATTCTTTGGGGGTTCATTGATTGATCTCATGGAGTCTTGTCAGATTTGTCAGTTTGGTATTAGACCACAATTGACAACAAGGAACTATTACAAATGGAGGACTTTGATAATTGACCATCTAAGAGAACATCTAGGATTGCTTCCTTATCTCTATTCAATGCCACCACATTTTGATTGGACATATATTATCAAGCTTAATCAATTTTTACATAAAAGTATGAGTAGGGAATCTTTTGGTCCTATTAGATTGGCACATTTTCCTTTTGATATTTGGTGGTCTATTTGGGAAGCATATGGAGATCCATGTGGTCCTCCATCTCCAGTGGACTTTCTACATCTAGTCACTCTAGCTATGGTTTCTTCAACCTCAAATGAGATCACATCTCTAGCTCCTGTTGCTCCTACTAATCCTATTTCAGCCACAGATGCTTCAAAATTAGTGCAATAGGATACTTTATGTCTTCCTACTCTACCTTCATGTGAAGACTTCCTTTTAGACATTGCACAGTTGTTTGTGGAGTCTCACATTGAAGATGTGGGAGATATTCTTGATGACATTCATCTTCTTTTTGAGGTGGATACTTCATCCTTTTCCGTAGTGACAGATTCAAGTACTTCAGCACTACAGGGTACTCATGGTCTTCCAAGTGATGATTTCTTGCTAGACATTTCAGTTCTATTCTTGGAGTCACACATAGTAGATATGGAAGACTTTTATGATGATTTCTCGCTTCTCTTTGCTGAGGCATCTTCTACAGTTGTTGTGAGGGCCCACTCTGACCCTCAACTCCATGCTCTCCATGATCAATCCTTCTAGGTTGGCATGATTGTGGATTCTTATGTACAACATCTGCAAGAGGTCTCTTCATCAGTTGAGAAGGCTGTTGGTTTCCTGAGATAGGTTCTACCTCCTTCCTTGTTCGATCTACTCTTCTCTTTAGCAATTTTGGATGAAGCCATCATCAGTATCGACACAGGGACTTTTGAACAAGTTTCAAAGATACCAGTCATCATAGAGATTCCTTCTCCATCCAGGGGACACATCTCACAGGTACCCTTGACTTTGATTCTTCCAAAGGGGAGGAACATCATACAGAGGTCATGGATTAGCTTCTACATCAGAGCATTTCTCACTGATCGACATACGACTTTTAAGGGGGGGGGGGGGGGGGGGGGTCTACCTTGTCTCCTTCTTCTCTTTTTTGGGGGGGACTATTTCCTCATAGGAGGTTTTGTCCTTCTCCATTCTTTCTTATATATACATGGATGTATGTCATAATGGGGGGGTCTTGATTACTCCATCCATCCATCCATCCATATTTATCTCTCTTTTTGGGGGAGGGTTTTTCCCATGAGGTTTTCCTTCTTTCCCCGCTTTATGAGAGATTGCATCTTCATTATGTACATGGGTACCTAACATGGCCTAGTAGCTGAGACCCATTATGCATCCTATTTCGTAAGCTTAAGGGCATTCCCCTAAGTTGCACTTAAGGGGGGGTGTTGGTGTAAATAAGTATTCACTTATTAAACTTACTTAAGTTTACTTAGGTTAATGCATTATTTATTTATTTTGCATTATTTTATTTGTGAGACACTTAGGAGTTTGCACACCTTTTGAGTTGTCATGTTGACAACATAGGAGTACACAACTCTATTTAAGCACATGGTGTCTACAACACTATTTTGTGTGTCCCACTCTTGTAGGCTTATCCTCTCATCATCGCACTTACTTCCGTGCTTAATGGAGGATAACCCAAATCTGGTGGACATGTGCTTGGTTGTATGACACATCATGGTGCTAACTTCTATGCATTCTAGAAGCTCTCCTGAGGCCTTTATATATAGCCACTCCTAGTGTGTTGATCATCACATTCTGAACAGAGCAATGTATTCGGACATACTCTGATTAATTGATCATATCCATCTTTGGTCTATTGTGTGCTTGTGTTTGAGTTCTTAGTTCTTGGGTGAATTTTTCCCTTAGGCAAATTCTTACAGAGATTATTACTAGAATGAATCCTAAATGAACAACTAAATTGAGAAACCTAAACCTTGATGAAAATGAAAAGGTTTGGTCCTTGCACGCTTCTAAGAAAATTTGATAGTGAAAATGCCTTTGAAGTTGAACTACCATAAAACATGGATATTTTGCCTATATTCAACATTGCAAATATCTTTGAGTATTTTGAATGAGGTGATAAGATGAAAGGTAATTTAGATTAGCCTAAGAAGAAAACTCATAGCATTGAGAAGATCTTGAGTAGGCAAATAAGTAAACGCACCAAGGGAAAAGACTACATGGAATACCTATTTCAGGTGAAAGAAAAATAATTGAAGATAGTTCATGAATTACACAAGCTAAGTTGGATCTCTATGATATAGGTGAGAATATTAGTCATGCTTGATATAGACATCAGGTTTTTATCAACCCTAGCTGTCTGATGCAAGCGAATCTTGGGTCTTTGAGCAATCTTGAATCAACAAAAAATATTTCTTGTTTTGACCAGTTTTTTGTTCGTGAAGTAGTCATTGCTAAATTTTCTTTCATGTTATGCATAGTTTTTATCATGTCAAGGACATTTCATAGATCCTTTTCCTAAGGACACAAATTCTTATGTTCTATATTTCTCGAGATTTGTGTCATTCGTTGTGGTCATGTTTCCTTAATGTTTCCACCTTGTGAAATGTGTTGTTCAGATTGGTGCAATTTTGGTTGATTGCATGGCATCTTGTGCACTTAGGAGATGACTCCTAGCATAGGTGTAAACCTACCTTCAAGTGCACATCACTTCATATGATTGTGGGTGATCCCACAATAATGGGTTCCACTTTTTGACCAATTTTGACACTGAAATCAATATTTTTGAAACAAACCTCACGTTTGAGTGACTATATCTTTAAAACTATGAATAATTTCAAGATGACATAAAGTAGCGATTTGTAGTACCCTATTCCTACTTTGTAACCATATTTTTTAATTTAAAAAAATAAATATTTATGTCAATTTTTTCTTCTCCTCCGAAAAGTGGTACATGTTAAAATTTAATATTTTTAAAGAGTGACAGTCTATTTGACACACAACCTTTTTTCTAGAAAAGATAATGAGGTAATTCTTTTGGCATTGGATTTTTAACATAAATGTCTAGAGGATGCATTTGGTTTGATTCAATTTGGTTGAATATTGTATAGTTTATGAATTTTTGAAGTGACCAATTGTAATTTAGACATACGCTCATTTTGACACAGATAACTTGAACTCAATTTATCATAAATCTAAAAAAAAAATTAATAGAAAGTTATCTCAATAACCTATTTCCTAGATATTTTTCAAAAAAAAATTGACCTAATTTACTAATTTTCCTAAAGTCTTGAAGTCAGTTGATGTTCAATTGCTAGCAAACCTATAATGAGTTAAACTCATATTTGAAAGTCTTAATGACTATAATATGTATAATAATTATAGTTGTTGGAAAGCTTGCTCTAAGCAGCACAAATTGGCATTTTTTATTTTACAATAGGAGATCATTCAATCACAATTTTAGGGGTCAAAAGAGCCAATTTCATTTTTTTCTAGAAAACAACACTAAAAATTTGTAATTTGACATGTTTGCACGAACATTATGTTCACACGAACATATTAGACATGTTTGCACGAATATATGAGGAAAATAATCTGGTAGTTGGAAATTTAAGTTAGCATGTTCACATGAACATGTAAAATAATTCATGTTCGCATGAACATACAAAAAAACCAAATTTATTAAGATCTCAAATGGAAAAATGGAATTTTAATCGCAAAATTGCTGTTAAAAATATGTTTTGCAAACATGTTACTAAGGCATGTTCGTGTGAACATACCTTATTTAAACTCAATATGTTTGTGTGAACATATAATTATTTTATGTTCGCGTGAACATAGTCAGCGTGTTCATGCGAAAATATGTAAAATTTAATATGTGAATTTTTCATCATTTCGCGATTTCCTTCATCCCCCAAAAGTGGTACCTAGTATTGTGGGTTCACCCTTGTTTGTGTGGGTTTTGGTTTACTCTTCCAAGTATGGACCTATATTGTAAATAAGTGCTTGACTAGATTACTTGTGGCTTAGCTAGCTTTAAAAGAAGCTTAGTAGATGTAGGGAATGATCATTCTTAGAGGGAAGAAGATAAAAGATGTGACCTAAGACTCTGAGATTGCATATTTCTTATTTTGTATAAGGTTGAAACCCAAAAGGCCTCATAGTCAGACATGTTGTGGTTTCTCTATATGTGAAGTGAAATAATTATGCCTAAAAATATGATGCATTTGTCCTTGTGTGCTCTGTTGTTCTCTTTAATCAATGTAAATATTTTGTGTGTAACTTTGAGTAGGAAGTGTTGAATGTTTAAGTTGAGTTTATTCCACATGTTGTTATAGAGTTACATGTTTCTCCCTAGATCACATCCTCACCTCTAAAATCTACTTTCATGATTAATCCTAGATTAATTATCACATTCTTATGATTTGTACAATAATTAATAGTACCCTAATGTTTCTCACATGTGTGAGAAACCTTTACCAAGGTAGACAACCAACTTCCTTAAATGACCAACCCCATTCTTGACATGGTTGTCGCATCTTCCTTCTTTCAAATTTTCTCATACATGTGTGAGAAACTCATGCCCTTTCCATAGCCAACCACCCATGCTTATGTATCTCTTATGTGGCTCCCACACAAGATCCAACCCATTTATCCAAATGTTTTCTTACTCTCTATTAAGTTTTGAATCTTATCCATCCATTACCTCCATTGTCTATAAATAGGAGCCTTTTCTTATGCATTTCATCCACTCTTCATATGCAATGATTTCATATCAGCTTAGCTCTTAAATTTATAATATTTCTATGTCATCTTGGTAATTAAATTCTCATTTGCATACCTATTTTTTCCTTATCATCTTAGAGTTCATTTTAGTCCACCTTAGCATATCATCTCACATCAACTATCAATACTATCTTGTTAGTTTCATCTATTTTTACACTATTTTTTTAAATCTAATCTCCATTATAGTTTTCATATTAGCTCCATTTAAATCATCTAATCTTGCCTTGCATATGTTGGGGAACTTAATAAATAATTTTTACAAAGCATATCTACATTCTTCACCAAAGTGAAAATCAAATGGAATGAGGGTGCTTCTATTTAAGCTCATAAAAGGTGTGTGTTTAATCATTGTGTATATTTTGTTTTAAACTAGAAATAATTAAATAAATATTAGGTTGTGGTGACTGATTGAGGAAGTACTATACATACTCCATAACTTCTTGGTGGGGTTTGGGGCTAGGTTGAGCCCTAAGTGTGTTTTTGGGGGCGATAGCCCCCAATACAGCTATGGCCGATTTTTGGGCTGACATGTTGTAACTAATTTTAACCCTAAAGTGGAAAAAGTACTTGTATAAATGGATTAGGGTTAGGGATTTCATAAGATGTGATATGATAATTGCTACTTGTAGTGGTATTGAGTTGTAAGGGATTACATATTGTAATCAAGTTGTAATCACTAGGTAATAATAATATTGGACTCAATGTTTGGTGGACATAGCCCAGGGATTAGGTGAATGACGTGAAATCTTTGTGTCTTGCGTTTGCTTATTTGTGATTTAGTATTTTCTGATATTGGTTATATTGGCATGTAATTGATATTTCTGTCTATGATTAATCCTAACAATAAATACAAGTACCATTTAGACAATGTTAAAGTTGTAGAGACTAAAAGTGCAAATGAGAATAAAGAGGAGTATGTTGTGGAAAAATACTTCAAAAGGAGGAAAATAATAATTTTCCCTTTTTTCAAGATAAAATATAATAAGAATTGTGGTGGATATATATTTAGAGGTAAAACCTGTGAAGTTTAAGAAAGCAGAGGATTTGAAACAATGGATTTCAAGCAAGATAAGAATACAATTGCACAAATTTTGGACAATAAGATAGCTTTCACTTTACAAAAATAATGCTATATATATATATATATATATATATATATATATATATATATATATATATATATATATATATATATATATATATATATATATAGATAGTACAATGGAAATAATTAGATCTAGGAAAGATGCATGCATTTAAAAACATTAAGTTGCAAAAGACACATTTTTTTCAACCAAAGGAAAATGTTAGAAGATTTTTTTGTGTCTTTTTCAAGATTTGTTTTCAACTTGGACTAAGATTTTAAAAATTTAATTTAAATATTCTCAAAATAAATTAGCAAGTTTGAGATTTTAGTGTTTTTTTTAAAGATCTTGATGATTTATTTAGCTTGTCTCATAAGAGATTAGAAATTTTTATTGAGTTATTACTAATTTATTAGGACAATCTCAAGTTGCATGTTATTCATTTACAAGGTTGATAATTAGAAAATAGAAAGGTTGTATTAAGGTAGGCTTTTGAGGAAGTTGTAGAGGAGATTTATTTCTTCATTGTAACCAGGTGTGATGAAGAATAATGAAAGAAAAACAATAATCCCATTTCTTGAATTTTTTGTATTTGTTGTTTTTTTTAAAAAATCATTTTAAAAATGTTGATAGTAGTAGATTTGGTTGCATCAAGAGTACTTTCTATTAACAAAATGTATTAATTCTTATAATTATATGTCATTAAAGATCAAGAAAAGTATAATTTATAAAAATGGAGCCTTGATCTACTGATAATCACTTGAATGGTTCTTAGTGAGTCCATCAAGGAGTATGTCTTTCTTGGTACAAAGTCGTGTAATCATAAGGGACAAGGTCAGAATCATATCCCAAATGAATTTGGTGAAATGAATGTGCCTTAGCCAAGACTCTAGCTCATGTATTAAATAGCTAAAAATTCTTTATGGATAATTATGTATAATTAAAGATAAATTAAAAATATAATTTGTGAATGGGACTTTGATCAAGTGATGAATTTGAATGCTTCTAAATGAGCTCATCAAAGATCAAGCTTGGCAAAACCCTTAAATCCTAAGAGATGGACATGAAAACCCTTAATCAAGATTCATGCTTCATGTTGGACAACTAAAACTTCTTTAGAGATGAACATGAAGAAAATATCAAGACTCGTGCTGCTATATTAGATAGCTAACTTTTCTTAATGAATATTGAATGTCATTATATATCTAAAAAGTTATAATTTGTCTTGATCTATCTTTGATCTAGTGATAAAATTAAACAATAGAATCCTCTCAATCGAAAGTAGTGATCCCAAATCAAATAGCTCAAATTTTATTATAAATAAAAATAATAATGATAAAAAATATCAATAGTCATGGTGAACACATCTCATAGATAATGAATTATCCATGCAAAACATTAAAGTTATGCTTGACAAGACAATTTATTAAATTTAATAACCACCTTAAAATTAAAATAAAAACTGTTCTTTCATTTTAGTATAGTTGTTAACTTGAAAACAATGTCGTATCTGATACCCCATTTTGATACCTGCCCAGGCATTGCCACCGCAAATCGAGCTAAGATGCATAAACAACACTTGTTTACCGAAAGGTCAAACAAAAACGATAAAAACGACAAGCTATACTTGTCCCTTTCCGCTTGTCCCAATTGAATTCTACCTTACGGTCGCCGTGTATTTCTTTCCGAGCTCTACCCACGCATTTGACCAAGAATTCAATAGTTGTCGAAGCAAACATGAGTGATTGAGATGAGATTCTCCATTCTCCATAAATAAATATGGGAGGATGAGCTGAGATGAAATGCTGTGGGTAAACCAAAAGGCTTATCAGATCTAGAAAGAGAGTTGTTGAATGGAATCAAACAAGAAAAGCGGAAGGCAATGGCTCCTCCTGATACTAAACTGTGGAGCTCTTTGCGTTGGCACAGCAGCAGGTCCGTTGGTACTTCGTTTCTATTTCCTCCACGGGGGCAGCCGCATATGGTTCTCCGCCTGGCTAGAAACGGGAGGATGGCCTCTTCTCATTATACCCATTTGGCTCTCTTCCCGAAACAAACACTCCTCTGAAGGAACCCATGTAACTCCCATGCTTTGCCTTGCATCCGTTGGACTCGGTGTCCTTACTGGCCTGGACGACTTCTTTTATGCTTGGGGGGTTTCCTATCTCCCCGTCTCAACTTCTTCTCTCTTGATTGCCTCTCAGCTTGGCTTCAATGCCGTCTTTGCATACTTCCTTGTCAAGCAGAAGTTCACTGCCTATTCAATCAATGCTGTAGTCTTACTCACTCTTGGTTCAGGCATGCTGGCCCTTCACACCAATAGTGACCGCCCAGATGGGGTCAGCCAGGGTCAATACTGGCTAGGGTTTATTGTCACCATTGTTGCGGCAGCTCTCTATGGATTCATTCTTCCGTTGATTGAACTTTGCTACAAGAAGACCACGCGGAGGATAACGTATACTCTGGTTATGGAGATGCAGCTTATTATGTCCTTTACTGCCACTGCTTTCTGTACCGTGGGCATGGTTGTGAACAAGGATTTCCCTGCCATTGCGAGGGAGGCGCGGGCATCTGATGTGGGGGAGTTCAAGTATTACATGATGCTGGTGTGGAATGCGGTCTGCTGGCAGCTCTTCTTCATTGGTGTGTTTGGGGTGATCTTTATGAGTACCTCTCTCTTGAGTGGGGTCATTATTGCTGTTTTCATCCCCGTCACGGAGGTGCTTGCGGTGATCTTTTACAAGGAGAGCTTCAGTGGAGAGAAGGGCATGGCTCTTGGTTTGTCTATGTGGGGATTTGCTTCTTATTTGTATGGGGAATACAAGGAGTTCAAATCACAGACAAGGAATATGCCAGAGGAGCACCAACATGGCCCTGAGACTCGCCGGGGAGAAGAAGAAATGACTGGGCTTGTTGTTGAAGAAGCCAAGTCTAGCAAAACCCCATGATCCACAACTTCTTTGTCCTTCTAGACATATGTAAAGTGTTATATTTACAGACTGCTTTCTTGTTTTTGTTTTACAATGCATTTGTATACATGGGTTTTGTTAAAATTGGACAAAAAATGCTATGAACAATAGTAGATTTTCTATTAAGATTTCTCCATATTCACTTACGTGCTCAGAGGAGATTTCATGTGCACTCAATCAGATTTTAGTTATCGAGAGAGGGCATAAATAACCCTAATCAATTTATTTTTGTGGGTTCAGAGTCTTGTTTGCAGGGTAAGAGTTGTATTTGTATTGAAAATCTAATACACTTCATAATTAGTCTGAATCTACATGAACTGTGGAAAGTTCATGTAAATCGTGATTATCAATTAAGAATATTACTTTCTAACAATGTTAATCAAGAATATTACTTTCTAGGTGCAATCTGTTTTTCAAGAACCCGGCATATTCGCTTACATGCTCGAAGATATTCATCAAAGAACATATTTTGTGGACAGTGGTTAAGAGAGGGGATAGAATCAAAGATTAATCATGTTTGTAGGGTAAAAGTATTGTATTTGGATAGAAATCTTAACACAGTTCAATTCAGAACAGTCCTGTCCGATTCATCCAAGGCATCTTATCCAATTGTGAAAAGCATTTCTGTCAATCAAGAATATTACCTTTTTTAAAGCAATCTTCTTCAATTCACGTGCAAAAAGAAAGAGCCCAAGCTTGTATTGTTGATACACATGATAACACTGTGAATTACCAATTTAGTAGAATGATGCCCATGATAACAGTGTGATTGGGATTCAAATAACTATAAGGAGAAAACCCAAATGTTTTGATGAAAGTACTAATAATTTACTACAGTATAACAGATGATGAACGGGATATTTTTATTGTTGCAATATTATGAATCAAGAAGATTCTCTTCTTTTCATTCATCTTCCATGGGGACCGGTGGTGTGAGGTAGGTAAGGAAATTCAGGAAAAACTTTTCATCTTGGGTCAAGCAAACTATGGAGTCTTATTTAACAGTAATTGTCTCCATCGACAAAGTAGGTAATACTTCGCGCGTCACGCTCTCCCTGGAGACGTGTACCGTGACTGAGGTGGACTTTGGACTACAAGGGAACATAACAATTTTCAGCCTAATTATCTTAGTCATTACGTGCACAATTAGTTAACAATTATTTAAGATGACAATATCCACAATTGATAAAATCAACATTATGTGGATTTGACTCTCAACACATTTGAGTTCACTCATCGCAGTATTGATAGACTCTACCACAACTCTATTCTTTTTATTTTTTCATGTAACTATTTCTTCTTATTCGAGATCTATAAATTAAACCCTTCACTAACATTTTGATTAGTTTTTTTAGGTCGCAAATGCTCTAGATTAAACTATACTATTGGTTAGTATTGTTGTGCTTCTAACTTTTGGGTTATAAATTGAAGATGATTAATTTCGGTTAACCATCTTAAGATCTTGGGAAGTAAACAAATTTGTGCACCTTGACTATACTTGGGAGAAGACAAAATAAGTTGAAAATAATTGATCTTATCTAGTGCAACATCGATATTGATTCATTGTAATAGTTGAACAATTTAATTTCTTAAGGGTGATGAACATGATTTTTGTTTGTGTAAACATCTACCTATATTTATGCTCTCCTCTTATGTTATGAGTGAGCTTAAGGATCCAAAATGCCTTTAATCTCCCTTATCTATTATTTTTACCCAAGGAGTACTAGCTTACATGTGTTGTCCTCTTGCACTGTTTGCAAGATTAGGGAATAGAAATGCTAGTCACTTTATTTATTATTTTGATGAAAGGCTTTCTTAGGGATTGCATCATCACAAGGTTGACCTCAAATGCATTTTTTTAAAGCATATTGTTGCCCAATTTTTAGTTCCATTCCCTTTTGCTCTAAGTTCCAGTCAAGTCAATCTCATGTCCTGAGTCAGAGTCTAGGTTACCTCTACCATATATATATATATATATATATATATATATATATATATATATATATTGTGTGTGTGTGTGTGTGTGTGTGTGAGAGAGAGAGAGAGAGAGAGAGAGTAAAAAATTGTGGTGAGTATGATGGAATAAATATAGGGACATAAATCAATCCAAAATGATAAACATAGGGAAGTGTTGCACACAAAAGGAGAGGGTAGAAATCAGGAAGTTACTCATTGAATATTGAGATGTATTTTCTTGGATCTATGAAGATCTAAAAAAATTTCATGGATAGGAAATTCAAGCATGAAATTCCCCTTAAGCTTGGTGTAACACCATTCAGATAGAAACAAAGGAACTATAACCCTATAGTTGAAGGAGCAATATTTAAGGAGATTAATAAAATGCTAAAGGCTAGGATCATATATCCTATCCATCACTCTACTTGGGTAGCTAACATTGTGCTAGTGAGGAAGAAAAATGGAGAGATAAGGATTTGTGTGGATTTTAGAAATCTAAATCAAGCTTCTCTCAAAGATAATTTTGCACTTCCGAACATGGATCATCTCTTGAAAACTTATTCAAGGTCGAAGATGATGTCTATCTTAGATGGCTTCTTAGGGTATAACTAGATCCAAGTAGATGAGGGAGATCGGTTCAAGACAACATTCACCACACTGTGGGGTACTTTTGCATATAATAGGATGCCTTTTGGTTTGATTAATGCAAGTGCAAAATTTCAACGTGTAATGAATTTGTCTTTTGGTGATTTGAAGGATCTAAAATCATTGTTGTGTACCTAGATGATTTGATAGTCTTCTCCAAGAAAAGGGAAGATCACATCAAGGGTTTAGAAAGAGTATTACAAAGGTGTAGAGATCATGGTGTCTCATTGAATCCCAAGAAATCAATATTTTGTGTAATAGAAGGTAAACTAATTGGTCACATTATCTCTCAAGAAGGCATGAAGATTGATCTAGATAGAGTTAAAGTCATTCAAAAATTAAGGCTTCCATTGAGTGAAATTGGAGTAAAGTCTTTCTTTGGCTAGGTAAATTTCTAAAGAATATTCATGCCTAATTTCTCTGAGATAGTTAGATGTATAGTAGATGTGATGAAGGGTAATAAAGCTTTCAAATGAAGTGATATTGGAAAAAGAGCTTTTGAAGACTTCAAAGGTGTTATTGCCAAAGCCCCTGTTCTTGTTCATCCAACCTATACTAAGGAGTTCATCATATATTGTTATGCATCAAAGCATAGCATGCCAACCATATTGATGCAGGAAAGAAAATAAGAAATACAAGCCCCAATTACTTTCATGAGTATATCATTGAAGAATAAAGAAATGAGATACTCACAAATGGAGAAACATGCATATGTAGTGGTGAGAGCTCTCAAGAATTTTAGGTTTTATATTTTGTATTCTCATTCAATGATACATGTGCTAGATCCTATAGTGAAAAGCATTTTGACACAACAAGATGTTGGTTGCAATAATATAGGAGCTTGGATGGAAAAGGTCAAAGAGTATGACTATTGGAAATATTCAAGATATGATATGTTATTGAGAGGGGAGGGGTGAATTAGTAACATTAAAACTTTTAAACAATTCAACACTTTAACCATATATACTATTCTTATTCGTTCATCTAATCTAATTCATATATGAGAGAACAAACATTTATAACACATGTACACAGTGATTTGGTGACCCAGAAACTTTCCAAACAGAAAGAAAAATTGGGGTGGGGATGATACACACAAAACTTCATTACTGCAGTATGAAGTTGGCATGTTAAGGCTTACATTGACCACTTCTGGTGATCTGCCCTGTTAGGAGCAAAAAAGGACTGCTAGGTCCACCTTGTTAGAGAATTTACAAACATACACTAAAGTATGCACTCTGTTAGGAGATTTATAGAAAGATTGTTAAGTCTACCCTGTTAAAGGATTTACAAAACTGATTCACCTATTAGGATGAAATAGTGGAGCTACTTACAAACTTGATTTGCTGATTAGATCCTTGAAGTATAGATCACCTCTTGTGATAGATGAATCTTTACTACTTGTAGACCTTACTGAATATTTTTCTCTTCTGCTAATTCGCATTTACACTTCTCAAAACATTACGTGTCTCTCTTGATACTCTCTTCCATATACCATACATATTGCAAATGATATAATTCATTACATATATACCATTCCAATAATTACAATTGCAAGGTCAGCCATAACACAAGTGAACAAAACATTACTGAGTTGGCCCAATAGTAAATAACTCAAGTTCACTGAACTGACTCAATGACCTTCTGATACTCGACATCCACTGCATTACTTGGCATCATCATGCACTCGGTAGAAGTGAAGTCTTGGTCCATACTAATCACTCGACATAGTTCTGAACTCAGTAACCATAGGTGACTCGATAGATGTAGTGTCACTCAGTAAAAATTGGATGCTTCGTTTACCTTGATTTCACTCGGTAAACACCACACTTCCATTACTCAATAAACATTGCACTTCCATCACTCGGTAAACATCACACTTCCATCACTCAGTAAACATCACACTTCCATTACTCGATAAATGTTACACTTCCATCACTCAGTAAATATTACACTTCCATTACTCGGTAAATGTTACACTTCCATCACTCGATAAATGTTACACTTCCATCACTTGGTAAACATTACACTTCCATTACTCGACAAACATTGCACTTCCATCACAATTAGACTGCTCGGTAGATATTGAGATGCTCAGTGTAAACTATGAAGCTCGGATACTATTGGGCTGCACACCCACTTGGTAGCTTAATGAATGCTCGGTATGAACTACTTAAGTGATGAACCTACAAGGTAAGCACTGAATGCTCAGTATATGTTGTAGACTGAGTGATGCACTCACTGATCATTCAAAATAGAGTAAGTGTTGTCACTAATGGAAATAATAACTTAATGCCAACAATCTCCCCCTTTGGCATTAGTGACAAAACACTTATGAGCCAAAATATATGTACATAACCTAACTTTACTGAATTTTGGTTTTTCAAAATTGATCTTTGTAGAACTACTGCATATACATTTCTATATACCTTCTTAATGACTAATAATGTATATACAAAGATACTTATGTACACATGCTAACTCTAATGAGTGCTAACTCCCCCTATCACTTATAGTGATAACTCTCCTCATTTATTATGCTGAATCTCTGAATCTCTCCCCCTTTTTGACAATAATGCCGAAGGACTGCATATATAAAATTTATATGGCTACACCAAAGTGAGATAGAAATTCTTGATGTACCTTAAGGATGGTTGCAAAAGTACTATCCTAAGTCTACTACAAAATTTGACAGGTGGAGAGAACAATTTGAACTTCTACTGATAATTGGATCAAGTGATCAACCACTAAGAAGTTTTGATCTTGGACCAATGTTTTTCAATGAACAAGATGTTTTTGTATTGTGTCCATGATAGGAAGGATCATGTTCTAGATGTCTATGAGTGTAGACCAGATCCTAGCTTCCTCTCTCAATAGTTATGCCTGTGCATCTGCCAAATATATGATCTTGGTGCGATGGGAGGTTGTGGAGGAGGAGTCCACCTTCAACTTGGATGCACTTGATTGCATATCAATGTCAATCTTATTTAACTTATCCTTTATTTCTTTGGTAAAACCAAAAACACCACAAAGTTTAGCAAAAAGTGATGCTGCATTATTAAAAGAATTTTCAAAATTTCTAAAAAATGTTGACAATTCAACTTTCTTTATTGCTATCTTTTGAGCAACATGCTCTAGAACCTTATTATCAAATTTCTTTTCAGCTTTCTCAATAAGTTTCTCTTGTCCATAAGAATCCTCATTAAATTTTTGTACAACCTCTTCTAACTAAATCAAAATGTGTTGAGTAGAATCTACTTCAACACCTATAGCATCTGTAATTATATTCTTGGCATTTTCAATTATTCTATATTCTGTATCCCTTTCTAATCTTAACTTTTTTTGCATAGCTTTCATCTGTATTAGTTGACTGGCTAACCTCATCTCTTCAATGGTAGCATTGTCACAGTCAATCTTTCGAATCACTATTTCTGTGTCTAAGTCAATATCTTCTCCAATTTCCTTTCCAATGATCAGAAGTTTTAATGGATGCTTTTTTTTGACTTTTGTGATGGCTGGTTTGACTTTAGGAATAGACATAATAGTGGAGATAGAAGGGCTAGCAGTGAAAACTAGGATAAGACTTTAGGATTGATTGCTAATAGAAGTATTAACCGGATCAAAAATTGAAACACTTCCCAAAAATGGTATTATACTTGGTAAAGTACCCATAGTAGTATGTGAACTGGTTGGAATCGAGGTGGATGCAGATGATGCTAATGGAAACAAAATTGTAGAACTTACTGGAATTGATGGAGACAAAATTGTGGAACTTACTTTTACACTCACTGATGATGAAGGAGCGGAGGAGGTTGACTTGGTGGTTGAAGAAGTGACAGACAACTTAGTAGATGAAGTGCTTGGCACCTCTGTTTTAGATACCTAGAGCTGGGAGGAGGTTGGTGAAGATTGAGCAATTGATGTAACTATTGTGCTCACAATTTCACTTACAGAAGTTGTCTCCATAGTGGATGTAACAGTTTTTGGTGGAGAGTGAGGAAGGGATGCAATCACTTCTGTTGCAATTTTAACTGGATCCTCTTCATCTTTACCTTCCTCATTTTCTTCTTCCTCCTTGTCTTCTTCCTCTTTTTCTTTCATTAGTGCATGTTACTCTCCTAGAGTAACTGTGATGGATGGAGTGCTATCAAAATCATCACTGTCACTGCTGTCATTATCCTTGATTTCAACTGGATCTTCACTGGGCTTTTGCAGATGATAGATGTTCTTCCACATGTTTGTTGCATCATTTACAACATGCTCAATGTCCTTAATTAAAATCAAACATTTGTGAAATCTTATCATCATTTTACCTTCTTGTTTCTTCATAGTTGCCTTAATGTTTGGTCCAATGAGACTCAGTATAAGATTCCTCAAGGATTGCTCATATGTGTCTTTGGCCATTTGGGTGGCTGACTCCCATCTTGGTTGCAATCTCTCCAACAGCTCTTTGGATATTTGAGAGGCGAGCTGGTTCGGGGAGTGTTTCCATTTACCCATCTTATTGAGTACCAGTTCCTCAAATTTCATTTTCTTAGCATCAGTTCTTGTTCCAAATTTCAATGCCTTAAAATTTGTGATGCCAACTCCCTCTTCCAATTTTTTAAGCCTTTCCTCAAATGTGAGTGGAGGCCTGACTAGTATAGGTTCCTGCTTGCCTTTTTTGGTTCTTCTAGAGAATACTGCAGTAGGCTTCTTCTTAGATTTGATAATAATTTCCTTACCTTTCTTATTTGGTAGTTGCTCTTTAGATTCATGTTCTTCTTCTTCTTTACATCCTTCTTCTTCTTCATCAAATTCTTCATCCTCACCTTTTCCTTCTGTAAGCATAAGAGGGTCAATAACAGTTTTCAATTTAGCTATCTTCCTCTTGCCTTTGCTTATGGCCTAGGGTAGCTTGATTTCAAGCTCAATTCTGGCCTTTGCCTCATCATATGTTCCAAAAATTGGTTTCTTTGGGTCTACTGGCTCATTTACCAATGCTTCAATAATGTCCCTCACCTCATCAATATCAACCTCATAAGGAAGAGGTTTCACCCATGCAACTCAGGGTCTGACTGGTTGAATGTATACCTTATCACAATCAACCATAAAGCATACATCATCTTTGTAGTCTTGAACCAATTTTGGTGGAATTCGGAACCTATTATTCATTCTTTCCTTGAAATCCTCAAAATAATTATCCATGATGCTATCAAAAATTTCACCCATTTCTACTACAAACTCATTTATCTGATAAAGAATGGGAATATATTTTCTCTATACTATAGTTCCTTTTGATGGAAAGAATTTTTTAACATAGAAGAATAAATAAGTCAACAGAGAACCAAATTTACAGGGATTTTTCTTTGAAGTCCTTATACTATCCATGTTCTTGTTTAATTGTTTCAATAGTAATTTTGACAGGTCAAATTCAAGGTTCTTCTTTACAATTTTGAAGGCCAAATCCACAAGCTCACAGGGTACACTATTCAGTCAACTAGAGCTATAGATTTTGTGGGCAATGACATGACTGCCAAATCTTAGTTTGACATCAGATACAGTGCTAACCTTCAAACCTCTACCATCCCACTCGGCTATGGTTATCTTTTGCAACTCATCCCGTCCTAGGGTTTCGGTAACCTTCACTTTCTTGAGCATAGGGAGACCCATGATTTCAAGGAAAGAACAATTTTGATGTTGGGCGCTTTCCATTCTATACCCTTTACCAGCATCTCTAAACCTTGTTTTGCCTTGGTGGTGCTACTACTCACAGATGCCATAGATGCTCGGTAAAAGATAGAATTTTTTCAAACAAATATTTTGCTAGAAAATTGCTTGGAATCTCTCAGAATTGCTTGAATTTCACTTGAAAATTTCTTAGCTCTGAAATTGCGATGAAGAATGAAATCAAATTCTACCTTTTTGATGAAATTCTTTTCATTAATGCTTGGTATGAAGGTAGCTGAGATGACATAGTGCTTGACAAGCTGTCATTGACTTGCTCAATAGAAGCTTGCAACTCGGTGATCAAACAAAACTTTTGTTACTCTCGACCTAGCTCGGTAAGGTCTTCAACCAACTATCCTTGGTAGATGCAACTCGACAAAAGATATGCTTTCTTTGATCTTTGTGTATCTGGAATGTTGATTTGATCATTTTGCTTTCTTTTATTTTGGAACTTCTTGACATATTACTAGAAGATGCAGTTCCATATCCTTCTTTATGAATCTAATTTGAAATGGTGGAGTCACTCACTTCTTGAGTGACATTGCCATCATTTGAACTATCTTGCTCAATAGATTTTGGAATCCACTGTTGCCTCATTTGCTTTTAAATGTTTTCAGCTTTATCTTTATTTTCATCTTCAACTCTTCCTATATTCATGTAGTTTTTAGCTATATGATTGAGTTTTGTACATGTATAACATCTTACAGTTGTATCTCTTTTTCTCAAGTGATGCCTTGAGCAGTCTTTGCCAATGTGTCCATATTCTCCATAATAATGACATCTACACCAGGTATTGTAGTCCCATCCAAAGATTGCCTTAACAAGTTGTTCAGTTGGATTAAATGATTTGGATCTACATTGAAATGCCTTGTGACCCTGCTTCTTGCATTTGTGACAATTGCCTTCAAATTTTGGTTTCTCCTTGCATTAATTAGCTTTATGACCATGCTGCCTCCAATTGTAGCATTTACCATTGAATTTACCTTTTCCATTACTCCAAAATTTGTTTGATGTATGACCTAACTTACCGTAGTGATTGCAAGTAGGTCTTTGATTCCTTTGGGCACCTTCTTTGGAGGTTTCACCTTCTTCCTTATAACCAAGTCCAGCTTTACGTTTTTGTCTATGACGATTCTGCTCACTTTGTTGATTTAATTGAGTCATGTCTATTTGAGATTTCATCATTCTCTCATTAATTTTCTTTTCAGTGATCAAGTCATTTTCCAAACTTTCATTGATTTGTCTTTCAGATCTCAAGTCACTTTTTAATCTTTCATTGATTTGTCTTTCAATGATTAAATCTTTCCTCAGGCTTTCATTCTCAGATCTCAGATTCATAATTTCTTCAGTTACATTAGATAGTTGATCTACAAGATCTTCATGCTGAAGGGATTGATTATTTCTTGCCTCTAAGTCTTCATTTGCCTTGTCTCTTTGTTCCAAAACATGACATAGCCTGATTGATTGGATTTCTTATTCTTTTTTAAGCTTTCTTACTTCTTCTTGCTAAGAACCATTCTTTGCTAGGAGTTCCTTGAACTGCTTGATGGTAAAAGATCTTCTATCTTTTCTTCAACATACTGATGATCATTCATTTGTCTTGCAAGTTTCTTCCTTCTCTTTAGGGATTGAGAAAGACACTCCTTTGCTTCTTTGAGTTGAGCCATGGCCATTTCCAGATCTAACTTTTCATTTTCAATAGCTTTGTCAAGTCTGAATATCTCCATTGTTCTTGATCTTTGCTCAAGCTGTCAAACTTTATCCTAAGAACCACAAAGCTCTAATACCAATTGTTGGAAATATTCAAGATATGATATGTTACTAAGAGGGGAGGGGTGAATCAGTAATATCAAAACTTTTAAAACAATTCAACACTTTAACCATATATACTATTCTCAATTTATTCATCTAATCTAATGCATATATGAGAGAAAAAACATTTATAACACATGTACACATTGACTTGGTGACCTAGAAACCTTCCAAATAGAAAGTAAAACTGGGGTGGGGATGATACCCACAAAACTTCGTTACTACAGTATGAAGTTGGCCTATTAAGGCTTACATTGACCACTTCTGGCGATCTTCCCTGTTAGGAGCAAAAAAGGACTACTAGGTCCACCTTGTTAGAGGATTTACAAACATACACTGAAGTATGCACTCTGTTAGGAGATTTATACAAAGACTGTTAAGTCTATCCTATTAAAGGATTTACAAAACTGATTCACTTATTAGGATGAAATAGTGGATCTACTTACAAACTTGATTTGCTGATTAGATCCTTGAAGTATAGATCACCTCTTGTGACTGATGAATCTTTATTGTTCCTTGTAGACCTTGTTGAATATTCTACTCTTCTGCTGATTCACATTTACACTTCTCAAAAGATTACATGTCTCTCTTGATACTCTCTTCCATATACCATACATCTTGCAAATGATATAATACATTACATATATACCATTCCAATAATTACAATTGCAAGGTCGACCATAACACAAGTGAACAAAACATTACTGAGTCGGCCCAATAGTAAATAACTCGGGTTCACTGAACTAGCTTGGTGACCTTCTGATACTCAGCATGCACTACATTACTCGACATCGTCATGCACTTGGTAGAAGTGAAGGCTCGATCCATACTAATCACTTGACGTAGTTTTGAACTTGGTAACCACAGGTGACTCGGTAGATGTAGTGTCACTCGGTAAACACTAGATCCTTCGTTTACCTTGATTTCACTTGGTAAACACTACACTTCCATTACTCGGTAAATGTTGGACTTCCATCACTCGATAAACATTACACTTCCATCACTTGATAAAAATTACACTTCCATTACGCAGTAAATGTTACACTTCCATCACTCAGTAAACATTACACTTCCATTACTCGGTAAACGTTACACTTCCATCACTTGGTAAACATTACACTTCCATCACTCAGTAAAAATTACACTTCCATCACTCGATAAATGTTACACTTCCATCACTTGATAAATGTTGCACTTCCATCATAGCCAGACTGCTCGGTAGATACTGAGATGCTCGATGTAAACTGTGAAGCTTGGTAGATACTGCTGGGCTACACACCCACTCGATAGCTTCATGAATGCTCAGTGTGAACTACTTAAGTGTTGAACCTACAAGGTAACCACTGAATGCTCGATATATGTTGTAGACTGAGTGATGCACTCGATAATCATTCATAATAGAATATGTGTTGTCACTAATGGAAATAATAACTTAATGCCAACATATGACATAGAGATCAAGCCAACCAAACTTGTGAGAGGAAAGGCACTTTGTGAAGCCTCGGCAAAAGATCAAAAAGTTGAAGAGGAAGATACTCCAAGAGTACTTATGTTAAGGCTTCAAGATCCTTGGTTTTCAACTATTGCATACTTTCTGACCTATGGTGAGCATCGTAATGAATTGAGTGCTAAGAAAAGGAGAGATCTAAAAAAAAAGGCCTTAATGTATGTGATTCATGATGATTATTTGTATAAGAGATATTGATGGTACATTTCTAAGATGTGTTGATAAGGAGGAAAAAGAGAGGCTCTTAAGGTCTATTCATAATGAAGCATGTGGATGACACTTCTGTTCTACTATCACTACATTCAAAATCGTAAGGCTATGCTACTATTGGCCTGGTATGTTTAAGAATGCATATAAGTGGGTTGCTAATTGTGAGAAATGTAGGATGTTTACTAGTAAACTTCATCTAGATGGCTTGCCTCTTAGGCCAATGGTAATTGAAGCTCCTCTTCATCAATGGTGTTTGGATTCCTTGATTAATGTGTCATCGTATTTCTAGATGACATATTGATCTATTCAAAGACTGTTGAGGAGCATGAAGTCCATTTACATCAGGTGTTGTAGTAGGGACCATCAGTTTTATGGAAACTTGAGTAAATGTGGGTTCTTCTAGTCAGAGGTGAAGTATTTGGGACACATCATCACTAGTGGTGGAATTGCAATTTATCTGGAGAAGATTTGTGCTACCATGGAATGGTCGATACTCACTAATGTCTTAAAATTTTATAGTTTCACGGGATTGGTGATTTACTACCATCACTTTGTGAAGGATTTATCATGAGTAGCTCATATCATCACTTCTCTTTAGTGGAAAGAGAAGAAGTATGTTAGGTCAAACTAGTGTGAGGCATCATTTAATGCTCTAAAGGAGTGTTTGATCAGTGCACCAGTCCTTGGAGTGCCTTATCCTATAGGTGATTTCATGGTTTGCACAAATGCTTCATTGAAAGGCATGGGTGTAGTGTTGATGGAGGATGGTCATGTAATAACATATGAGTGTAGGAAACTCAAGGACCATTAGCTCAACTACCCCACTCATGATTTGGAACTCATAGCTGTAGTGCATGCCCTTCTCTATTGGAGACATTTTCTTTTGGGATACAAGTTTGAGTTGCATAGTGATCATAGGAGCTTGCAGTATATCTTTACTCAGCTAAACTTGAGTGTAGGACCGTGTCATTGGATGGAGCTCTTATGTAAGTATGAATTTGATGTTCATTACATTAAAGGGAAGGAGAATGTTTTCACAAATACCTTGAGTAGGAAGTGACATGAGGTATCAGTGATGTCATTGGGAGTGGATTTGTGAGGCCATATATTAGGGGCTTTGCCTAGTGACACTTGGTATTAGGAGGTGAGGGCAGAGAATGAGTCTGGACATACCCTTGATGGGATATTTTTAGGTTACTTTCTTGAGTCCAATGGGCCATTGCAACACTTGGGGTGTATATATGTACCCATGTTGGGTGATCTTCATACCTTGGTTTTGTCAAAAGTGCATCGTGCACCATATTTTGCACATCTTGGTGTTAAGAAGGTGCAAGTTGATCTCAAGCAATTGTACTTTTGGATAGGTTATGAGACATGATGTTGCTGATTTTGTTTCTAGATGTCTTGGGTGTCAAAGAGTGAAGGCAGAGCAACAACATTAGGTGGGTCTTTTGTAGCCACATACCATTTTGGAGTGGAACTGGGATACAATATGCATTGATTTTATCACAAGGTTTCCTATGTCATCATCGAAGCATGATTGTATCATGGTGATAGTGAATAATTTGTCAAAGCTAGAAGATTTTTTATCCATGAGAGCATCCTATATAGCTTCTTCTGTAGTGCATATTTTCTTGGAGGATATTGTTCATTTCCATGGGATCTCTTGTCGAATTATTTTGGATAGAGATCCAGTGTTTACTTCTACACTGTGGACATCTCTACAACATGCCTTGGATGTGCAACTTAATTTTAATTTGGCTTATCACCGAGAGACTAATGGTCAGACTGAGAGAGTGGATCAAATTTTTGAGGATATACTCCACATGTATGTTATGAATAGGTAGGTGAAGTGGGAGGACTATTTGTACCTTGGTGAGTTTGCATACAATAATAAGTATCATAGTTCTCTTGGCATGTTACCTTTTCATGCCTTGTACAAGAGACCATGTTGTACCCCTTTGAGTTGGGGTCATTTAGAGGACTAAGTTCTTTTGGATTCAGAGATGCTTTAGGACATGGAGCAATAGGTTATTTGCATTAGGGAGTATTTGGTTACTACTTAAGACAAGAAAAAGAAGTATGCAAATGCCCATAGGTTGGATCATCAATTTTCTTTTGGTGATAGGGTGTTTTTGTGAGTCCATTTGAGGAAGAGCCCCATCCATTATGTGAAAGGCTCTAAGTTGGTGTCATTTTTTTCAGACCATTTGAGATCCTTAAGAGGATTGGTCTTGATACTTATTCACTAGCATTTCCACCTAGCCTATTACACATCCATGATGTTTTTTATGTTTCTATTTTGAGGCAGTATATTTTGAATATGGCCCATGTTCTTGATTGGGATGCTTTGTAGGTAGCGGATGGGAAACTTACTTTGGAGCTCATTCGTATCCTATAGCACTAGAGGATGACCTTGTGAGGTCAAGACATTGAGCAGGTAAAGGTCCAAGGGGACACAAGTGATGAGACCTATGTGACATGGGAAGATGCTACATGACTAAGGGGATTTTACCCTTGCTAGCTTCTAGGAGTAAGCCTATACTAATGGTGGAGGATGTAGTGCCTCTCATGTTTGTAGTCTATACCTTATCTATTTGATTTGAGAGATACTTAATACTCTTATTATATGTAGTTTGAGATGACCTAAGGGTCAAATGTTATACTTTGATTTTAGTACCATAGATGCTCTACTACTATGCTATTTACTTTATCATATTGCATTTTGATGCTATTTTGAGATGATAGTAGGTCTATGATGATATCTAATTATCTGGTATTTGGACATATTTTTAGATTATGTTTTGTGATGGATTTTATGCTATGGTTATTTACTTCATTCTTGTCTATTTACGCTTTATGTGAACATGAGTGATGTAAATGGATTTTTAGGTATAATGGAATAAATGATTAAATTAGTTATTTAAAGAATTTATTTCTTTGGCTATGTTATTATATGAAATTGCACTTGATCATGTGTTTTAGTGTGCAGGAATTGTATCCCTAGTAGTGGCCTACAGAGTTAGTGATTCAACTATTCATATTTTATCAATGTCATCCTTGTATGGTTGACGTATCCTTATTTAATTGTTTAAATTAAACTTTTTCATGATTATTAAATCCAAACTTATTTGCATTATGTGATTTCACTAGTGAGAATGTCTATGCATTTAGAGGTTCACATTGTCGCAAAAATTTTTAAGGGATTTTTTGTGATTTTGGGTTGTAGGCTTTAAGTCTTATTGAATTTTATTTCTAGCAAATTTTCCTTGGGTGAATTCCCATTATGAGGAATAACTTGTTTTTGTTTAGGTTGATTTGGAGTCTAGCTATTTCAACTAGCTATTTTCTCTAATTGACTATTCACTCAAAAAGTGAATAAGTATTGAACAAGGAATTTGTTTTCTCACTTTTCAATTTTACAATCTAGAAATTGGAGAGCTTTTCTAAAGCCCTCTTCTTGAAGGATTTTTTTTTTTCTCATTCTAAGAGTTGTAATTGTTAGATCTTTATGAGGTCAGTCTTGTTAGATCTAGCTCATGGAGACCTTACTTTGTCGTCACTTTTGGCAGTATCAGGGAGCTATTTATTTTATTAGGTTGATTTTAATTTTTGCACCTTTTGCTATTAGGTAGGGATTTCTATTTTTCTAGTTTTTTCTTCATTTTAGCTTCTATTTCTAATGGCAATTTGTTAGGAGGCTAAGAACTAGTGCTCTCCTCTGTTTCTTTTTGTTGGTTATGCTCAATTAGTCAGTTATGAACATTTTCCCTATTTTTGGGATGGGGCTTTGGGATTTTGCACCATTGTGTTGGGCATTTTTGTATATGGTTTCTAAACCTAAATATTATTAGATTTTTAGGTTTTTGTACCCAAAGACCAAATGGGTTTTAATTTTGAAGTTTTCTAGGTTTTGGGGATTTTATCTCATTTGGTGTGCCACTCTATTTTCTTGGATTTATTGGCATGAGTTTCATCATAGACCTAGATGATCCATTTGGATGTCAGTCAGACCATTGTTTTACTTTTATGTTCCATTTTTTATCGAGTAAATTTCTTCATTGTGTTCTCATCCAATCCTTGTGTTATGATATTCGTGATGGTGGTGCACCACATGAGTATGTGCATGTATATTTGTCAGGTGACTTGCAAGGTTTGATTTTCCTTGGTACTTCTAAATGTTATGATCATTAGAGTTGGGTTGGGAGTTTGCATGCCTACAGACACTCATCGTATGATGAGCATGGGTAGGATAGGGTAGCATATGGAGGGGGATTATTTTCTACAATCCAAAATCTATTTCCTAAGGGTTGGCATGCATAAGTTTTAATCAAGTGATAACTAAAGAAAGTATTGAGTGGTAATGAAACTTAAGATAATAAAATGTATGTGTGAGAGCATTATGTTGAAGGAGTTGAATATGCATGATCTAATATTGGGCTTGTTGACACCAAGTGACTCTACATGATGTTAGCCACTCCTTAGTAGCCTATTGAGTGTTTGACTAGGACTTGTAGCTTATGCATTGTCTATGTTCTTGGTTTTAGTCATCATACTATCTAGCTTGAGAGCTAGGGACATTTTCTTTATGTGTGTTTGTCATTGGATAATTATCTCCATTAGCATGATAGGAGTGGACCTATGAGTTCCACGTGGTTGGGAGGTGTAGCTACCTATAACACTATTGGGAACCAATGTATAGAGATAGTCTACTATCCCAATGTGACCATTGCTAGATGTTTTCACTTAGTACTTCAGTTTTTGGAGTATACTTTCTTGTGATTTATTCTTTCATTGGAATGCTTGTATATTATTTTTAGACGATGTTAGTATTGACACATTTTTTTATTATGATTTTTAGCATATGTAGATGATGAGTTGATCTGTAGGATTAGTTTATGTTGTATTTCTAGCATGGTAGATTTCCTTATGCTTATGTTGTCACACATTTTAGTAGTGATGTCCTCATAAGTTAGCATCAATGATCTAGTTAGTAGTTTGGGATGTTACGTGTAGGAGGTGGCTAGGGACCACGATGGTCTTATGCTGCTACTATGGTTGGGAGGAACTATATACTTAGTTGATTGTTGAGTTTATTGCGATGGTGTTTCAGTTTATTATGATGTTTTTTTAGTACACTATGATATTTCCTTTTATACTTTCCCCTTCATTAATTGCTAGATGGTTAGATGTAGTTTCTATTTTTTAGTATTGTGTTCGAGTATTTATGCCTCAAATTGTGGATTGAGTACTCCCTAGTGTGTATGTTCTGAACTATGTTTTACTCTTTAGTTTATCCTTAGGAGTTCTTTCTTGTATTTTGGGGTGACCATGTGTTAGCATGAGGCAATACTATAAAGTGTCACATGCCCAATAGAGATCTATCATGTAATCCATGATTGTATTAGATATTTATTAGAGAAATGTTGTGCAATAATTTCTAGTATTGCACCCCCTTTGAAGAAGTGTCACATGATACTTGTAAAGTATCACACACCCTTTAGAAGAGTGTCACCCTCCTTCTTGAGAAAGGTTGTATGATACTAGAAAGTATCACATAGGGTTGTTTTAAAGTATCACCTAGTATTTGCAAAAACTTGTCCAGGCAGACAATGGGAACATTTTGGTTTGAGCCAAACTTTTTGGAAAGTGTTTTGGCTACCCTCTTAGGTGCTCTTCAATCATTTGGCATTGAATTTTGAATTTAGGATGTTTTGATTCAAATTTTCATCTTCCATCATTAGCCATTTTGGTCAGTAGTGCATTTGGAGTTCCATTGGTGTCAAGATGTTTGGCTAGTCTTCTATTGTGATCTTTTTGATCCTCATATGTGGTATGTCATGTGCATCCATACTTTTTTGAAACAAAAAAAAATCTTTGCTTATATTTATCCTTGTTTCCAAGGATCTCTAGGTGGGGCATTACATATGGTCAAAGGTAGTAAGAATGTGCATGGAAATTAGATCAATGATGCAGAATACATCCAAATCTCCATGTCACCCGAAGAAAAAGAAAGAACATTATTGGTTGATTGAAAAGTCAGATGCACCATCCAAAATTTGGGCCTGCATAAATGTGATCATTGATCTAGAATTAGATTAATAGTCCATCTTCATTTCAGAGAGTTTTCCTACAAGTACAAGTCCATCCATGAAAATCTCCCAAAAAGATGCCATATTTTGTCACATGTCAGAAGTGAAGGTTGGTCTGAGATGCTGCTTAAACAAAAGATGATAACACATTTTCACAAATGGACCCATGAAGGAAGTCATAAAGGGAAAAGTAAGGAGGATTGCTAGGGTTTAATTATGATTATTGATTCAAGATCGACAAATAGAATTCAAACTTTTTGTGACCGTTGAGATACAAATTACATGGATTTGGTGCCAAAAACATAATATGAAGGGAATAAATATTTTTCCAAGGTTTTTGAAGATTTCTGAAGATCAATGATCACCAGGTGTTCTCAAAAGTGCCACAAGATTGAGATCTTCACAAGGAAAGATACCAAAGGTTAATATCATGTTGCAAATTAGATCTTTTCACATTTTAACCATATTTTCTTTCCATTATATGATTTTTGAGTTACCAAGTGATGAATGGGTTTAACAACCTAGACTATAAATGCAATTTCTTTTGATAATGTTGAGGTCAAAAAACTTGATGGTGAATTGGTCTATTAGTTCCATCTGCCTACATTTTTTGTTAAGGTTTTCCACTTAATTTCAAAGTAGTTTCTACATGAAGGATTGAAAGACAATTTTGTTTGGCTCTATTATCTCCTTTTGAATTCCATTTCATCATGGTGTCAGTAGTATAAGTAATTCTATAATTTACTATCCCTATATGATTCTATTTCTTCTGTCCCTCTTATTGTTTTGCTTTGTTAGGGTTCACAATGATGATTGTAGAAGTAGATATAGATTGTAGTTAGAAGCTAGATAGAAGTGTTGCAAGATAATTCATGACAAGAATTCCATTGGGGGTTGTGAGTTATCCAAATCCATTTTTCTTGAGTTGTTTGTGTCCACAAGAAATTTGGTTAGACTTTACTTCTCTCATGTTAAGAGCTTATTTTTTCATAAAATTTTGATCTAAGAAAAGTATAGTCATTGCACATCATTTGAAGTCCTAAGAGAGATGTACCCTACAATTTAGAGGGTATTGATAGAACACATACACTAACCCATTTTTTGGTGAGATCTTTTTGTTTCTCCAAATATTAGGAGAGTCAGGTTATAAACCACAACAGGAGAACAAATTATTAACCAACACACACACACATAAGGATAAGTAAAAGGTTATGTCAAACTTCATTGAAAAAAAGACCAACAATAGTCTATCAATTTAACTAGATTCATTAGAAAGTGATAAATTTTATAAATTTTCAAATGATGTAAACTAATCAAATGTATGCTATTTATATTTGTTATGTTTCTTGTTTCTCACAATATGTGTCTGTGTGTGTACGCACATGCAAAAATGTGTTTGTGTGTGTGGGTGGGGGGGGGGGGGGGGGGTGGGTGGGTGTGTGTATTTTAATAATATACACAACATAGACACATACACATACACACATATAAATATCTATCTATCTATACATACATACATAAATACATAGAAGTCCAAGTATTTCTTCATGATAACATACCTAATATTAAATTGAATAATACTAGAACTCCATTTCCAATATAGTTCCTTTGAAGAATAATCTCATCAACTAACTCCATCTCTTCTTTACTTTGATCAAAATTGCATCCTCTAACCAAAATATAAATACAACTACTCCCTTATATATAAGGAAAGAATCTTTCCTCTATGATGTAGATCAATCAAAGCTTTTTGGGCTTCTAGACCAAAACTTGTCAAATGCATCCAATCTTGTGTTTTTTTCACGATGTCTGCTTAGACATCCAATGGTTCAAATGGAGAAAAGTGAAAACCCAATGTTTCCAATGAACCTCAAAGGTTCTAATAGGCTTTACTTGTTCAATCCAAATTAGAATGATTAGTTTTCAAAGTTTCAAGTTCCCAATTCATAGGAAAATTCAAATTGGTGTCTTGCTAGGCCTAACATCCTGTTAGGTCTCCAAGGACTAATTCCAATATTTTTCTTCAAAAAATTATAAATCACTCTTTAAAAAAACTGTACATTACAGTACCCATTTAGGAGTACTTAGATATACCCAAGATCCAACATAGTTTGTTTTGGTCCAACCTTGTTTCATTGCTAACTATCACTATTTTTAGGGTCAAATTAGCCCATTTTTACAAAGGAACCCCAAGATAGTGTTAACATATAAATTTTGAACTCTCTATAGAATAGTATTTTCACTCCAATTAAAGATTTATGAAACCAATTTGATTGTATTGGCTCTCCACATATAATATCCCAAAATCTATATTTAAAACTCTCATAAAACTAGGGCTTAGTCAATGAAAACTTACCAAACCTAATTTTAACCAAAAAAGGTGATTTTCTATTAAATGACATATTCTAATGGATTATAACATAAAAATATACCCTCCTTTAATAAGATAAAATGGGATAGTCTTATAAAGTATAAGTAATTTCATCATCATTCCATGAGAATCAAGTTGCCACATTCATGGAGTGATCATTAGATCATTATATGAGGACATAACTATTATTAGAAAATAAATCCCCTGAACTCCGTCACCAACAACTAAAGGAATATTATGTTAATGTTACTAGATTAGATCATTCACAGGGTTTGTAAAGTGTCTAATTCTTATATTTGAACAAGCTAAATACTAAACTAAAGTAATATGATTACTCTACCATGAAAATACAAAAAGGAAATTGTCAAAAGTATTGTTTATTTGATCTCAAGTCATACAAATGATGTCTCAACTATACCACTACTACTTCTTGGGGAAATTTTCCAATCTTTATAGGATGGAGTGCAACTGACACAACTAGTCTCAAATGGTTTTCAATGATTACAAATCCATTTAGACCCCTAAAAAAGTTTTCCATCCTTAATGGCACTAGTTATTGTAATTTAAAAATCTGAATTTTAAACTCTTATTTAATTAATTTCCTATGCACCCTAACCTATGAAAATTTTAGATTTTAAATGACCTTAGCTCTATTTATCACATTGATGGCTATATTAACCTAATTTGACCCCTTTGTGCCTGTTGGCCCTTATTGCAATAATTTAGTTCCTAAGGTCCTTATCAAGACTTTAGGACTTTTAACCATTACATTGGACTTATCATTACAAAAATCTATTATTGGCTTCAAAATGACTTAACTCACCTCCTTAGATGTGTTAAAGCCTTCCTTGGTACTATGTAGGGGAAATTTGAAGAAAGAAAATAAACCTAGATTTATCACATAACCTAACACCTCAAAGGGGAATAAAGGAAATCAATCCTTTCAATCTCAATTCCAAGGTAACTAGATCTATAAAGATTAGTTCCAACCAACTCATAAAGGAGAACTAAGACATGCCAAAACCTAACTATCATAGACTTGGAGAAAGAAATAAAAGACCATTAAATAGTTTTTTAGAAAGAACTATTGAAGTCAATATATTTAGAAAGGAAATATGATGAAATAATGAAAATAGTTAAAGGAATCACCTTGAAAATGAAGAGAAATAACAGATCTAATGATTTGATGAGTGCAAAACTCTAATCAATGAAAAATGCAAGCCCTAAACCTAAAACGACAAGATCTCCAAAACCTAGAAATAATTCATCTATCTAGTAGAGTCAACTTTATTTTGTAGGGTCAACTTTCAATAGTAGGGCCAACTTTATATGGCCATGATACATCATTTGTCAATAGTTCTTGATTGTGAAATAATTTCTTAATTTTTAAAGTTTGATGAAAAGGGTATCTGAATCTACAAACCATTATTCCTTCTAAGATCCATAACCTACAATAAAAATGGTTTTTTTGGTTGATGAAGGGTTTCCCTTGGTCAAACCCCAGCTTAGGAATTAACCATAAAATTCAAAGAATTAAAATGATGGAAATATAAAGTAAATGCATGAATTCATCTTACAATAGTAGGATCTTTCAAATAAAATATAATGAGCTCACTTTACCAACTAAATGAAATAAAGAGGAATGTGAATATGGAAGAAGGATGAATGCAAGTAGAAACCCTACTTTCATGGCAAGCTCAATTGTCATCAAAGAAGGATGTTAGATCTTGAAAGGTTGTAGCATGAACATGGAAAAGAGATTAAGTCCATAAATAAAATCCTTGAAGATCCTCAAAAGCAACTTAAATGCAATAGATATCCTCTCAAATGACTTGCAAAAGGATCTCCTTGAAAATACTTGAAGATAGATTGAATGATTAAACACTTGAGTACTTCGAGATTTGAAACCTTGAGTGTTAGTGTGTATGAGAAGATATTTTTTATATGTGATATGATGAAAAATGAGGCAAATGGATGGGCTTATGTGGAGGGCTTAGAATAAACATTCTCCCACAAAAAGACTATATTTTGAATTTAACACCTTAGATCAACATGGACCTAAGACACAAGAATTAGACCCAAAATAGGTCCCATGCAGGGATGTACTACATCCCTAATTGGAAGAACATAGATGCACTGATATATTATCAAAAGATATTTGATGCCCTTGGAAAATAGTTCTTGTATCCTAGATTTTTGAAAGGTCTTGAATCTATTATCATCTTACATATCCTATCTTGACTTAGACAATGATTTCTAAAGATAGATAGCTTTAGTCTTCTTGGTTGCTACATAACTAATCCCTTTCTCACCATGACAAAGTCACATTTTGATGCAAGAGCATCCTAGGTGTCAAAGGAATCTTGCATCAACTAAATATATTTAATTTAAGTTATTTGAATAAGGGTTGTCTTAATGGAGTCTTACTACCTATGGATGCTTTCTACTTAGTAAGTCAATCATGTATGAGCTCGAAATATCACAATTTCAGAGGTGGATGTTCATCTTGGATATATCACCCTAAAATTTGAGGCTCAATGTCATATTATGAGTATTCATAGATTTATTATGAACTATTGGTGTGCAATTTTAATATAAAAACTTCAGGCTCACCATTTAATTCCTAAATGTTCCTAGATGAGGTCCAAGAACTTGATAGATGGGTGCTTGTGTGGATCCAAGCATGTAGATCAAAAGCTTAGGATTTCAAAAAGTGGTTATAATAACCAATAAGAGAAATGGTTTGAAAGTTATGGCCTTCTAAAGTCGATTTGAACAAAACTTGAAAAATAAATGTCAAAAATGTATTTAGCCAACTCTATATGTATTGTTAGGGTCTTTCGACACTACATATTATGTTTGAGTGTCTAGAACGTTCCTTGATGGCATAAAATTAACCATTTAGAAAGTGTTTGTACATTGTTTAGGATAACTCTAGGTGATCATTTGTAGCTTTGTAATGAAAATGAGTATAATGAAGGCACCCATTTGGGTTAGCATATTGTAATCTTGTAATTTTGCATTTGTAGAGATAATAAAAAGCCCATATTTTTTCTTGTAAATTGTTGTTATTTCTTGTTTTGATTATGTTTTTTGTGGTATTAAGGGGAGTGCCCTCCATTAAGTGGTATAAGAGCTAGAGTTCCTAACTTTGTGGATATATCGTGGACTATGAGGTAGTAAGCACTAGGACTATGGTTTGGGCTAAGCATGTAAATAGGTCACCAATTGTGAGGCATATTGTAGTAGGGTTTCTATAAAATTGGAAAAATGTCTCCATGAAGAGAGCATGGTGGAAGAGTCATAGGTGGACACCTAAGGGTTTTAGATCCCTCCAGAGGCAAATGCAAGCATTGCAAGAATAAATATGCGAAGAAAATAATTTAGTTGTAGGAGATGATGAAAGTGAGGATGAAAGAATAGAAGAAGGAAACACTAATCAAGCCATACCATGCCATTTATTTCATGTAATGATCTCATTCTAGGAGTGGAGCATATTTCATGAGCTCCTTACCATATAACTACTCAAACATTGGGTGAACTTAGATTGCAGTTCCAGAGGAATTGTTGGCCAAGGGTTATATTCATCCAATTGTATCCCCATGGGATGCACCAAAAGTCATCTTTATGAGGAAGAAAGATGGATTATTGTGTTTATGCATTGACTATTGGTAATTAAATAAGGTGATAGTGAAGAACTCATATCCTTTTGTGATGATTGATGGCTTTTTTGATTAGATAAATGGAGTAGTAGTGTTCTCAAAGATTGATCTTAAGTCAAGATACCATCAACTTCAAATTTAGGAGGTTGACATTCCTTAGACATTTTTTCGTACACATTTTGGGAATTATGAGTTTATAGTTATACCCTTTGGGTTAACTAATGCACCATTGGTGTTTATGAGTTTGATGAATGGAGTATTTATCATTTACCTCGATCAGTGCATCCTTGTTTTCTTGGATGACATATTGATCTATTCAAAGAATATTGAGGAGCACAAGGTCCATTTATGCTAGGTGTTGCAGTGCTTATGAGATCATCAGTTGTATGGAAACCTAGGTAAATATGGATTGTTCTAGTTTGAGATGAAGTATTTGGGGCACATCATCACAAGTGATGGTCTTGTAGTGGATCCAAAGAAAATGTAGGCTATCATGGATTTTCCTACACCCATTAGTATTCTTGAGGTTCATAGTTTCAAGGGATTGACATGTTACTACCATCTATTCATGATGGATTTATCATGAGTAGATCATCCCATCATTTCTCTTTAATCTAAAGGGAAGAAGTATGTTTTGTTAGATTTGTGTAAGTTAACATTTGAGGCTCTTGAGGAGAGATTGACTAGTGAGCCCAACCATCTGAGGGTGCTTGCCCCATCGTCACCTTGCATTAGTGGCACCCCCTAACTAGTCCTTGTAGTGCCTAATTTTATAGGTTATTTTATATTTTGCATAGATGTGTCATTGGAGGGTGTGGGTGTACTGTTGATGCAAAATGGTCATGTGATTACATATGAGTCTAGAAAACTCAAATGCCATGAGCTTAACTACCCCACTCATGATTTGGAGCTTGTGGTAGTTGTGCATGCACTTGTGCATTGTAGACATTTCCTTTTGGGACATAGGTTTGAGTTACATAGTGATCATCATAGCTTGCAATATTATCTTTACTCAACCAAATCTAAATGTAGCTTTGCTAGATAGAGTTTTTGTGTGAATATAATTTTTATGTTCATTGCATCAAAGGGAAAGAGAATGTCATCATAGATGCCTTGACTAGGATATGGTATGGGAATAGATTTTTGAGACTATATCTTATAGGTCTTCCCTAGTGACATAGGGTATAAGGAGGTGAGAATGAATATTGAGTCTGGACATAACCTTGAGTGGAAGATTTTAGGCTTTTCACTAGAGACCGATGAATTGTTGTGACACTCGAGGTGCATTTATGTCCTATAGTCTAGTGTTATTTATACTATGGTATTTCGGAAACACATTGTGCACTGTATTCTATGCATCTTGGCCTCAAGAAGATGCATGATGACCTTAGAAAGTTTTACTTTGTGGAAAGTATGAGGTGTTACATTTTTTTTGTTTTCTTTTCTCTCGATATCTTGAGTTCAAGAGAGTGAAGGAAAATCATCAACATTTGACGAGTCTTTTGAAACCACATACCATTCCAAATTGGAAGTGGGATATTATATCTATTGATTTTGTCATAGGGTTACCTATGTCATCATGAAGACATGATTGTATCATGGTGATAGTGGACAAGTTGTCTAAGGTAGCACATTTTTGAAAAGTTGCATGGAATCCCTTGTTGGATTATTTCTAATAGAGATCTAGTGTTTACTTTAGTGCTTTGGATATCTCTCTAGTATTCTTTGGGCACATAACTCAATTTTTGTTTGACATATCACCTAGAGATCAATGGTCAGACAAAGAGAGTAAACCGGGTTTTAGAAGAGATGCTTCACATGTATGTGATGTTGGAGTATTTTAGAATAATTGAGGGCTGGGGGGGGGGGAGGGGGGTGATTCAATTTCCCAAGATCCAAATATATAGATAAAATTTGTTAGTACTCATCAAATACATGTGCATGCATTGAGTAGATCATCCAATATCACAAACCTTAGTATACTATTGTGCTAGGTCAAATGAACTTTGTATAAATGTAAACATGAAATACCACAAATTCAATCACACAAATTGATACAAGGATTTAATGTGGAAGCCCAATTTGAGAAAAACCACTAGTGACATGCTACAAATTTTTACTCTTCTAAAGTGAGACCTATGATGAGCCAACCTTGTTAAAGGTTACAATACACACTGTTAAATATGACCTTGATTAAAGGATTTTAATCACCCTATTAAAAGTGAGCCTTGTTAGAGGAATTTAGAAAATTCTATTAGAATGTCACTAGATTAAAGGATTTAATTATGACTATTAGGTTAACCTTAATCCAAAGGATTTATCTAAATTGATATAATTGATAAAAAGTAATAGTAGGACTTGATCTAATAATGAAAAAATTCAATTGCAGATTACTAATCTCTCATTCAACTCTCCATTATATTAGCATTCATTCCCTTCATCTCTAATTTATTGTTCATTGTTCAAGCCTTCACCTCCTTAATTCATCATGCTTAGTATGCTAACTGCAAGTTCATTCCTTTAGCCACCATATGAAGAAACACCTCCAGATTCCTTTTCCTCTTCACTCACATACATCACACTTTTCTTCTGGCCTTGTATCTCCTTATATAGAGAATTTTGATCTTTTGTCACTTAATCTCAATCATCCATCTTAGGGTTAGGTCAAATTCATCGATTCCTCCCTCTTTTCCATTATGTTCCCTCTAAACTTCTCTTATAATCCTCTTGAAATTCATCTTCAAATGGTTTATCTTGAATTCTGTGCCACTGATTAATCATACTTATCTTCAACATGCTTCACATAATTCAAGAAATCAACTTTGTCAACTTTGATTTGTCAAATCTTTGTCAAAATATTTATACTATCACTTGACAATAACATGTTCTTTTTGCAACAATAACTATCTTTTGATGCTTAGTCAACAAGAGGTGCTCAACATATTCTAAGTCTTTACTCAGTCATTACTATCATTCTCTAATGTTTGACACATATTAAGTTTTATTGGTGCTCGACACATGCTAAACTTCCTTTTCTTAGCACATATTAAATTTTCTCAGTCATAACTAACTTTTTTCTTGGACTGAACTAAATTGCTCGGCTTTTAGTATTTGCTCAGTTAGGTTTGGTAGGCGCTTTTTTTTTTGCTTAGTTTTCTTCTTGTCTTTGCTCAAGTATCCTTTCATTATAGCCTTAAGTAGATAAACAATACTCTATATCATCAAAATCTTACTTGGTCTTAGTTCTCCTTTTATAAACTATATAACTTAACCTTTCTCTAGGTACTCTTGTTATCCTTTCTCTACAAATCCTCTTCATCAATCAATCAAATGATAGCATTTTGATCAAAATTAGCAATTGCCTTATCAACAAGTAGCAGGATTGAAATCTGTGATAAAATAATGATTGTTCTCATGATATTTTTGAATAATCTTCCTCATTTATATGCTTCAAAAATCTCCCTCTTTGGTATTTTTTAGGACTCAAAATCACCTTCCCAATTTGAGTACCATTCCAAGCTTTTGAGCACTTTAAAACACATTGAATGCATATGTACTTGACTATCCTTTTGAGGACTAAGAGGTATTTAATATTTTCAAAACATTTTATTAAAAATATCCATGCATCCCATGAAGATAAATTTCCATTCTGAGTCATTTAGTGAAATTCCATTTTCAGCAATGTTCAAATTTGCATTTTTGCCTCAGTGTCAAACAATGAAACGAGGCCTAGTTTGCATTTGAATATCTCAAATCCAATAATGTTTCATGAATCACCAATTTTGGAGTGTTTAGTATGCATATCACACAACCTGTATTTTAGATTTCAAGTCATTTAGACATGTTTTGACTAGGTTTTGAATCCCCCAAAGTCAGTTGTTTATTGTTATCATGTTGATGTAAATTATTCAGAATTTTAGGAGACCCTATTTTTACTAGTTATAACTTTGATCTAGTTGAACAAAATGAGATCATTCTTTTTGAATTGAATTCTAGAGGTTAGAGACTTGTTATATTTCTGATTTCATCTTATGATGAGTCCATTTGATCAATTTTCAAATGTGATTCCATTTGCAAATTGTAAAGTTTTGTTGGTGTCATAAAGTGCAGATATATCAATACCCTTGTTTGGGATATCATAACTCAGAATCTATGATAGACAAGATCAAATGGATTGTACCATTGCATTCTACTTTGAAAATTCTTTAGGCATGCTAGTTTGTTTGTCTTGATGAATTCATCTGCACACTTTCCTAGGTCCATTTCATTTGAGAAAATTACTTTTTTTGCCAATATTCCCAGTATCTCACTTTGACCACTCTCCAAATTTTCCTAGTTATTCTTCATGATCCTAAATCATAGATTTATACTCTCCTCATGGCAGTGAACAATTTCTCCAGTTTTCATTCCCCCAAGTGTTAGTTGGACCTATTTTCATAGCCAAATCCAAATGTGCTTTATGGTTTTCTAACATGTTTTCCTACATGTAGTTCTGAGAAGGAAACTTTGATGGTTAATATCTTTTGGATTGAATGATCTTCATGACACAAGATTTAGTAGAGTTCAAGAATGTGGAACAACGACTTAATATATCAATTTTTAGAGCCCAATTAAGTGTTTTGGTCAGTTTTTAAAGCCAGTCAAACGATCTCTTGGCATGAAACTTGTAGTTTGTAGGAAAGGTTTATGGTCAGTTTTAAATTATGCAATAGGGATTGAATTTTGATCAAATCAATATCAGATGATTAATGGATCAATTTGATATTTTAGTTGTTTGAAAATTAATTTTTTTTAGCCAGACCAACTTTGGGGCCTGACTAATTACATTAAATTGATAAAATGCCTTGGAAATTTAATTGTTTTGTCTTAAATATACCTTGAAGATTTGAAATATAAAGAAAAGCTATTTCTTTCTCTTATCAAGGCATGCATATTATTGGTTGTTCAAATCAGATAAAAGAAAGGCTTTGCATAGACATATATTGAAAGAAGCAAAGTGGATTGCCCATTTTCCAGATGTCATGAGGTTATAAGAGGCATAGGTTAATTAAATGATGAGTATGGATTCTCTTGAAAATTAGCTCAATATATTTTATGTATGTGGAGACTTGAGGACTAAGTTTTAGGAAGGCATCATATTTATTCTCGCATGAGCTCAGTTCATAAGGGATACTTAAGATTATTTTCTCTTTCAAACTTGTGCACAAGAACCCATGGATACTTTCAAACTTGGAGGGTTAAAGGAAAGGTGAGTATTCTATTGTTTGTGAAAAAATATCTCTACCTACATGATATTTGAGGTTGCAATAATGAAAATGAGGCAAATGCAAATGCTTGTGAGATCTATAGAATTGAGGCATCTGATGACTATTTTTAGTTAGCACAGAGGATGGTGTATTGTTTATATATTAGAATGGGTTCTAATGTGTTCCCATAGCCTATGAAATGGAGGTAGAGTGTTACAAAATACTTATGGCTCAAAGTGGAAGTTTCAAGATAGATGATGTTAGGGAAGGAGCCGATATTTCTCTCATGTTCAAGGAGAATGTTTGAATTGGTTTTATGTGTTTCCTTTGAGCAAGAAATGTCGAGTGGTCAAGGAGTCAAATAGGTGATCAAAATGATAAGTGGAAATGATAAGGTTAAAAAAAAACTTTATTAGGTGAGTTCCAAAGTCAAAAAAGTCAAGACAAGGAAACCTATTTTCTGGGGGAATAAAGATCAAGCTTGTGTAAGTCTTGCATTCAGGAGTTGCAATAGATTAAATGAGAAAACATTTGTGAGAATGCACAAAGGATTAGGTTGACATCTCTTTGGATATGGGAAATACTATGATCCACCAAGTAGTTCCTTCTATAGCTTTGAATCCTTCTTAGGCTTCCCAATGTCATTGTAGGCATTGTAACCATAGATGAGATAAGGTATTATTGGGAATGTATACTTCTAGTTATACATAAAAACACCCTTCATCCAGTGTCTTATCATGATTATTAAGTAGAGGAGAAAATCCTTTTGTCAAAACAATAGAACATGGAGGAGATGTTGTCAGTATTAAAAATCTCAATTTCCTACTTTATTGAAACATTATATGATTGAACAACAATAGATCTAGAGTTTATCTTCAGGCATCATGGAGACATCTTAGCTTGATTTTCCCCTATAGGCTTTGAATTTTTATAAGGCATATTTCAAATATGAACCAAGATTGCAATATCCCACATTGATTAGATAAGGGAGTATTAGAAATAGGGATTACTAGGGGGGTTAGTGAATCAGTACTCTACAAACTTTAGTTGCCAATTGGATATTATTCCTTACTTTAAACCATATATAACAAAGTAAAAAATTAATGCTAAATAGTAACAATGACCATGCACAAAGGTAACTCATAACACCATATTTTGTTAACTAGGGAAACCATGGCCAAGGAAAAACCATAGTGAGGATGATACCCTCTAGATAATATACTAATATATAATTTCCTTGTTAGAAGAAGGTCCTTGTTAGGAGTCAATGAGAAAATTTAGTATAAGGAGTCCCTATTAGGAGAGTTTGAATCCTTGTTAGAAGATTTCAACCTTGTTAGTGGTTGTAGTATAGTAAATGCAAGATGAGCCCACTGCCCAAACATGCACTTCTAATTACAAGAAGAGCTCACTACCCAAACAAGTAATCAAACTAACTTCTTCCTCGATTGATCTCTAATCTTCATCTTGATCTTGGATCACAAAATAGATTATACAAAACTTGACATATATTGCTTTCACAAAAGTTTGCATACAATTGCTCAACATAACGCTTCCTCAAGATAGCATGATTCTACACTTGAATCTACATGATGTTCTTTGCATAAATACCATGCCTTTACAAAAATTGTTGCTAGGTTGGCTAAGACCAAAATACACTTTTCCATCTTAGAGTGAACATCTAGGATGTTGACCCTAATTGGACAAGTAATAATTTTGTAAACAAAATAATCCTTTCTTTCAATTCCACTATCTTGTTTCATCAAAACATGAATATCTCTATTCAATATAGTCAGTACTAACTTCTAAGATTATACATGTCATCACCAATATGTATACTATCTCCATCAAACTTCAATAGTCATAACATGACATAAAAAATAAGTTATAAATCAAAAAATACACTACTGCATATTGAATTCCATACTTAGATAGTTTTCTGATTACCAAAAGCTAAGCATCTTTATTTCCATGGTTTCTTGTAAACATGTACATCATATGTTTCCATAAATGACAACAATTAGGTGTCTTCATTAGCCAATTGTCAATAATCTCTCCCTCTGTCATTAATTTGTTTATTTTTACTTACATATGCTCCCACTTAAAATATACTTTACTTAACTGTGCTTCTCCCCCTTTGACATAAATGACAAAGGTCAAAATGTCAAGGACTATCCAAAAATTGTCAAAAGTATTGTCCTTCCTTAAGTTGATAGGACTTCATGCAATCATCAAAAATTTCCTTAAGATTATCCATATCCTTAGTCCATTTCTCCTTGGTGGATTTACCTGAGGTGAGAATTGTACATAAAGCATATGATACAATCTCAACTGCATTAAGATCTAAATACAAAAAGTTAGAATAAGTGTCCTTGGCCTTCACACATTCCTCCAATTGTTTCTCAACAAAAGATACTTTCAAAGAAATGGACTCTCTAAAATTTGATATCCTCTTCAAAATTTGTTCCTTCCAAAGTTCCAATTTTCTAATATCATTGTGAATACTATCCACTTATCCTTCAAAATCATCAACATTACAAGATGAATATTTGATTTGGCTAGATAGAGCCTCTAGCTCACTCATCTTCCCTTCTATCTGATTGTTCAAGTACACTTAATGTACAATATCTTCTTGTCCTATTGACACTTCCAAAATTCCTTGATACAAGTATCAAGACTTATCAAATCATTCTTAATATTCTAGAAAATAGTGCTAAACAAGTTAGCATCATGTGAGATATGTGCCTTTTTTTTTGTAACATTCAACAAGTTAGTAAATTCTTCATCAAATGATTTCAGCACTGCTTGTGCCCTCTGTTTAGGACCTAATTATATGTGTTGTACTACTAGGGTACTATGTAGTCTATCAGTAACCTCCATCAAGGTTTTCTGGAGGCTTTTTAGTGTTCTATTCTTCTGAATAAGCTTTGATAAGGATGAGATCAAGTTCATTTGATCATCATCATTAGTTGCTAGGCTAAAAAGTGAAAGAAAATTAGATGAACTAGAAGGTTTAGTGTAATCTTCACTTTGCTTCTTGGTTGCCTCTTTTATTCTTCTCTCTTCTTCTTCTACCAATCTCTTCTTGTCATCCTCTATTTTCTTCCTCATTTCTTCTTCTACTATTCTTTTATTTTTCTCCTATTCCTTTCTTTTCTTCTCATCCTCAAGCAATTTCTACTTGGCCTCTTCTACTTTCTTCTTTTCTTCTTTAGGTAACCTCTTTTCTTCTTCAATTTGTCTTAGTTTATGTTCAATATCCTTGGTATTAGGTTCACTAAGTTTGAAACATTCAAATGGATTAGTATCATCAATGTTAATGGTAACATTGGTTTGATCTATGTTGGTGTAAATAGGTATTTACTATTTACACTTTACTTAAGTTTACTTAGGTTAGTGCATTATTTTATTATTTGACATTATTTTGTTATTTCTCTTTATGAGACACTTAGGAGTTTTTGCATCCTCTATAGTTGTCATGTGGACAACATAGAAGTATGCAACTCTCATTATGCACATGGTGTCTACACCACAAGAGTTTGCATCATTCATTGAGTTGTCATGTAGATAGCACAATTTTTTGCACTCCTAATTTTGCACATGTTGTCTACAACACTGATGTGCATGTTTCACATTTGTAGGCTTATCCTCACATCATCGCACTTACTTTTGTGCATAATGGAGGATAACCCATATCTGGTGGACATATGCCTAGTTTTTGGACTTATCATGATGCTAATTCTGAGGTATTCTAGATGCATCTCAAAGGCCTTTATATTGAGGCACTCCTAGTGTATTTGTACATAGAATTGAATACTATACAGTTATTCTGATCATATTCTGGTCTAATTTGTGCTTGTGTTTTGAGTTCCTTGGTCTTGGGTAAATTCTTCCCTAAGGCATATTCTTACATGGTATCAAAGCTGAGGAGATACTCATAACATAACCATTGGAGACCTCGTTGCTTCATCTCTTTAAGGGACCTAATTTAGATCTAGAGCATCAATGCAATTGGGAGCGTCTAGAGCCGAAGCGAACCTCACCATTGCATCTGAAATGATGATTTGGTGAAGATTGACTATAAATTTGCCTATTTTAGGCTATAGTCAACTGGTAGACAAATTTTTTTTTGCAAATCAGCACCTAAAGGCCTGATTTGCAAATTTGGTATGGTCATATTTTGATTTGATTAATTCATTTTTTGGATCAATTAATTCTACAATTTATTTCTCTGTATTTTTCGAAAATATTTTTTTTGGAATTATTTTCTACCCAATTGGGCATGTAGAGAATTTTTTTAAAGTGTACAGGTATCGGGCTGTCAGCTCCCAGCCTTGCACGCAATATATTTTGCAAGGAATATTTTAATTTTTGGGGGCAGCTTAATTCTTTTTGGCATCGCATTTCACAAATTTCAGACATGGCCGACCAAACCCTACAACCATCTCTCATTACAACTCCAGCGGCCAATTCATTTTGATGGTTATTGCGCTTTGTTTTTAAAAAAGTTCCTTCCCCACAACATAGTCAATGTGGGACTAATATTAACTCAGTGACAAACATAAAAAGTAGAACTGGCACGAAAAAATATTTCACGCAGGCGAGCAATCTCCGGCTATAGTTCCTTTACCAGTCGATGACACAACACTCGATGGCATACTCTGAATTCGGTAGAGGAACTGAGTTTATTTTATATTCATAGCACTTTGTTTTAAAACAAGCTATGTTACCCCCACACAACCCATGTGGGACTAAACCCATGAAGTCCCGGCACCAAAAGCAAATTTTGGCTGCTGCTGCATTGAGAACCCGACGGACCCTTCTGCACACTATGACACGCGTCACCAACATAAACTGACACATCAACCACTAATAGAGACCCCTATGCTGCATGCCATGTTAGCATCAAAGGTACAAACATGTCATCATTGAGCTAGCAGAATATGTAGATTTTTTTGTACTTTCTATACAGACCATGTCATCATTTGTACCGACTGACATCATCAAAAGTCTGAACAGATGCTGATGTTAACACTCTTGCACCTGAAATTGACAACTATTTGATCATCATACTAGGCCATTTTTGAATTGCTTCAACGGCCAGTTGGATGTTAAATTTAACATAGTATTTTCCTCTATAGACCCCTCTTCATTTGTAGTTTTGATTTTGGAGCTCAAATTTGAATGGCCATAACTTGGTCATACATACTCCAAATTAGGTGCATTTTTTTTTTTTTTTGGGTAAAATATCCTACATTTTTTAGTGATATAGTTTGTTTCTAGTTTTGGTGCTCGTATTGGTCATAAGTCACAGTTTTTCATGACTATACCTATCTAATATTGAGATTTGCAAATTCAAAGGCATCGTACAGGCTCATCTGGACTCCTTTTTAGGTTCTATTTTTTTTGAAAGTGTATATATTTTTGTCTAGCTTTCAGATCTGTAGTCAAATTGTAGTCTTATTTGGACAAAAGTATCACTTTCAGAGATAGGTATTGTTTTGCATTGTAATGCTACATAATTGATGTAATTTTGAGCTACATTGTAATAGTCCAGATTTGTACTCTATATAGAGGTTGTAATCAAAAAAATTAGAAAGTCCACTTTGTCCTTTTTGGCTAGTGGCCCATTGTAAATGCACTATATATAAAGTGCCAAAATCAAATTTTTTGATTGAGTGAAAAGGGGGGGTGTGTACTATGTACTGTGTCTCCTTTATCTTGTGTTCTTGCATTATGGGTTCTTTTTCAAATTTAACTCCACAAAATTATTCTACTTGGAAAGAAAACATTAAAGAGCAATTAGTAGAAAACTTTTATGGTTTTATGTCACTTGTGCAGCCAAGAAACCTCCTGCTGATGCTGATGAAGCTCGTAAAGAAGATTAGGAATCCAAACAAGAGATGGCCTTAGGAGCCTTTTTGAAAAATATATCTGATCCTATCAAATTTCACATTAGGAAGCTTACAGATCCAATAGATGTTTAGAACAAACTAGAAGCTTTGTATGGGATAGTAGATGAAGACATGGTTTACACAATAGAGGATAAACTTCTCAAGTTGGATCCTAGAAATTTTGACACAATTAAAGACTATCTTACCCAAGTAGAAATGTATAGGACACAGTTGAATAATTGTGGTGAACCCATTAAAGATGGAAAGATGATCAAACATATCATGACTCGTCTTCCATCTAAATATGCTCCTTTTGTTTCTAGCTTTAATACACACAAATTAATAATGGGTAGTACCTATGTTAAGCCTTCATTCGAGAAATTCTCAAAAATGTTGATCCTTGAACATGACAATCTAGTGGGTATGGGAATTCTCAAGTCTTCCAAAACCAAAGCCTTAGTAGCAAATGAAGGTAATTCAAGTGGTAAAAACTCAAACAAGAAGCAGAAGCAATGGAAGGCCAAACCATAAGATGACACAAAACAGACCTCCTCAAAACAACAATCTTCCACAAGTCAATCTTCTTCCACTCAACATTATTCTTCACAACAAGGAAAGTCTTCTTCAAAGAACAATCAAAAGGGGAACAATTCCATCAAGAAGGAGAAGAAAACATGTTCCTATTGTAAGAGGAATGGACATGAAGAACATGAGTGCAAAGATAAGCAGATTGATGAATTGGTAAACATTATGAGGAAACACAAAATTGAAGTTTCAAATACATACAAAGACAAGGGTTCTTCAACCACTTGAAAGGACAAGGGCCAAGCTTTAGTTGCAAGTACAAACAATTCGGAGGAATGGGTTCTAGATTCTGGAGCATCTCATCACATGGGTGCTTCAAGGAAGAATTTTTCCTCTTTAAAAACATCAAATGTACCTTACATCTATGTGGGCAATGATACTCAAATCAAAGTAGAAGGTAAAGGGAATGTTGAGATAGAGAATGGCATCTTCAAGGATGTACTTCATTTTCCTAGCCTTAGCACCAACCTTCTCTCCATCTATCAAATCACTCACTATGGATGTGGCAACAAAGTAGAGTTCCTCCTCGACACAGTAGTGGTAAAGAATCTCAAAGATGATTCAATGGTGGTGATTGGAAAGGAAAACCATGAGACATGACTTTATTCTTTCTCACATTTTGTGCCTAAGTCCACGTCTCTTGCCTTGTTGACTCATTCAAACACTCAAATCAAACTATGACATGAAAGATTTGGACACCTTAATTATCACTACCTTCAGCAATTAAGCAGCAAGGAAATGGTCATTGGTCTACCTCAAGTCTAGTTTTCAGAGGGAGTATTTCTAGGTTGTGAAGTAGGTAAACATCCTGAAGAGCAATATGACAAGGAGAAGTCCTGGAAGGAAACTAGTATTCTAGAATTGGTACATAGTGATGTAGCTGACCCCTTTCCAATACCTTCTTTTGGTAAGGCCTGCTATGTTCTCACATTTATTGATGACTTTTCAAGGTACACTTGGGTCTTTTTCCTTGGTCATAAGAGTGAAGTCTTTAACAACTTTATCACATTCAAAGCTCAAGTTGAGAAGAAATCTGGGAAAGCCATCAAGATACTAAGGATAGATAATGGTAGAGAATATGTCAACTCCAAACTTATAGAATATTGCTCACATGAGGGGATAGATCTTCAACATTTAATTGCATACATGCCATAGTAGAATAGTGTAGCTGAAAGAAAGAATAGAACCCTTAAGGAAATGACTACTTGCATGCTTCAACACAAGTCTCTTGATCAAGTGTTTTGGGCTGAAGCCATGTGCTATGCCAACTACATTCAAAATAGAAGTTCGCATAAGGCCTTAGATGGAATAATGCCTTTTGAGGCATGGTGTGGAAGGAAACCAAGTGTTAAGCACTTCAAAAATTTTGGTTCTCTAGCATGGGCAAGGATACCTCCACAAAAGTGTAAGGCATTAGAACCACAAAGCAAACCATGCATATTTGTTGGATATCTTGATCATCTCAAGGCATATAAATTAACGGATCCAAAGACTCAAAAAATATTTTATGAGAGGAGTGTTCATTTTGAAGAAACATGTCCAAGTTTGGCTTCTTCAACTCCTCCTTCTTCCTCCTATTTGGATAGTGATCATAGTGATGAAAGTGACTCGGAAGATGAAATTCCTCTAACCTCGACTCGTAGGACACCACCTTTGTAGCGTCAACAAACAGTTGAGGACATCCCTTCATCTTCTTCCACTAAACCTCATTGGGCACAACAAACTCTTGATGTAGCAGGTTCATTGGTGGGAAATCCTTTAGACACTTGGAGTACAAGGTCACAACACAAGTCATTTCCACATGCATACATAGCCATTGCTTAAGATCCATCATCTTTTAGGGAAGCATCAGGAATTCTAGAATGGGATACAACTATGGAGGAAGAATACAATTCATTGATGAAAAATAACACATGGGACTTAGTTCCCCTTCCTAAGGGAAGAAAAGTTGTTCGATGCAAGTGGATCTATCGAACCAAATTTGCAGTAGATGGAAGTATTGATAAACATAAGGCTAGACTAGTTGCCAAAGGTTTCTCACAAGTTCCAGGTATTGACTATACAGAGACTTTTGCACCAGTTGCCAAAATGAACTCCATTCACCTGACACTAGCAATTGTTGCAGCTCAAGGATGGGTTGTACACCAAATGGATGTTAAAAGTGCATTTTTGAATGGTGGCTTTCATGAGGAAATTTATATGGAGCAGCCACAGCGGTTCATATAGGATTCTACTATGCTATGCAGATTAAAGAAATCTATTTATGGTTTAAAGCAAGCTCCTTGGGCTTGGTATGCTAAAATGGATTCATTTCTCCTCTTAGTAGGTTTCACAAGATGTTATTCTGACTCAAATGTTTACATTCTTCAAAAGGATGACTCTCACTTGATCTTAGTGCTTTTTGTCGATTACTTGATCATTATAGGGAGCACGGTATCCATCATAGCTAGTGTCAAGACCTCTCTTTAGGATAGATTTTCCATGACAGACTTGGGTTTTCTACATTACTTCCTTGGCATTGAGATCATACAGTCTTCAGTAGGGATTTCACTTGCACAGCCCAAGTATGCTCTTGACTTTCTTTCACGGTTTCACATGAGTGACTGCAAACCTACTCCTACTCCCTTCCTATAAGGTGTCAAGCTAGAGGCTAAGTACACAAATCCACTTGTTGATGAAACATTATACAAATAGTTAGTTGGGAGCCTTATCTACTTGACACACACATGCCCTGATATTGCCTTTGCAGTTGGTATGGTTTCATGCTTTATGCAAGAACCTCATGAGCTTCATTGGAAGGCTACCAAGCACATTTTGCACTATATCAAGGGTACACATAAACATGGGATTCATTATGCAGTAGGTACAAGGCTTCAGTTGATTAGATACACAGAGTTAGACTATGCAGTAGACTTAGATTCTTAGAAGTCTACTTCAGGGTACACATTTCACCTTGGTTCCGGCCCTATTTGTTGGCAAAGTAAGAAGTAGAACAATGTTTCTCTTTCTTCCATAGAGGCTGAGTATTGAGGGGCTATCAAAGCAGCTACAGCGGCTCTTTGGTTATAGCACATCTTGGAGGAGTTTGGATTCGATCTACCTAAGCTGACAGTTATTCATTGTGACAACCAAAGTGCCATTGAAATCTCTAAGCATCCAGATCAACATGAGCGAAAAAAGAACATTGAGGTTCACATGCACTATATTAGAGAGCTTATACATGAGTAGATCATTGCACTTCAGTACTATCCTATAGCAGAACAGGTCACTGATATTTTCACCAAACCCTTCACCGAGGTCAAGTATTCTCATTTACGAGATCTCTTGGGGATGTGGGATTTTTTTCTCTTATGAGGTCTACTTCTCTCTGTTTTTTTCTCTATTGTACTTATCTCTCTTTTTGGAGGAGGGTTTTTCCCATGAGGTTTTCCCTCTTTCTCAACTTTATGAGAGATTACATTGCATCATTTTAGCATTGCTTTTGTACATGGGTACCTAACATGGCCTAGTAGTCGAGACCCATTATGCATTAGTGAGCTTAAGTGCATTCCCCTAAGTTGCACTTAAGGGGGGGTGTTGGTGTAAATAGGTATTTACTATTTACACTTTACTTAAGTTTACTTAGGTTAGTGCATTAGTTTATTATGTCTTTTTATGAGACACTTAGGAGTTTGTGCATCTTCTACAATTGTCATGTAGACAAAATAGAAGTACACAACTCTAATTATGCACATGGTGTCTACACCACAGGAGTTTGCGTAATTCACTGAGTTGTAATGTAGATAGCACAATTTTTCGCACTCCTAATTTTGCACATGTTGTCTACAACACTGATGTGTGTGTTTCACCTTTGTAGGCTTATCCTCACATCATAACACTTACTTTTGTGCATAATGGAGGATAACCCATATCTGGTGGACATGTGCCTAGTTGTTGGACTTATCATGATGCTAATTTTGAGGCATTTTAGATGCATCTCAGAGGCCTTTATATTGAGGCACTCCTAGTGTATTTGTATATAGAATTGAATACTATATAGTTATTTTGATCATACTCTGGTCTAATTTGTGCTTGTGTTTTGAGTTCCTTGGTCTTGGGTAAATTCTACTCTAAGGAAAATTCTTACAATTTGCATAGTGTCATCACTTACTAAAACTTTTGAGATTCTAAGTGCTAGTGGAGATGCTACCTTAGACTCTATCAACATATGAATTTTTGCTGCTACAGTCTCACTTCTTAATTTATCTTTCTCACCCATCATAAACAAAAATGGTGTTACATTATTTCTTAAGTAAGGTGCAAGATTATTCAATAATCTCTTAATCTCTTCTTCATCATTAGTCTTCCAAATAGTGCTTAGCATAGACTTCCAAAGTTCTAGATCTTCTTCTCTTGCTAGAGCCTTCTTCTAAAAAAGTCTATAATAGACTTTCTGATTTACTAAGTCCTCAATATCCTTTAATTTCAATTTTTTTGCTATAATGTATCTCACAGTAGAGATATCAATCTAATCTTTTTCAAATTTTTTATACAAGTCATATATTTGTTCATTTGATCAAAGTTACCTTCAATAGCAATATTAGAGTTAATCTTTCCTATCTTTGGGTTCTAGGGTTGCCAAGCTTTTCATACTAATTTCTTTGACATTGTTAACTTCTCTATTTTCTTATCTTATTGTTTTTCTTCCTCTTCATTTCTAGACTCAACAATGTCTTTTGTCTTTTTCTGGGTTGAGTGACTTGTTTCTTGACCCTTTTAGTCTTTGTGGTCACTTCTTCCACTAATTTCTTATATTTTCTCTTTGGTTCACTAGGCTACATATCTGACACTATTGCATACAAAATGCTTTGTTTCAAAGATGCCTCTGCAAAAGATATTAACAAGGGTTGTATATTCATTATACCATGCTTCATAGTTTTCCTGACTACCTCAAAATCACTTTCAGTCATACTAGCCTTTGATAAAGCTTTCTTCATAGTAGATTCTATCTTCTTGTGAGAAGCCTTCTCCAAGGATGTCTAATGAGCTGACTAGACATTCTCATCATAGGTTCCAAGTCTGTATTCTACTTTATCCTTCTCTAATTTCAATAATAAATTAATGTAACCAACTACTATATCATCATTCAATTCATAACCAAAGGGATCAAGAAATATTTCCCAAGGTTCTACTACTTGAATATAAGTATAACCTATATCAACCATAATGCAAATGTCATTTCTAAATCTATCTACAATTGCAAGTGTAATTTTGAATCTCTATCTCATTTCATTCTGAAATGTCTTCATTATCAAGTTTCCACTATCCAATATCTTATTTGTAGGATACCTTCTGCATACTTCTATGATCTTCTCCATTGTACATCTATCATTTCTCATTATCCCAGTGACTGATAAATAAGGAATTCTTTTAAGTACATAGAAAAATATGTGACTGATCAATGACTAAAATCTAAACACACCATTCTTAGTCCTCTTGATCTCCTCTAGGTTCTCTAGGAGTTTCATTATTAGAGTTTTACTAAGATTTACTTGTTCCTTCTCCACACTTATATTATATGCTACATATATGAATTTTTCTAATTATTCATCAATTTTTGAGCTTGCACATATAGAATACACAATGATTCTACTTAGGAATCTTACATCATCTTGCTTAATGGTGTTGATCACCATGGCCTTTCCATTATACACTACTTTAGTGTAACTTGTAGCTTTCTTCTTGACCATTTTCTTGCCTATAAGTACACTGAATTGTTTACTAAGACCAATTACATCATGAATTAGGTCAGCATAAATATCAATTACATTATCTTGCATCCATAGTTTCCCACCATGTATTCTACTCAATATGACCTATGTCCATTCATCTATGTCCACTTCATGGTAGAAATGATATTTGAACAAGTTTTGTTCCTTTAAATGTTCAAATTTGGACTTCATAGTCATGTCGTGATTAAAAACTAGTTCTATATCCTTGTTCATGTATTCACCCCCAATAGACTCAAATTTTCTGTTAAGATAATTTCTACATCTTCAAGATATACTACATTTTTTAAAGTGATGGATAATGCTAAGTTAGGGTTTCCTTCACTAGGTTTTATGGAAACAACCTTGAACTTAGGTTTATGCTCATTCTCAACATTGTACACTACTAACATATCCATGATTCTATCAAATAAGAACTTTTACCAAATAAATTGGTGGAAAAATGATCAAATACCTCTTTCCAAAAATAGGGTTTGCTTTGAAATTTCTTTGACAAGTTACTTCTGCTTTGGATGTATTCATAATGAAGTGAAACTAAATTTTGTACTCCATTTTTTCCATCAAATTCGACTTTCATTAATTGCATACTTTGCAAACATAAAAAAGCTATCAATTACAATCTATAATTAAATAAATGTGCAAGATCATCTATCTGATCTTCAGATGCTACCTGAGGTTTTCCATAGCTATTTTCTGTCATGCCAAAGCTCTACTAAACTCTACTTCACAAAATTCTCTACAAAAACATACTTCTCATCTTCTACTATAGAATTAACCCTTTCTATAATACCAGTAACACCAAATTCCTTCATAACTTGTTTGGATAAGCTCTAAATTACAAGTGAGCTTAGGCACCACTTAAATTTAACTAGAAACACCTTTTCCCAACTTCACTACCTCTAATTCAATATTTGAATGAGGTTCTCAAATTTTGGTGTTGTAAACAAGCTTAATCAACTTAATTGAGTCAAACTCAATAACCCACTTAAATCTTCCTCTCTCATCATCTATCTTTTCATTTGAGATGTTTGATTCTTTTACAAATACCTTATTGAGTTCATCTCAAATTTCACTGACTATGTTTCTTTATTCCTCATTGTCTTTGTTAGTTTCAAAGTTCCTCTCATGGTTCCTTTTGTCATTTCCAACATTCTTTCCATCATTTCTTCTATTTCTGAAGTTTCTTCCATTGTTCCTTCTATCTCCAAAGTTTCTATCCATTCTACAATATTTTTTTGTTTGTCTGAAGTTGTTACATAATTGACATAGTGGTGCTTTGCTTCTAGGATTCTACTGATCATCAAATGCATGACAATTTTGAGCAATGTGTCCAAAGTTATTACACTTATAACACATGATCTATCTTTTATCTTCATAAGGTCTTCCTTCTCTTGATGTCATTTCATTAGATCTTCTTCTATCTAGAGGGTTAGTATTTATAGACATTGTACTATTCCTTCTATCATTATCATACTTAGGTTTCCTACAATCAATATCTTTATGACCCATACCATGGCAATTATGATAATAAAAATCCTTAACATGATTAAATGACTTATTAGTACAATCTCTTTTGATATGACCTATTTCATTACATGGAAAACACTTACCTCTAAATTCATACCTAGTTTCCTTAGGAGATTCCACTTGCTTTGGTTCATCCAAAATTTCAACTTCCTTGTCTTGTCCAACTTCTTTAGATTTACTAGTAGATTGATTGGATTCAATCTTATCATCAGATTTTCTTCTTCTTTTTGATTTGTTTTAATCTCAAGTTTCTTTATAGACATGTTAAATAAATAACCAAGACTAGTCTTATCATAAGTAGGTCTTTGTATTGACATTGAATCATCAAGATTTTCTCCACTATAATAATGTTTCTCAAGTTGTTGCTTGCACTGAGTTAATTCACCTTTCACAATAGTATTATACTTAAGAAGTTCTTCATGATATTCTTTTAGTGTTTCAAACTTAGATGTCTTCCTTGCCATACTTTCTCTTGGATCTACATTTTCAATTTTCAAATCAAACTCAACTTTCCTAGGATCATTCCTCAAAGTCAACTTTAGATTCATAATCTTCAATTCATGCTTCAAGATCTTATACTCTATCTTTAGCTTTGAATAATCATCATCATTAGTTCCAGATTTAGTAGATTCAAGTTTGGATTTGAGATGTTAAATCTTTTCCTTCAATTGTCCAATTTATACTTTAGAGTCTTCATATATGTCTTTCAGCTTATCTATTTCTTCAGTAAGGAGATCAATTTGTTCAAGAGCTTCTTCATGATTTTCCATCAACTATTCCATAGGGATCTTACTTAAGCTATTAAGCCTTTTTAAAGTAACTATGCTTTGATACCAATTGTTAGAAATAGGGATTACTAAGGGGTGGTGAGGGGGGTGAGTTAGCAATCTACAAACTTTAGTCACCAACTGGTTATTATTCCTCACTTTAAACCATTCATAACAAAGTAATAATGTAATTTTGAATAGTAGCAATAACCATGCACAAAGATAACTCATAATAGCATATTTTGTTAACTAGGGGAACCCTGGCCAATGAAAAGCCCTGTTGGGGATGATACCCACTAGATAATATACTGATATATAAGTTCTTTGTTAGAGAATGGACCCTGTTAGGAGTCAATGAGAAAATTTAGTATAAGGAGTCATTGTTAGGAGACTTTGAATCCCTATTTGGAGATTCTAACCCTGTTAGGAGTTGTAGTATAGTAAATCCAATATGATCCCACCACCCAAACATGCACTTCTAATTACATGAAGAGCTCACTACCCAAATTAGTAATTATACTTCCAAAATATAGTTACTATAACTTCTTCCTTTATTTATCTCTGACCTACAAATTGATGTCATATAAAAAATAGCTTATAAAAAATATCACATGTATTTCTTTCACAAAATTTTGCATACAATTGCTCAACATAACACTTCCTCAAGATAGCATGATTCCAGACTTGAATCTCTAAGATGTCCTTTGCATAAATACCATGCCTTTACACAAATTTTTGCTAGGTTGTTTAAGACCAAAATACACATTTCCAACTTAGAGTGAACATCTAGGATGTCTGTCCTAATTGGAAGAGTAATAATTTTGTAAACAAAATAATCATTTCCTTCAATTCCACAGTCATGTTTCATCAAAACATCAATATCTCTATTCTATACAATCCATATTGACTTTTGAGGTTATACATTTCATCACCAACATGGGTACTATCTCCAGCAACCTTTGTTCATCATAACATGATGTCAAAAACAAGTTATAAACAAATCAATACACTGGTGCATATCAAATTCCATACTTAGACAATTTTATGATTAACAAAGCTAAGTATCTTTATTTATGACATTTTTTGTGAACATGTACATCATGTGTTTCTATAAATGACAATAATTATGTATCTCCATCAGCCAATTTTCAATGATTTTGTTTTCTACATACACAAATGCACACATAAAGAGATGACTTATAGACATGGCTCTTTTGGAAAGAAAATAAGTGCATGTGGGACCCACTTCACTAGTTGGAGGAAAGGTAAGAAATTTTGAACAATGTGTGCAATGATGTGGTAGTGACATGATGTCAAGTTTGACCAACCATAAATTGACACATGAAAACCTGCTAATGTTTTTTTACAATGACAAAACAAGTTATAAACAAATCAATACACTGGTGCATATCAAATTCCATACTTAGACAATTTTATGATTAACAAAGCTAAGTATCTTTATTTATGACATTTTTTGTGAACATGTACATCATGTGTTTCTATAAATGACAATAATTATGTATCTCCATCAGCCAATTTTCAATGATTTTGTTTTCTACATACACAAATGCACACATAAAGAGATGACTTATAGACATGGCTCTTTTGGAAAGCAAATAAGTGCATGTGGGACCCACTTCACTAGTTGGAGGAAAGGTAAGAAATTTTGAACAATGTGTGCAATGATGTGGTAGTGACATGATGTCAAGTTTGACCAACCATAAATTGACACATGAAAACCTGCTAATGTTTTTTTACAATGACACATGACAGTAGTCTTTAGAGCCTCACACATTTCCTAAGGTAGTGACATGACAAGTTTGGAAACGTGTCATAATGTTGCTATTTTTCTAGTGACATGGTGGTTCTAAGATGTCATAGTGACATAGTAATAGGCTGCCACGTGCCAGAGCCTATGAGGTGACAATGGTGATATGACATGTGTTACAAGGAAAATCACTAGGTGATGATGTGGATGAAGGTGCCACATGTCACAATGTTGCTATGTCACAATGATGTTGTGACCATGTTGATGAGAATAGTGACATAATAACACATGGCACCTAGGTGGTAGATCTATTTAGAGGATGTTGAAAAGGTGGTACAAACTAGTAATAGATTGACTCATGGTAGAGGGGTAGTAAGGTAGGATGATGTGTTAGATGATGGTGTAAAAGGCCAACCAATTAGAGAGTGACACGTGTCACAACTTGGTCAAACCTAGTTTGAATCAGATTGAAAATGGAGGGAAAATCAAAATTTAGAAAATAATATTTATTATTATTATTCTTTGATTCTGAATATTGATGGTTTTTAATCAAAAGGTTTTATTATATGATTTTGACCTTAGTACAATTTTAAATTTTTTCATTGAAATGAGATGCAAACCTAAGACCCTTACTAGGAGCTTGATTTTCAATCTAAAATTATGGGCATCTCCGTTATGTAGATATATGACTATTATATATTGTTGGAGCCAAGAGAGAGTGAAATTTCCATTTTTGGAGTTTTTTTTTCATAGGAATCCATTGGTTCAAGTTACTCAAGCTTTTGTATGAAGTATTCATTTTTCAATTTTGTTCAGGTATAGTAGTTTGGATTTGATGTATGATGAAATGATGAATTGGGTGAATGCTAGAGGTAGTAAAAATGTAATTAGGAATGATTTTTGTCACCTCCAAATTAGTCTAATGAATGTATTATCAATATTTTAGATCTATTTCAGATATTTTGGCAAAATGAGGGTTTTCATCATTAAGGAAGAGATATTTCCAAACTTGTTACAAACAATGATGAGAATCATATCAAATTTCAGTTGTAGAAAGATGAGAGATGCATTGTAACAAAAGGGAATGAAGATTCAAATGGACACATGTCACTTTTAGATCAGATCTAGGATTACATTCCTTTCCTATATCTCTCTCTTTATCATCCATTGTAAGGGTTATAGTTCTAGAGAAAATTTCACATTATTGTGATACCATTTTCTTTAGCATTTCTCTTGTAATGAACAACAAGTAATAAGAATATAGATAGTTCTAATCTATTAGACATTTCTATTATTCAATTTCATGCATCTTATTGTATTTGTTTCAAGGAAATAAATAAAAGTGTAGAAACGAGTTAATCTTCTATATGAATTTTGTCTCCTATTCATGTTGTTTGTAATCTTTTATGATATATATATATAAGGTGCATATTGTCCAGTTGCAATTTGTTTTAGATTGTATATGTTGATATTGTTTTCTTTTTATTCAAAAAGTCATGTAAATGCTTATTTTATCATAATAGAGTTGCAGATATCATGAAAGGATAGATCAAGTATGAGATTCACAAAGATGACATCTGAGTCAGAAGGTGAAAGATCAACATGTCTTGATGTATGGGATATGTCAATGCCTTTTAGTGATGTGTGTTAGGGGTTTGTGGGATTTCCCAATAGATAAAGCACTGATCAACTATAGGATCAAAGTATTATGTTGTTCATATCATGGTTTTACTAAAATCAAAATTATAATCATCTTTTTCTCTTTCTGTTTAAGAGCTTAAAGGATGCCTTCACTTAGCTTATCAATTCCTTAAGTCATGTTATTAGCTATTTCATGTCTTTGATCTTTGCATAAGTACAAAAGATATAAGGGTTTAATCTACTTTGTTTTGATTTAGTCTATGCTTTGAATATTGGTACCATATGAAGAATCTATAGGTTCATCTGACAAGGTTTTGCAAACCTTGAAGTAGAAGAAGGGTCTAGCCTTATAGCTCGCCCAGTGTCTAAAAGGATATGTTGTAGGTGTGAAGTAGTTGCCCCTGGATGCATTCTATTCTTATCAAGGTAATTTAAAATTGTAACATTTCAAAACACTAGCAGTATTGATGGAAAACCAATACCAAAAAGAAACTAAATACTTTTTATTGAAATATCTCCCTCTATCAATATGTGACCTTCCTCTACATAGGTTACTATTTTCTTCACAATCTCTCTTCTTCTTCTTCAAATAAACTCTATCTTCAAGATATTTAGTGTAAAATCTTCCTCTTTTTTGATAAAACTCTCCCTCTTTGACAATAATGCCAAAGACTTGTCATCTATTCATGTAGATATCTTCCATTCGGGATTCCTTGATAAGGTTCTCCCTTTGTCACCTTTCTTTTGATTATAAATCTTTTCTTCAAGTTTCTTCCCTACTTTAGGCAATTCCTAAAGTAAGATCCACTACATCAAGTTTTAAATTATTTCATTCAACTTGGTTGATGTAGGGTAGTACTATTACTTCTTTAAGTAGCTTAAGATAGGGGTATCGCCCCTAGCTTATATCTATGATATTCATGTGCATCCTTAGGTAGAACCTTTGTGAATATATCAGCTATTTGATCCTTTGTATTAATATATTCCATTCTCACTTCTTTGCCCTCAATCAATTATCTCAAATAATGATATTTGATTGCAATGTGCCTTGTCTTTGTGTACATCATATGATACTTAGATATGTTTATAGTACTTTTAATGTCAGACTAGATTACCACAATTTTTGTGATTTCTTCCTCAATTCATTTGAGTAATTGCTTGATCCATAACACATTTTTATAATTCAGTATAGTAGCCTAATATTTAGCTTTAATAGTAGATTGTGAAATACAATTCTATTTCTTGCTAGTCTAGGAAACCAATCTTTTTCTTAAGAAAAATTCTCCACAGCTTGTACTTTTCCTATCATCAATGTTTCTAGCCCAATCAATATCTATATAGGCTCTCAATTCAAACTTATAATTCTTCTTGTAGTATAGACCATAGTAAATTCCCTCTTCTTGCGCACAATCTTTGTAGACTAGCCTTCCATTATTCCTTGTTATTTCACCATTCTCATCTAGTTTATTTTTGTATACCCACTTTGTTCCAATAACATTCTTGTCCCTTGGTCTTGGTACTAGTATCTAGGTTTTGTTCTTCTCAATCTGATCAATTTTTTCTTTCATGGCTTGAATCCAATATTTATTCTCTAATGCATCCTTCACTAATTTAGGTTCATGTATGCTTAAACAACATGTTTCATTCCTTAATATTTTCCTTGTCATTGGTCCATCCTCTTTTTCTCCAATGATTTTTTTAGCATGATGATGTCTTTCGACATGTTTTGATAATCTTGGCTTTGTTCTTCTCTCTTCAACAATAGGTCATTCATGAAGTTGAATCTTAGGTTCACTGTGTACTTCTCTATCATGTAACTTGACATTCCTTTCCTATGAATTGATCTTAGCATCAGAATGTACCTTAGCTTCTAATTATAACTCAGCTCCTGAATGTAACTCAACATCCTTTGTATGTGACTCAATAGTCACTAATTCTTGTTGATTAGCATCTTTGTTCATAGTGTCATCAACATTAGTAGGCATACCTTCATAGTAGTATATAATGGTTTTGTAATTCTCAGGTTCCTTCTTTTGTTCATCTTCATCTATTTCTTTCTTGACATGTACTCAGTTCAAGGTATAGACAATTTTACTGACAACTTCTCTCCAACATTTCAAAGCAACATTCTTTACCATCATCATTGTTCTAGTAAAATCCATTATAGATCTATTCCTCCCTTTAGCTATCCCATTTTGTGGAGGGGTCCTTAATACAAAAATTTGTCTTTTGATTCCTCTATCATTGTAGAAGCTATGAAATTCATTTGATGTAAACTCTCCACCTCTGTCAGATCTAAGATATTTTGATTTTTTTTCATTCTCCTTTTCAACTTTTTCCAAACACTTCTTAAATATTTGAAAAGCATTAGTTTTATGTCTCAAAAAATCACTGCCATCATTCTAGAGTAATCATCAACAAATAGATTAAAATACTTGTCAGCTTTGTAGCTTTGCAAATTAATTGGTCCACATAGATCAATATGAATTGATTCTAAAATTTATTTTGAAGTATGAGTCTTACTCTTATTATCAGATTTCTTCAATTTTGGCAAACCTCTAACTCTTTTCATCTTACTCATATGAACCAAATTATCAAATTTTACATGACATAATATTTTGTGCCATACCCACACATCATCCGATTGTATAACAAGATAGACTGATTTAGTCATGTCAAGATAAAATAGATTAACTTTTGTCTTATCACCACTTCCAATGGGTTCTCCATCAACATCATAGATCTGAGCCTTCTTTTGTTCAAATTCAACTTTGCATCTTAAACTATTTAATTACGACACACTCAACAAATTACAGTTAAGTCCTTCCACATATTGTCACACATGATCTTGTTTGTCAAGAATATTGATCCTTTACCTTTCACTAGACAAGGTATATTATTACCAAATCTAACACTATTTCCATTCTAATTCTCAAGGGTAATGCACTTACTTTTGTCACCAGTCATGTGATGAGAAAATCTAGTGTGAATGATCGATCTGTCACTTTTGGTTACATAAGATACTAATGCACTTGCCTCATCTTCATATGAATCATCTTTCATAGCAACATAGACAACTTCATCATCATGATCATCTAATTCATCATTAGACTCTTATTCAAAAATGTAACAAGCTTTCTTTCCCTTATCTTTATAGCCTTTGTTACCCTCATATTTTCTACTTCTAGATTTGTCTTCATTTTTGCTGTTTTTCTTCTCAAAACATCTTACTGCAATATGACCAACTTCACTACAATCAAAACATATGATGGGTAACTCACCATTGTATTTTCCTTTTCCTCTATGAAATCTCCTAGCTAATAGTAGTTCTAGTTCTTCTCGATCTTTATCATCTATTTCAGTTTCACTAGCAACGGGCTTGACCTTTTTTCTTTCCTTTAAGCTCTTTGAGTGTTAGTTTAGCTTTGAAAATGTAATCAATATTCTTAGAATTTTAAATTATCAAAATTTGATCTTCAAAATTAATGATTTTACAAATTAGTGTTGAGAATAGATTGATACAACTATGATAAATGTGTTTCAATCATTGTTTTGTCACTAATGAAAAACTTGTTATTTGCTGGTAGCACAACTACTTATTTGATTTAAGTACTATCATTTATTTTATTGATGAGGAGGATTTTATCAAATGATGTAACAATAGCACCTAGTGGAAAGGTTCAGTTATGATATGAAAAGGAGTGCACAAATTAACTAAGACAATGATATCATAGTGCATTGATAATCTACTTAAGGTTGAAAAGGTTGATTACTTTAAGAAAGTTTAAAAGAATAAGTTAAAAAAAGTCTTTTTGTCAAGCTTGACTGAATGTATAGTAGGTGTCAAGAAAAGTTAGTTCAAGCCTAGCAAAAAATTAGTTCAAGTTGAGTAAAAATCTATTTTAGTTGATGTTGAGCATCAATAAACTTTAGTTCATGCTGACTGATTTTACAAAGGATGTCGAGCAACACAATTTGTCCCAAGCATTAGAAGCAAGTTAATGCGGAGTGTTAGCATTATTAGAAAGATCATGAATTTGATGGATCTTTTCCTAAAGTTTGTCTTCTTGGATGTGTGAACTACGTCAAAGATAATATTGATGAGCTAGTGGCACAAAATTCATGGTAAACCATTTTGAGGTGAATTCAAAGAGAATTAAAGGATAAGTTTTTAGAAATGAAATGAAATGAGGTGTAGATTCATTGAATCCTACCTAATATGTTCTAATCCTAAATTGCATGATGAAGAATGAATGGAAAAATATCTTAACTCTCTATTTATAGGGATGGCTAGTTAGAAGCAAGGGTTGTCATGTGCAAGAACCTAATGAAGACAAGGAGTCTAGGGTATTGCTTCATTTACTGACCTAAGTGAAGAGTCTACATTGGAAAGTTAAGAAAAAGGCTTAAGGATATGGATTCTTGAAGGGTGAACAAGATATTAGAGTTAAATTGTGTGAAAGCAAAGTAGAATGGAGGACTAAAATAGAGATATGTCGTCTGTAAATGGAGTTGTAAGTTGTTATTAGACAGAGCCTTACTATTACTCTCTAATAATTGTATCATTAAAGGGTAAATCCTTTGGATTAAGGTTGAACCAATAGTCATTTGTAAATCCTTTAACTGGGTGACATTCCAAGTGAATGGTCTAAAGTCCTCTAAAAAGGATCACTCCTAATAGGGTGATTAAAATCCTTCAGCCAGGTCGCATTTAATAATATGCATTGTAACCTTTAATAGGGTTGGCCTTTCATAGGGTATTACTTTAGAAGAGTGAGAAAGAGTAGAATGTTGCTAGTGGTTTTTCTCAAATTGGGTTTCCACATAAATCATTTTGTCACATGTGTTATTGAATCTATTATGTTTCATGATTACATTTCTACAAATTGATTTGATAGTAACCTACAAGTTTTAAGTGATTGCATAATCTTATGGATGCACGCACGATGATAAATGTTTTATGGATCCACTAAGCTATGAAAAGTTTTATTTTCACATCTAGACCTTGGATAACTTATTCACTCCATATGCCCCCCAAGTTATTGTAAAGAACTCCAATAATTGGTATGAGAACCATCTACTTAAGAGGACTAGTTTGAAGATACTGGAAACAAAAAGATCAAGATGTCAAAAAGAGAAGTGCCCAAGCTTAATAGAGACAACTTTATTGCATGGAAATGTTTGATGAAGCTATACCTGGAAGGACTTGGAGATCATGCACAATCTACCATTACTATTGAGCATGTTGATGAAGTGGTGTAGTTGCAATGAAGGATGAATCTGATGAAGATGAGGCAACTATACTTGTGTCTTGTGTTTACAAGAATGATAGATGGATCATTAACAATGGGTATTCACATCATATGACTAGAGATAAAAGTAAGTTCATTACCTTAAATTTTTATGATTGAAATAGTGTAAGATTTGGTAATGATGCACCATGATTGATAAAAGGAAAAGGTTCTATCAAACTCACAGAAAAGATTTTATGTGACAATGCTTACTATGTTGAAGGACTTAACTATAATCTGTTGAGTGTGTCACAACTAAATAATTCAGGATATAAGGTTGTGTTTGAAAAAAAGATTACTAAGATATATGATAATGATGAAAAATTTAGTGGAAAGGGTAATCAAACTAGGAGTAATCTATTCTACCTTGATATAGAGGATGCTAGTTATTTAGTTGTAGAATTTGATGATGTGTGGCTATGGAAAAAGAGGATATGTTATGTTAATTTTGATAACTTGGTTAGTATCAATAACATGAGAAAAGTTAGAGGTTTGCCTAAGTTTAAGAAGCCTAATAATATAATGTGCAAACACTATCAGTTAGGCATAACAAAAAAGTCAAGTTTTAAGAGTAAAACTTATACCTCCAAAGGAATACTAGAGATTTTTCATACTTACTTGTGTGAACCAATTGAAGTGAAAATCTACAAAGGAGATAAGTACATTATGTTTCTTTTTGATGATTATTCTAAAATGATGATAGTTATGTTTATGAAAAAACAATTCAATTCTTTCCAAATGTTTAAGTGGTACTTAGCAAGTGTTGAAAAAGAAATAGGTAAAAGTGTGAAATGTTTGAGATCTAATAGAGGAGGAGAATTTACATCAAATGAGTTTGAGATGTTCTGTAATGATAGAGGCATCAAAAGATAGATATCTACTCCTAGAAAACCTCCACAAAATGGAATTTCTCAAAGGATAAAATGGTCTATAATGGACTATGCTAGGAAACTTATGATGGAGAAGAATTTTTCTTTGAAATACTAGAGAGAAGGTGTAAGTACAACTATCTATACTTTGAACTATGTACAAGTAAAGAAAGGTACTCATTCAACACCTTTTGAACAATGGTATGGATACTCATCAAATGTAAAATATTTTAAGGTATTTGGAAGAAAATGGTATATTCTCAAGGATTTCAAGAATGGTAAACTAGATACAAAAAGTGAAAAAGGTATATTCTTAAGTTATTCCACAAGAAGTAAAGCTTATAAGTGTTTAAATACTAAAACTAACAAAGTTGTGAAAAGGGAAAATGTGAAATTTGATGAATATACAAAAGTATATGAGGCTCAAACTATGAAGGAACTAAAAGAATACAAAAAATTTGTATACTTTTATGAAGGTATTCCTATTTAAGAAGATGCTACAAATCAAACTACAAACCAACAACAAGTTTCAATAACTGTCGAGTCACATACTATGAATATTGAGTTACATTCAGGAACGAAGCTACATTCAAGTACCAAGTTATAGAATAAAGATGAGGCAATTTTTTATTCTGAGATTAGTGTACATGAAAGAAATGTTGAAATACCTGATAGAGATGTACATAGTGATTCAAAAGTTGAAAGAACAAATGAAGAAACTAAAGCTGAACCAAGATTATCTAAATATGCCAAGAGACATCATCTTGCTGCACAAATCATTGTAGATAAAGATGCTAGATCAATGATAAGGAAAAAGTTGGGAAATAATACATGTTTTTTGAGCATTAAAGAACCAAAAACAATGAAAGATGCCTTAGAAGATGTGGATTGGAGTAAAGCTATGGAAGAAGAGATTGAAAAAACTGAGAAAAAAAAGACATGGACTCTAGTTCCTAGACTAGAAGACAAAAAAGTGATTAGTACTAAGTGGATAAATAGAAACAAGCTAGTTGAAAATGGTGAAGTTACAAAGAACAAGGCAAGATTATTCTATAAAGGATATGCATAAGAAGAAGGAATTGACAATGGAGAAATTTTTTCCCTTATTGCTAGATTGGAAGGAGTAAGAACTCTACTTGCTTATTTTGCATACAAAGGTTTCAAAGTTTATCAAATGGATGTTAAATCTAGATTTCTAATGGTATATTAGAGGAAGAAGTTTTCATAGAACAACCAAAAGGATTTTTTGATGTTAACAATAAAAACATAATATGTAGATTACACAAAGCTTTATATGGTTTGAAGAAAGTACCAAGAAAATGGTATGGGAGACTTCATAATTATCTTGTGAAGATTGGATTTGAGAGAACCGATGATAACAACAATCTATACTTGAAGACAAAGAAAGGAAAATTTATTTTGTTATTTAAAATTTTTGTTTGATGATATCATATTTGGAGGTCAATGATGGGCTCCTAAATTAGACATCTTTCTAGCCACTTTTTATCCTCTTTCTAAGACATTTGATTACACTTAGACATACATTTATGGTTTTAAGAATATGAACTTATGGTTTCTATGTATATGATTATATATGGGTGTGAACATAAGATAGAATGTGGATACCTCTAAAGACATAGTATTTGCTTAATTTCATGGATAAGAATGGTGAATATAATAGTTATACATGTTAATGGATGTTTTCTCTCCTAAGCTATGTTTTGGGTAGTTACCTCCTATAGCGATAGGTTTGCAAGAGTGATAATTAAGACTAACACCTTTTCCTAAGATTGATGATGCACATGTGTGTGTGTGTGTGTGTGTGTGTGTGTGTGTGTGTGTGTGTGTGTGTGTGTGTGTGTGTGTGTGTGTGTGTGTGCCCGCATTAGTTATCTTGTAGGAGTTGATCATGGGTATTCAAGGGCCATCATACTAGTGTGAGAGTCATCAAAGCCAACCATGATTGTAGAATCTTTGCAAGCAAGTCAATTATTTCTATTACATGTACTACATAAATTTAATGTGTGTTATATTTTGGGATATTTCATAGTTAATAATGTTTCTGTTATGAAACTTTATTAGTTGTAGTCGATCCTCATTATAAAGTGATCATAGGTTTAGGAGTTAGTGGTAGTTTCCTTTTAAAAAGTTGAATATTGTGACTCTTTTGAGTAGTCAAAATAATTGGTTTTTAATAGAGAACTCTTGCATATTGTTTCAATAGTGTAATTACTTTTATGGATGAATAGAATGTTTAGTTCAAGTTTGCAAGTTTCATCTTGATTGTACTTTCCATTCACTCATTCAAGGGGACCCACCTAATGAGTGAATTGATTTGTTAGTGTAGATTTCATTTCATATTCATTTATATGTTTTAGAACTCTACTATTTTTGCAGCTATTGATACTAGAATTAGTAGCATGTTCCTATAACAGAGTTAGTTGGAGTAGTTCCTAACTGTAATTTCCTACTTTGATTAGAATACATTTTATTACCAATTTTATTTTAGTTTTCATAAAGCATAAGCATTTGAATTCCTTAAATAGGCTTAGAAGAGGAGGTTTGAAGCATATAATTTGTAAATACCATTCCAAGTTTATGTCCTTGGTCAATAGTTAAATGAGTCTAAATAGTGCATTAGGAATCATTTGGGGTGTCCAATCTTGGATTAAGAAGTCCATTTCTTTGGGTTTTTGATACCATTTTTTGGATAAGAATTTTTGGCACCATTGTCAGGGATGGTGTTAATTCAACCTAATCCTTGTCGTTGCAGTCTTAGTTGTAATTTAGTACTTCAGTAAGCACTTTTATGCATAGAAGAAGAGATCACCTCGAGAGATTTCTTCCTCATAACTATCAAGGAGAATCATTTGATTTATTTAATCCTCAAATTGAAGAACCACAATGTGAGGATGAAGAAGAAGAACCCCTTGAAAGTCTATTTGCTAATGTTTAGGAATGCATATCCTTTTCATCATCTGAAGAATCATTGAATTTGAACAACCTAATTGTTGAACCTAAATATAGAGATAATCTACTTGCTCTTGTTGTATATCAGCCATCACCAAAAGGTCATCCTCCTAGAATGGTTGCTCAAGCTCCCTTTCCTTTTCCTATCCCTCAATAACAAGGCAACCAAAATCTAAAAAATATACCTACTGTTGCACTTCCCAAGTTTTATGGCTTCCTAACAGAAGACCTTGAGGCCTTTCTCTTTGAATTAGATATTCTTTACCAGAGTTATGACTATACCATTGATGCCCACAAGCTAAAATTGTTCCCATCAACTCTAAAAGAAGCTCCTTTGAGATGGTTCATGGGGTTGGGTGCTAATGCTATAGCAGATTGGGATTTTATGCATACATTGTTTCTTAAAAAGTACAAAGAGTACTGTAGAGGTTATGATTTGAAAGGTGATGACATTTTTAAAATGTTTTAGAAGGAGGACAAAACATTGGAGGATTATGTGTCCAAATTTATTTTTAACTCAGTGTAATACTCAACACTAGCTAAATGAGGCATCTCAGAAGCACCTTTTCTTAAAAGGTGTGAATGATGGAAGTATTGAGGCTCTAGACCTAATGGTAGGAGGTGATATCAAGAAAAATAGCTAACTTTGATTAATTATAATTTGGATTGGAATATATGAAATGTATTGTATCATATCCAAAAGAAGATATATATTTGTGAGGTATAATAAGAGTAGAAGTCAAAATTGAGAAGGCTACAAGTATTGTAAGGAGCAGAAAAGATTTATCTATCACAACAAGGTGATCATTACACTTCAAAGGAATCTCAACCAGAAAATTAGAGTTGTAGATCAGAGATTGGTCACTGGTTCATCCTAAAAGGTGGAATAGTTAAATCCTTTCACAAGGTAGACTCAATAGTCATTTGAAAATCTCTTTACCAAGTGCATACTTCATTGTATGCAAATCCTTTAACAAGGTGGACCTAGCAGCCCTTATTTCTCTTAATAGGGAAGATCATCATAAGTGGTCAATTGTAATTCTTAACTGACCAGCTTTATGCTATGGTACTAAAGCTTGTGGGTATCATCCCCATCCTAGTTTTACTTTCTATTTAGAAGGTTTCTAGGTCAACATATCTTGTGTCAAAGTGTTATGAATGTTTTAATCATTTTAGTTTTTCATGCATGCAATTAGATTAGAAGATATATGAAGGATTAATTGGTGAAATAAGAATAAGTGTTATTGGTTCCTGATTCACCCCTCCCCTCTTAGTAACCTAGCATATCCTATATTTCCAACACAAAGTTCTTTCAATTTAATGGAGCTAGGATAGGTTGTATGTTTTTTTGTTATTGCTTTTAATTCAAGGAATTAAGTAAATGCTTCCATGAACTGATAGGGTTTCTAATTATATGATAGGGATAAAATAAGAATAGAATTTAGGGTTAACAATTGATAAGTTTAATTGAAAGATAATTAAAATAGCTCAAGGATTACTAGATTAACTCTATGTAACAATGGATAAGGCACTGATCATTAATTTAGATTCAAATTGATATTGTCATTTGGTTGCATAATACACATTTTAAAATCAAAATCAATTGTTTAAATTATGTAACAAAGAGCTATATTTCTAGTCATTCACTTATTTGTAATAGTTTTCCTATGATTTATAGTTGGCTAATGTAAACCAAGGAGTTAATTACACATCCAAGAAGATTGTTGACCATTTTTATGATATAAGGGATAAATATTAAGGTAAAGAATATTGATGAGTAAGTATTGAATGAGGAATCAAAGAATAAGCAATATAATCCATAGGTACACCCACCTTGGTCTTGCAAACCCTAAAGAGTAGAGAGCCCTTTTGTATTTTGTTAAAGTTGGTCCAAATCTGTGTGAGTTCATGCTAAATTTGGGACAAAGTTGACCCCTAGGCATCCATCTTCATTTTGTAATTGAGTATTGGTTGTTGGAATCTATAGTTTTAAAGCACCAAAAATTCATCTAAGAGAAAAAACAAACTTATAAATGTTTCAACAAAGTTATTAACAAGATGATTGAAAGTGCAAATGTAATATTTTACGAGTTTGCAGAGAGGAATGATGTGGAAGGAAAGAAGGAACCTAAACATTACAACAAGTTTTTTTTTCAGTAAAGATTCACTTGATACTCTACCTATGTTAAAATAAAGAAATATTGATACTCAAGTTAGATAATGCTTTATGTGAGCATCAAACAATTCAACCCAAGAAGGAAGTTGAACCTCTATCAAGTGAAGGAAAATTTGAAAATAAAAGAATGGAACCTATATTAGCCAAATATGTGCAAAAGGCCCATTAACACAAAAAAAAAATTGGAGATATAATTTCTAGAGTATAAATAAGAAGTACATTAGGAAGTAATACTTGTTTAATTGCTGATTTTGAACCAAGAACAACAAGTTTTGCATTGAATAATGAATATTAAGTTAATGCTATGAATGAGCATATTGATTAGATTAAGAAGAAAAATACATGGAAAATACTACAAAGCCTATAAATAAAAATGTGATTAGTCAAACCAAATAGATTTTTAGAAACAAGCTAAATCATAATTGGGAAGTGGTTAGGAACAAGGCAATATTAATTTGGAAAGGATATGCACAAGAAGAAAGAATAGACTATGGTAAGTTGTTTTCACCTATGGAAATAGTGGAAGGAGTAAGCACATTATTGCCCTATGCTACATACAAGAAGTTCAAGGTATATCAAATGGATGTAAAATCAGCATTTATGAATGGAATACTTGAGAAGGAAGTATATACTCAACATACTGAAGAATTCATTGAACCTAAAAAGAAGAATATGGTTTGAAAGTTGAACAAAGAATTGTATGGATTGAAATAATCTCCATGATCATGGTATGAAATATCACACTCTTATTTGATTAAGATTGGATTTGCTAGAACAAGTGAAAAAAAACTTAATCTATATTTTAAAAATGAATATGAAGAGATGGTTTTGATTGCTGAAATATTTGTTGATGACACAATATTTGGAGGATATGACATTTTGAGTAAGACATTTGATGAACAAATAAATATTGAATTTGAAATTTCAATTTTTTGTGAGATACAAAAAATTCATTGGATTCTAAGTCAATCAAGAAAGGAAAGGTATAGATGTGACTCAATCTAGGTATGTTAAAGAAACCTTGAAGAAATTTATGATGGATGAGTCTATGGAAGTCAGTACACCTATGGTGACTACGACACAAAATTATCAAAACAAGACACTACTGGTGAGGTAAATGAAACACTATATACATCTATGATTGGAAAGTTATAGTATGTTAAACATAGTAGATTGGATATTGCACTTGTTGTTGGAATTGTTGCAAGGCCTTCATCTAATCCAAAGGAAACTCACAAGACTTCTATGAAAAGGAAATTCAAATATCTCAAAGGAAAATAAGATTATGGCCTATGGTAAAAACAAGAGGATGAAATAAGCCTTAAAGTCTACACAGATGTTGATTGGGCTGGTAATGTTGATGATAGAAAGAAAAAGAAAGTGGTGGAGCTTTATTTCTAGGACAAAGATTGATTACCTAGATAATAAATAAATAAAGTTATATTTCACAATCTACTACTAAAGTTGAGTATGTTGCTGCTGCAATAAATTATTCAAATATTGAATAGATTATGCAAACATTGGAAGGAATGTTAGAAGAGGACTGAGCCTATTACTATTTATTATGATAATACTACAACCATAAATATGCTAATGCGTGTAAAAAGAAAGGACATATAAATTAGATATCATTATTTGAGTGGGAAAGTACAAAAGAAACAAGTGAGGCTTGAATATGTGAAGTGTAAAGAAAAAATTGCTAATATATTTATCAAGCCACTACCTAAGGATGCTTTTTAGTATCTAAGAGGTAAATTGGGGGTCCTTCCACTATCCAAAATTCACTATGTAAAGAGGCATGTTGCATCAATTCATAGATGAATTGCAATATCTTTATGGAGTTTATGCATATAGTCCACACTTTAGGAACATTTCTCAAGTTGTGAAAGTGATTGTGATGAAACTAATCTACACAATACATGTAAGGTACACAGATAACTACAATGTTTTATAAGTTTCATATTGAAATTTATAATGAACTTTGGCATTGTTTTTAACATGGGAGAGAATGAGTAAGGGGGAGAATTTACTAAAAAGAGATAAATCACTAAAAAGAAGAATACACTAAAAAGGGGAGAAGAATATAAACAAAGAGAAGTATGTAAAAGAATAAATGGAGATCATATCCTAAGGAGGAGATATCTTGAAGAATGTTTTTGTTGTTGTTTCTCAAGATACAAATTGAGTTACAAAGATTCTCCAATTGAAGGAAAAGAGCTAAAAATTTGCATTGTTGACAATGCATACATTTGATTATCTTATGTAATGTTATGTGATTCCATGAATGTGAAAGCAGGATATTGTTATCCATAGATGATAATGTAATTGGAAATATGATGAATGTTTTCCAAAGAGTCATATCATTTATTATAGTTTCATTGATGTCAAAGTATTGGTTATCTAGAAATTATAAGAACCCAGTGGAGTGCGATATCATTGGATTGATGAAGATGATTTGAAGAAAGTATGATGTTCAATGGGTAATTGAATGAGTTGGATGGTGATCATGTAGTATTAGTTTGATTGTTTTAAAGTCATATAATATTGTAAAGTATTGGAGAACACAAGCTTAACTAAGCGATAAGGTTAATGAATGGAGACTATATTCACCAAGTGACTACACTGTTTCCCAAGCAATTGAAAAAGTAAAAAGGAAATTTAGTATTTTCTAAGAAAGTCTAAGTATCAATTGAGTTATATATTACTTGAGTAAATGTTATGTTTATCAAGTAATAGGTGGATGAACAAGTCTGGAGAATTGGAATCTAAGGTGAATTCTTTATGAAAATTTGTAAAGTTCAACATGGTCTAATGAATGAGTCAAAGTTTATTACAAGATCAATGACTAGGAAAATTCAATAAGGTTTTTGATGATGGAGTTTGAAGAAGGATAAGGGTGAGCACACAGTTTTATAAAAGTTATATTTTCTAAGCGTCATGATTTTTTGTATGGAGTTTGAATCTATAAATTTGGTTTGAACCTAAGATCAATTATTGTGATTAAGCAAGAATAGATGGAAGAATTTGGAAGCTTGAAGAACACTATTTAAGGAGGACCTCAAGATAATTTTATGTTGTTGGTTTGATGATTATTTTGTTGATTATTTTTTTATGTTTCCAATTAGATGTTGATCAAGTTGCTGTGAATGTGAAGTTGAAAGAAAGAGAAAGAGAAGCATTGAGCTAAGTGTTATGAGAAGAGGAAGGAGAAAGAGAAGGTGTAAATCAAATATTCCAAAGTATAGAATTAAAGGAAATCTTGTTATAAACTTGGCTAATGTAATCATCTAATGTTTTCATTTATGGATACATGATTTTAGTATGAATAGAGTAGATCATGAAGAGAAAGTAAAGACAATTATCTTTTGGAAACTATCTAAGTGTCAGATAGTTATCTAGTAGAGAAGGAAAAAATTGTTATGTACAAATGATAGAGTAATATTTGGTATGTGCACAGTTAAGGATCAGTAGTAAAAAGTGTCACAGTGACACGGCTAAGCGCACATGATAGTATAGATAGTATGAGAACAATTATGATCAATTTACCAAATAGACATTGTACAAGAAAGAATAGAGCATGATAGGGAAATGAGGATAATAGTTTAAATAATTATTTAATTAATTAGGGATGAAATCATAGATTTTAACCCTATGTTAGCATGAATTGGTTTTGTGTTTTTCTAGGCATGTGAAAGCTTGAAGGTCGATTAGGAAAGTTTTATAAAATATAGTGATATAAAGGAAATATTGTATTATGTGAAGTAGAGAGGAATTTATATATGATATGCAAAGTATCTTGTGAACTATATGATGTGAATTATGATGTATGATTAAAGATATGTGAAGAGTAGTGATGGTAAGATTAGATATTGAACATATTAGCAATAAGAGGTTTTTGTAGCTATCTCTTTTTGTATAAAGGAACTACATTGTATAATTGCATGTTTGGATAGTGAGCTCATTGTATACCAACTCCTAATAGGGTTGAGGCTTTTAATAGGGCCTAGTTCTCTAACAAGGAATAAGACACTATATGTACTTAATGGAATCCTAACCATTAATCCCAGATTGGCTTTGACATATGAGTGATAATATACTTAAGTCATTTACTTAGTTCATGTCAAACAAGTAATATATGCTGAGCATAAGTTGTTAGATAGTATATGTCAAGCAAGAGATATATAGTTAGTGCCAAGAACTAGTACATACTGAGTTACTCAAATGTCAAGTAGCTAGTAAGTGTCAAGTTACTCAGATGTTGAGTCATTTAGAGGAAAAGTTACAACATTGAAGTTGCAGTTGATGTTGAGCATATGGGACTTCAAGCATGTTGAATAATATAGTTCTAACATAATTGTTTGTAATGGAACAAAATACTATGTAAACCATTTTGGAGCCGAGTTGAGGATTATTTTTTGATCCTGGATGGTAAAAAAAAATCTTTATTGAGGATCCCTATGCATAACATGAAGCCAATTAAAAAAGGAAAGGATTAAGAAAAAATGTGGGTGAATCACAATACTCGATTCATAACTAAACCTATGTCACCTAGGTCTTCTTAAGGAGGAAAAACCCTAAATATTTTATGAATATAGAATGAGAAAAGAGAGAATTTTACATGTGAAAATAGAGAATTCATGGTGACTAAGGTATTGTGAACTAAGATACATTGTAGAATTAGTTAGAGGAGAACAAAGGAAAGGAATTAGAGGACATAAGAGATACATATGATCAAAAGGATCAAGGATACATGCAAAGAGGTGATCTATTATGCATTAGCAGAGTTCTAACCACAAGATCATTGTTGATACACTCTAGTAGGTGAATCAGTTAAATCTCTTAACAAAGTAGTCTTAATAGGCTCTTGAAAATCCTTTAGTAGGTGCTTACTTCATTGTAAGTTAAAGTCCTATTACCATGCAGACTTCTAATAGGGTTTTGAAATCCTTTAATAGCATAATATCTAATAATATTGTGAGCTTTTAACAGGGCAGACCTTTCATAGGGTAGATCATGTTTCATGATAAAACATTGTAAACTTCATTTGATATACTTTATTACTAAAATAGTGAAGATTTTAGGGTGTCATCCCCACCCCAATTTTATCTTCTCATTGGAGGGCTTCTAGTTAACCAAATATCTTGTGTCATACATATGTTGAAATTTTATTTACTTTCAAGTTATGGATGCATATGCTTAATTTGGTATTTTAGTTTACATGCATACATTATGAGATGGATGTGTGGTGAATGATTTGAAGGTTGAAGTTTTAAATGCTGATTCACCTCCTACCCTCTCAAAATTTAATTTTCCTTTTGTATTTACAACAATTGGTATTAGAGCCTTGTTATTTGGAAAGTAAAGCTTTGTAGCTTTAAGGAATGATCTTGGAGGTGGAAGTTTACAAGCTAGAAAAGACTATTGAGAACTAGAAGATTGAAATACAACTTGCCCAACATCAACTAAATGAAGCAAGAGATAATCTAAAGCATTCACTCAAGAGAAGAAAATATATAGCCATTAACAAGAATGGCACACAATTCCAAGAGATTAACACTACTAGACTATTTATCGAAGAAAACACAAGTGAATTTGATACATCAATTGTAGATTTGATGGAAAAGAATGGAACCCTAACTGAAAGGTTAGAAACTTCAATATAGAACAAGAAATCCAATTAGTATTACTATGTGATGTGACTAAGTAGAAAAAAAAAGCTAAGGAAGACATAGTCATGACTGAAGATAACAAAATAATATTGGCTAATAGACTGAAAGAGAAGACATCAAAAGTACAAAGGATTGCTAATATGCAATTGGAAACATTGAATCAAATGATGATTTCCAATCATGAATTGAATGGAAAAGATATTGAGATCATAATACTGAAGTTGCATAATGAAAAACTAAGAAATGGTCTAAAAAGAGAAAAAGAGTTTGTTGAAAGCTGTAATAGACCTAGTGAAGCAATAAAGTATTTTGAGAAATTGATGAGATATCCTAGATCTAATAGTGCTACTACTAGATTAGGATACACTAGCACTAAAGAAGGAGAATCATCTAAAAGTGGTGAGGAGAAGAGTAACAAAGGTAAGAACTCCAAACCTACTTGTCATAATTATGGAAAATTAGGACATACTACAAATATTTATAGGAGCACTACTAAAAATCAAAATCCTAATTAGAAGTTCATGGGCCACTAGCACAAATGAAACATACAAAGACTTTAGGCACATGAATGCATAACCAAAACCTTGAGCAAACAAAGATTTTAAAGATACTATTACAACTATCAGAAGTATGGACATAGAGCATATGAATGTAGATACAAACCCAAATGGTCATCAAATAAGCAGACAAAAGTAAAGCACGATGACAACTCTTATAATTGGGAACATATACTAGGTATAGTTATCACTATTGTCAACAGTATGGACATGTTTGTAAGAATTGTATAACAAAACATTTGAAAAGTGACTAAAAAAGGATGGTTGAGTTGAACTACATGTTTTAGTTGCTTAAAGACTCATCACATAAGTAGGAATTGTCCAACAAAGTCAAGAGCACCAAGCAATGAGTTCTAAAAAGGAAAAAGAAAGGCATATATTGAGAATTTTAGAGATGAGATGAACAAGACATGGAAGAGAAAGGAAGATTGCAGCACATCAAGTTCAGATGGGATCACTTCACACAATGGGTTAGGTGATCACACCACCTCCAATTAAGAAATCAAGAGGTATGTGTGGTACTAATATTTAAAAGATATACTAAACATCACTTCCAAGGGTTTATTTTTGAAATGATTATATTTGCATGAAGAAAGATGGAAAGCATTGTTTAGAATCTAGAAGAAATCTTTACATTTTATTAGTTTTCTTGTTATTGATGAGCATGAAAAGTTTCACTTAATCTACCAAGTGAAATCTAGTTAATGCTGAGCTATTTTAATTGATAGTTTTGACTAAGATTTTAGTATTTTTTGAGCATAAAGAAAACTACATGGAAGTTGAGTGAGTTGAAATTTCTATTCAAGTTGAGCTTATAGTTTTGTAAGCAATGAGCATTAATTGCTAAGTTTTAAGGTCTATATGATTGATTTTGGACCCATTTGACATCCTTCAAATTTAGAGAGAGGACAAAGAGTGAAAGGTGAATTGAAGAGATCATTCCAAGCACTTTTAGAGTAAATCTGACCATTGTTCGATACCATTCATCAGATTTTTGAAGGTATTTATCGTGTGTTCAATACCATTCATTAGATTTTTGAAGGTATTTATCATGTGTTGAGCTATGCTATTTTAATTTATGCAAACCCTAGGTATTAAATATGGCATCTAGTTCTTCTACTACTAAGGTCAAATAGGGAAAGGAAGTTTTAAATGTTCAATTTATCATAAGCTATATTAGACAACTAAATTTCAAGAAATTCCTTACATTTCTTATAAACAAGACCTATCTAGTGCATTATCCATGATACCACCACAAGTCTTAATGATTCAAGATGTGAGATTTTGTTACACATGTAAGGTGGGTAGCATAGGTGACATAGAAATCAAAAACCTATATGGAAAAATATATGAAAATAGAATACTAAAGGAGGAATACAATATTATAGAAAGGAAAGGGTTAACTTGTGCCCTAGATTTCCCCAATGTTTTTGAGACAAAGAGGGTAAAGATTGTTTTGAGAAGAATTCATGACAATTATATATGGTTAGAAAAATGGACCAATCAATATAACTAAGAATATTGTGTAGAGGGTAATAGGGTATCCAACCCTAGATAGAGCCAAAACCATGAGAAGTGATGCAAAAGAGGTTATTGAGAAAAACTTTGGGGTAGTGTGGAACAAGAGAGGAATGATAATTGATACCATTACAAATGCCCTAATTTCTTTTGTAGTAAGGATTATTTCACACAAATTCTTTCAATCAAGTAGGTTTAATAATGTACCTTGTATTATTTTTGATATAGGGTACAAGATGGTGAAGAATGATCATTCTTATGACCTTGCCAAGCTACAATAGCAACAATTATCAAAAAAATTGTAAGCCATAAGGAAAACCAAGAGTGCACAATGCAATTTTGGATCAATACTTGTATGTATATTTTTCTATGTACAAAATAGATTTCCTTTGTTTAGTAAAATTGCATGCAAGACAAATAGATCTATTGCAATATCAATAAGTGATTTCATTTAGAAAATGGGAGAGAATTTTGAGTCTATTATGACTAGTTACTTTGAGGACTTTAAGAAGTCAATCAAAAAAAGACATAGGATTCCAATGTCACTAGTTGAGAAACATTTTAATGATGTTTTCTTTCTATTTGATACTAAAACATTTTAATGATGTTTTATTTCTATTTGATACTAATTTTACATATCTACAGGATGTAGTAAGGGTAAGATGGTTAAGACTTCTATGATATGAGATTAATGTGCATGAGGCATCTATAAAAATTACAACTTTTCTTGTAGAAGAATTGGATAATTAGACTACTACCTTTGGTAATTATGATGTTGCAAAATCAAAGAGAACTATGGACTTGAAGACAACATTAGTAATAAGAAAGAAGAACAAAATTGTTAAGAAGTTAAAGAAAAATTTGGTGAAGGAGAAGAGGAAGATGAAGAAGAGAAAGAAAATGAAGATAAAAAAGAAGAAGATGTCCCTACTAAAGTACCATTGACCCTAACCTAAGGTCAAGGAGAAGATCAAAGTGAAGAGGAAGTCAAGCTTGAAGAAGCTACCAAGGGAGAAGAAGTCAGTGAAGCACCTATAAACACAAAGAAGAAGAAGAGGAAAGCTAAAGCTCCAATCATCACAAAACCAAAAAAGTTTGTAAAACATAAGCCCATAGTTCTTGCTACTAGAACTAGCACAAGAGCTACTAGTAAGAAAACTTAAGAAGTGTCAAAGCCAAAAGGAAAGAAGCCGAGGAAACATATACAAGATGATGAGTCTGAAAAGAGATAAAGGAGAAATTACATTGCCCCACTAGAATTAGATGAGGAGAGGACATATTATTATAATAATATCCAATTCAAAATGGTAAATAATAATCCTTCTTATAATTTGGATAATCTATGTGAAAATATAAAGAATAATGTAGATTTGAGTGGATTTTTACATATTGAATTTGATAAGCTTAGAAAGCTATAAAAGGATAAGGTAGAAGATTTGGTATATACCATGATGGAACTATTTAATATGACTCCAAATGAGCTTTTCAACTCTCTACCAGAGAAATTATATGATAGAGTTGAGCAAAGATGAAAATATAGTCTCACAATAAAGAGAAATATAACAGAAACTACACTTGCAAGAGTGATGCTAGATTTAGATAAATCTAAGATGATAAAGGCAATTAAGAAGTATGGAGGAAGGTTTTATCCAAAGTACCAAGCATTCCATATTTTTCAAAATAAAATTTAAGATGTTGTTTAGTAGAGTAGCCAGATATGGAAGGTAATTTATGGGTTGACAACACCTAAGGCAATTGAGCAGACATTTGTTGAGGTAGGTGATGAAAAAGGTGAATAAGAAGTAACTAAGGTTACTAAAGTTGATACTAGGAAAGATGCACATGTGGAAGGCACTAAGAAAAATGAAAATACATAGTAAATGGCTGAAGAAGAGAAACAACTAGAACAAAGTATAATAGATATATAGATGCTGAGTGCTAGTCCACAACATGTGACAAAAGCAGACACTAAAATTATATAGATAAAGGATGTTTCTAAAAATGTTCCTCGAAAAAACATCCCCTAATAGAGGACATGAAGAAGATATTTCTAGACATTGTGCTACTAAAACATAACTATGTAGTCATCCTATATTGGTGAGTGTAGATGAACTTAAGAAGGCAAAGAAAACATTTGTAGAGGTGGAAGCACAGGACATATCAAAAACCCCTCAATTTACTATAATACAACCTACATTACCCATTGTAGTGTATTAAAGAAAAGACAAATCCATAACAAACATCAATGAATTAGCGCACAATGTGTTAGTACCAAAAGTCCTACAGTAGCACAGGGTGGAACATAAGTTTAAAAAGGTTAGGTAGATACTCTTCCACCTACAACACAAGTTCAAAGTGATATTGAAATTAAAAGGCATGAATAGGAGAGGAATAAAGAGTTAGACTTGACTAAAAAGCCTAAGGAGAAATTAGAAATACAAACACTATTTACTTTTCTAGCAACTTCTACTCCTTCAAGTCAAGCACTTCATAGGCCAACTATAGAAGCTACACTACTATAGTCATCAAGGCCTAGTTCTAGTACATCCAAGGTAGATGAGTTTACATCATTTGATGATGTCAACTTGGATGAAGTGATTGTTTTACCAAAGTTTGAATTTACAACAACATTATTGAACAAATGAGCATACTAAAGGATGCACTCGCAAGGAAAATGCATCAAGAACTACTCAAAAGGGAGCATAGGTGAAAGAAACCATTGCAAGACATCAAGGATATATTTCTTGATACATTTAGCCTACTAGCACCTAAAGAAGACAATCATATCATGGAGTAGTTGGTAAACATTATAGAATAGATCAATGATGCAGACCTGGATTCCAATGTAAAATTACTTTAATGGTTTAAAAGAAAATTTCACTGAAAAGTCAATGAAAATATATCAAGTGCTATTGCACTTAGTTAGGTTGAGTTAGTAACCAAGATTGAAAGTGTAAAGAAAGTCTTAGAGAATATTTTCTCACTTTACACCAAGTTGTGTGATACAAATTTGTTCAAACAAGAAGTGCAGTGCCATATTGAAAATCTAGAGGGAGATATGAAGCTAATAGGTACTACCCTACCACATTGTCCAACTCAAAGTCAAAAGAACTTCTAGAATTTGATGAATTCCCAAGGTTAGTTAGCATCTCTACATGCTCAAGATACAAATATTTAGGCTACCCTCATAAGAATCTAATCCATGTTGACTCCACACATGGAAATACTTCATAAGGAGCTAGCCTTTGTAGAGACATTAATGTAGAAAGATCCCCATCTTTCTACACTTGAAGGCTTAGTTCATCTTGCTATTGAGTTAGCCATCCAAATCAAATCATTGGACATAGCTTGTGATAACTAAGATTTAGCTTTGAAGTTAATACATTAGATCCATAAATCATTCTTGGATAAACACACTATACATGTATAACCATTTGACATAAGTTTCAAAAAGGGGGAGAAATAAGTAAGGGGTAGCACTAAGTTTTGATAGAGTCAATGATTCCAAGGAAAGAATAGATATAGTTTTGAGAGAGACCAACCAAAAGTGGAGTCAAATACTTACAAGGAGTTCTAAGATTTTGAGGTATGATTATTAAGTCAAGTTTCTGAAAATTTTTAAAATTTTAAAATTTTGTACATATGCTAAACAAAGATAGTGAGTATCTGATTTATTCATATAAGTTAAGATCATTCATGCATGACCAAGTGTTTTTACCACTCATATCAAAGGGGGAGATTTTTAATCTAAAATAGGTTTTCACATATGAAGGACAATATATTCTTAACTCATTTGCTTAGTTCATGTTGAACAAGTAGTGTCATTCATAAGTTGCCAGATAGTATATGTCAAGCAAGAGATATACAGTTAGTGTTGAGTAACTAGTAAGTGTCAAGTCACTGAAGTGCCAAGTAGATAGTAAGTATTTATTCATTTAGATGTTGAGTTATCAATGGATACTAAGTCATTCAAAGGCCAAGTTACAATATTGAAGTTGCAACTAATGTCGAGCATTAGGGACTTCAAGTGCCAAGTAATACAACTTTGGCATAGTTGTTTCTAATGAAAAAAACTACTATCTAAATCATTTTGGAGCTAACTTGAGGATTGTTTTGTGATCCTAGATGATAAGAATGAATCTTTATTAAGGATCCCTATGCAGAACATGTCATAATCATTGATTCATACCTAACCCTAAGTTACCTAGGTCTTCTTAAGGAGGACAAACCCTAAACTTTTTATGAATATAAAAGGAGAAAATAGAGAATTCATGGTGAATAAGGTATTATGAATTGAGATATATTTCAAAATTAGTTAGAGGAGAATAGAGGAAATGAATTAGAGGACAATAGAGATACATCTAATCAGAAGAATCAAGGATACACATAAAGAGGTGATTTTTTATCTAGTAGTAGAGTATTAAATGCAAGATCATTTTTGATACATTCTAGAAAATGAATTAGTTAAATCTCTTAATATAGTCTTAATAGGCTGTTCAAAATCCTTTAATAGGTTGCTTAGTTCATTGTAGGTTAGGTTAAAGTCCTTTTACTAGGTAGACTTCTAACAAGGTGTTGAAATCCTTTAACAGGGTAAGATCTAACAATATTGTAAGCCTTTGATAGGGACCTTCATTGGATACACTTTATTACTACAATAGTGGAGATTTGTGGGTGTCATCCCCACCCCATTTTTACCTTCTCACTGGAGGGCTTCTAGTTAATCAAATATCTTGTGTCATACATGTGTTGATTGTTTATTTACTTTCAAGTTATGGATGTATATGTTTGATTTGGTATTTCAATTTATATGCATAAATTATGAGATGGATATATGGTGAATGATTTTAAGGTTGAGCTTTTAAGTGTTGATTCACCCCCTCTTCTCAAAATTTACTTTTTCCATTGTATTTACAACACTAACAGGGTCAACATCCTTAATAGGATACTCCTTTTTATTGTATAATTTTGTAGGTACCATCCCTACTGGGGTTTTCTCTTGATAAAGGTTTCCCTAGTTAACAAATATGGTGCTATGAGCTCTATTTGTGTATGGTTATCTTTACTATTCGACATTTTTATTCAAATTTCATATGTATGGTATAAACTAATTCATAAAATTTTGTTGTGGGAAATAGTTTGTAGAATATTGATTCATCCCCCTCCCCTCTAAATCTTACCTATTTCTAATAGTTGGTATCAAAGCCCAATTACTTTAAAGAGTTTAATAGCTTGACTAAGATCCATATGAATATGGAACAATTATAGAGGAATCTTGAAGAAGCCCTTGAGAAAATTGAACTTATTATTGAAGAAAGAGACAACCTACAAGAAAGATATGAGGATGCAAAAGACTACATGGGGAAATTGAAAGATAAGATTGATCATCTAAAATCTAGAAAAGGGCCTAGAGATTAGAAAAAAGATAGTGATGAAGTAGAAACCTTAAACAAAGAAAATGAGATTTTGAAACATGATTTGAATATTTTTGAACTAGAATTATGTTTCAAGAATGGTGATAGAAAGATTGAATCAAATCTGAAATCTGAGAATGCAAATCTAAGATCGCATCTTACAAAAGTGACATCTAAACTTGATTTCATAAAAATAGAGCATGTAGAACTCAAGAAGCACAATACTATTGCAAAAGGATAATTAACCTAGGATAAATAAAATTTAGAGAAGTTGTATTCTAGTAGTGAGATTTAATTGATGAACAACTATATTATAAGAGATCTTCGTATGATAAGACTAGTCCTGGATGATTAGATATGAAGCAAGTAAGGAACCAAATCTAGTACTTGAAACTCTTGAACATAAGAAGAATGATCAGAATGAGATTTAACCAAGATAGTCTAAAGAAATACCTAAAGAACTAGACCAAGTAAGTCAACCTAGGAAATGTGATGATCCTAAGAAAATAGAGAAAGTTGAACCACCTCAAGAAGTTACATATGAATTCAAATGCACTTTTTTAATATGTTATAAATTTGATCATATGAAGAGAGATTGTACAAGTAACTCATTCAAACCTATTACTAATTTCTATTATTATAATTGTCATGGTTTTGGTCATAAAGAAATTGATTGTAGGAAACCTAAGTTTTATAGTAATAATGGAAATAGTAGAATGTTTAGGGATACTAACCCTAGGAAATGAAAGATCTAATGATGGAGAAAAAGATAAAAGAAAAAGGGGTAGCATTGTGTGTAACAACTATAACAACTTCAGACACATTCTTAGGAATAGAGCACCAATTAATTAGAATAGACCTAACTAGAGAGGGAGTACAAATGTATGTTAGTTATCAAACAATTTTGGTCACATTACAAGATTTTTTAGAATGGATATGAAAAAAATCAATAGGAACCCAAATTTCAAAAATCTAACAACAACATAAATGTTAGAAGAAATGATAGCAATAACAATAGTAAAAAAGATGAACTGAGAGAACATGTTGAAGAATTCAAAGAGGTATTTGTTAAAGAAAAAGATCCATCAAGGTCACATGTGGTATTGGAAGAGTAGTATTTTGATGCACCTAATGAAATATTGAAGTTAACAATTATATGTGATTAATCCTATTTGAATTATGCATTTATCTTCTAACGATAGCAAACTAGATAGATGGAACATGAGTTAGAGATTGAGTTAAAAGTTGTAAAGTATTTATGTGGTAGCACAAGTCAAGAGGAAGCTTTGGTTAAGAGTGCATGTCATTTGGAGTTCACAAAAAGATGTTTGAATGAAGAAAAGTTTACTAGTTAACATAAACAACTTTTTATGAGCTAAGTAGTTGTGCAATCAATGTGGAGTTTTATTTGAAAGGATTTAAGGCATATGCAAAATATTTTCTGTACCATTTGATTTGTTGGAAATATGAGGTAGGCAAGGTTATTGAGATGGGAGGGGTGAATCAATAAATAATAAAACTTAATCTTATTTCACCAATTAATCCTTCATTTAATATTATAATCTAATTGCATGCATGGAAGAATGAAAGGAAATAAAAATTCATAGCAATTGACACAAGATATGGTGACCCAAAATCCTTCCAAATAGAAAGTAAAACTAGGCTAGGGATGATGCCCATAAGATTTGGTACTGCAGTATAAAGTTGGCTTGTTGAGGCTTACAATTGACCACTTTTGTTGATCTACCCTATTAGGAGCAATAAGGACTATAAAGACCACCTTGTGAAAGGATTTACTAATACACCTATTAGGACGAACTAGTGTCTAATCTCTAATCTACAACTCTAAATTTTTGGTTGAGATTCCTTGTGTTACAATGATCACTTGACTATGATAGATAATAATTTTTTGTCCCTTATACTTCTTTTAGCTTCTTCAATTCTCACTTCTACTTATCATATTCTCTTCACATATCTTATTTGGATATGATACAATGCATTGCATATATACCAATCCAAATCACAACTTACTAGAGTCAAACATAATACAAGTTTCACTAAAATCCACAAAGTTGGTCCAACTGCTATAACTCAGGTTCTAAAGAAAAACTTAGTGATGTTTTGATACTCAAAAAACTCTGTCAACACTCGACATCATCTATCCCTTAGTTGATGAAGAGGCTCGATTCATACTAATCACTTTCAAGTAACCTAAACTCGATTAGCACTGTGTGACTTGCTGAACACTGTGAAACTTGGCATATAATGAATCACTTAGTTGACATTGCATGACTTAGTCAACACTAGATTCACATCACTAACACTTAGAGCTCAATAGAAAATGGAGAATATGGTTAATACTATATAATTTGGTTGACATTACGGATCTTAGTCAACACTAGAGTTTCCATCACTTGCATTGAAGAACCTAATAGACACTATTACACTTGGCATGGATTGTACATAGGTTCTAAAGCTTGGTAGAAACTAAGAAACTTGGTAGCAACTGTATATTGACTGCTTGGTTTGAGATCAATTAGAGTACTTGCTTAATACTACAAACTAAAGATAAGCTTGGTAGCAATGTAACCAATTGACTAAGTGTGAGTCACTAATAGAAAAATTGATCTTAATGTCAACAATCTCCCCCTTATAATTAGTGAAAAAAACACTTATCATCCCAAAAATTGAATGCTCAAAATTACAAGTCAAAACATTATTTTATCATCATTCTATGTTTACAACTCAGTAACATACTCTATTTTAAAGATTTTTCAAAATTTCTTTTATAAAAGATTTTTTTTTCTTATATGATCATGTATCTACATAATATTATATTGCTCCCCTATACATATACTTTATATATTTGGAGTATTGCTCCCCTATACATATATTTATTACATGTCTTTATATACTTCTCCCCATTTTTGACATAAATTCCAAAGGTGTATACTATATGTGAATACCAAAATGTAACTATTGGAAATAGAGATGGAGTAACTAAGAGGGGAGGGGTGAATCAATTACCACAAAAATATTTCTACAAATCCTTAGATGTCTTAAAATACAGCTGCTGCTGACACTCGATAACCACACAACTAAATGCAAAAACTAGATAGATGTTCTATTAACTTTATTAAGCATTTAAAGTGATTAACATGCATGCATAAAGAAATAACATGAACACAGTAGACACCAGATTTAATGTGGAAACCCAATTTTTGGGAAAAAACACCAAGTAACTAGTTACCAATTTTCACTCTTTTGAAGTGAGCCCTATTAGGAGCCAACCCTGTTAAAGGTTACAAAACACACTGTTAGGTGTGACCCTGTTAGAAGATTTGATCACCTTGTTAGAAGTGGCCTTGTGAGAGGTCTTTAAAACAATTCAACTGAATTGTCACCTTGTTAGAGGATTTACAAAATGGCTGTCAAACCAACTCTGTTAAGAGATTTTGAATCACTGTTACAATGATTAGACGACAACAATGAAGTGATCTGAGATATATGCAACTTATCTTTGCTGAATACAGATCTCTGTTCTACTTCATTAAATCCTCATTGATTGAATGCAACTTTGCAGCTTCATAGGGATGACAAATTCTTCCTAAACATTTGCTCGTGTACTTGCTTATTCATACATTCACAGTTTTATGCATCCATACATTTCTACATGCTTCCTTGTGAATTCACAACTTGACCTTTCATATATACCTTATAGATTGTCAAGTCGGCTCAATTACAAGTTTACAACAACTAAAAAAAAACATAAATTAGTCAACTGCGCAAAACAATTAAACTTAATTCTTTAAAATCATAAAATTCTTTGCTGCCCAACCCAGCTTAGTGACCACAGCTTCAAAATGGTTTCCCCATGTTAACCAAGTGAAGCTCGGTAAACACTGCAAACCTTGCAACTTCCTTCAAAGATCGAGTTAACTCGGTAAATACTAACCTTCCTTTGTTTACCGAGTGAGCTCAGTAAAAGATAACTTTTCTTCACTTACCGAGTGAGCTCAGTAAAAGATAATTTTCCTTTGCTTACCGAGTGAACTCGGTAGAAGCTAACTTTCCTTTGCTTACCGAGTGAAATCGATAGAAGCCAACAATGTTAGAATAGTTTACTGTTGCAACAACATACTCTGCCTCTGCTGTTGATTGAGATGTACAATTTTGCTTTTTGCTTGTCCAAGAAACCAACCTTTTTCCAAGAAAGAATGCACCTCCACTTGTACTTTTTTTTCATCAAGGTTTCCTGCCCAATCAGCATCAGTAAATACTTTCAAATCCAAATTTCCTCCAAACTTATACCATAAACCATACTCTTTAGTTCATTTCAAATATCTCATTTTGATTGCCATCAAGTGGTTTTCTCTTGGTTTTGCTAAAAATCTTGCTACAATACCAACTGCAAGGGCAATCTCTGGTCTAGTATGAACTACATACTGCAACTTTCTAATCATAGATCTATACAATCTTTGATCCACTTCTTTTGATTCATCTTCCCTGGTAAGTTTTAATCTAGTACACATAGGAGTCCCAACTGGTTTACAATCTTCCATTCCAAATTTTTTTAATATCTCCTTGATGTAATTTGATTGAGTAATGTAGATACCATTTTTATTCTATTGAATTTGAAGACCAACAAAGAATTTGATCTCACCAAACATAGACATTTCAAATTCCTTGTTCATTTGTTTTGAGAATTCTTTGCACAGATCATCATTCCCTGTGAAAACAATATCATCTACAAATATTTTTTCCAAGACAATCTTATTATCTGGTCCTTCTTTAATATACAAGCTACTTTTATCATTAGTTCTTTGAAAACCAATCTAAATAAGATATTTATGCAATCTTTCATACCATGCTCTAGGTACTTATTTCAGACTGTACAATTCCTTGTGTAATTTGCAGACCATGTTCTTCTTATCTGGATTAACAAAACCTTCAGGTTGTTCAATGTAAACCTCTTCATCCATTATACCATTGAGGAATGCTGATTTGACATCCATCTGATAAAATTTGAAACCCTTGTGAGTAGCATATGCTAGTAAGGTTCTGACTCCTTCCAATCTTGCAACAAGAGAAAAAGTTTCTCCATAGTCTATTCCTTCTTCTTGAGCATATCCTTTGCATACTAGTCTAGCTTTGTTTCTGGATACCTTACCATCTTCATCCAACTTGTTTCTGAATACCCACTTAGTTCCAATCACATTTTTGTCTTTAGGTCTGGGTACAAGAGTCCATGTCTTATTTTTCTCTATTTTCTCTATCTCTTCATTCATAGCCTTAATCCAACTATCATTTTCCAATGCATCTTTGATATTCCAAGGTTCAAAATTAGCAAGTAAACAAGTACCTTTCAGCTTATTTCTTGTCATGGTTCCTTCAGATTTATCTCCAATGATCTGATCTGCTAAATGATGTCTCCTGACATACTTAGCTAATACAGGTTCCTTGCCATTTGAATGGATTTCATTATTATCTTTTTGCATTTCAACTTCAGGCTCTTTCTGTTCTAGCTTGGTAGATATTTGCTTGGTAGATGTCTGCTCGGTAAATACTTGCTCGGTAGATACTGAATTTAACTCGATTTTCTGTGGCTCGATTTGAACTTCCTGTAACTCGGTTATAGATGACTCAGGAGTAGAAGTTTCTTGATTCTCTGATGTAACTGGTACTGTATCAGGTTCACTAAAGACAAACCTTTTATAATCTTCTGGTTCCCTTTTGCTTTCTTCTTTAGTCCTTTCTCCAAACTCATCAACTTTCACATGTGCACTTTCTATGACTTTGTGAGTAGACAAGTTCAAACATCTATATGCCTTACTTGTGCATGAGTATCCAAGGAATATACCTTCATCACCTTTTACATCAAATTTTCCTTTTCTAGATTCTTTCAAAATGTAACATTTACTTCCAAATACTTTAAGATAACTTACATTAGGTTTATAGCCATACCATAACTCATAGGGGGTTTTGAATGAGTCTTTCTTCAGCTATACTCGATTCAAGGTATAGACTACAGTGCTGACTGCTTCCTTCTAGTATTTGATAGCAATGCTCTTTTCAATTATTAATGTTCTTGCACAATCCATGATGGATCTATTTCTTCTTTCAGCTATTCCATTCTACTGGGGTGTTCTAGGTGCTGATACCTATCTTTTGATTCCTCTTTCAATGCAAAAGTTATTGAATTCGTGTGAAATAAATTCTCCACCTCTATCTGACCTCAAGCATTTTAATCTTTTTCCTATTTCCTTTTCTACTCTGGCCAAATACCATTTGAACTTTTCAAATTCTTTTGATTTATTTCTTAGATACATGACTGTCATCATTCTTGAGTAATCATCAACAAAAAGAATGAAGAACTTTTCTCCAGTATAGCTTTCAATTCCAATGGGTCCACATAAATCAGTATGTACAATTTCTAATATGTCTTCAGATTGATAGTTTTTACTTTTAAAACTAGTCTTTCCCATCTTTTCAATTTGACTATTTTTGTATAGACCAACCTCAAGTTTCTTTATGTTGGGAATGCCTTTTACTTTTCTGAATTTTCTTATCTTTACTAGATTATCAAAGTTTATATGACACAACCTTTTATGCCATAACCAACTTTCTTCAACTTGAGAAATGAAACATGAACATTCACCTAGTTCAAGATAGAACAAGTTACCTTTAGTTTGAGTGCCTGATCCAATCAGCTTTCCTTTCGCATCCAATAGTCTTGTTTTACAATGCATGAATTCTACTTTGATTCCATTATTGAGTAGCTATGCCACACTTAACAGATTATGCTTTAGTCCTTCTACCCAATAGGCATTATTACATATAAGTTCTTTGGTTAGAGGGATTCTTCCTCTTCCTTTTATACAACAAGGTTCATTATTACCAAATCTTACACTGCCACCATCATAGTCTTCAAAGTATTCAAACATAGTTTTGTCGCCAGTCATGTGATGAGAACAACCACTATCTATGATCCATGTATCATTTTTGCTCAAATGAGAAATAAGTGCCATTTCTTCATCACTATCAGATTCATCTTTTATAGCAATATAGACAATCTCATCTTCTTCTTCATCATTAGAATCATTAGAATCTTTAGCCATAAAACATGTTTTCTTACCTTTGTCCTTGAATGATTTGAAATCTTTCTTGCCATTCCATTTTTTATCTTTCTTTTCATCTTTATTCTGCTTGTTTGGACATCTAGCAGTAATATGACCAACTTCTTTACATGAAAAATAGATTAGGGGTACTTTACCTTTGTATTTTCCTCTGCCTCTAGAATATTTCCTTGCTAGAAGGGCTTCAATTACTTCAAGATCACTGTCTGAACTTTGGTTTGATTCATCTTCACTTTTTGACTGAGATTTCCTTTTGCCTTTCTCCTTGAGTGAAAGTTTGGCTTCAAATGTTGATTCAATGTTCTTGGAAGCTAGAATATAGTTATCAAAGTTATCTAGTTCAAATGTAGTCAATCTTCCAACTATAGCCTCTAGATTTATCTTATGATTTTCTTCACATCTTCTTTCCTGAGTTGCAAAAACTCTGATTGCATAAATGGGAAGTAGAGTTCTGAGAACTTTACTTATAACTATCTCTTCACTAATATCTCCTCCAGAAGCTTTGATTGCACTGACACATGCTTTAACTCTTTCAACATATTTTGCAATGTTTTCATCCTCTCTCATCCTCATTTGATCAAATTTTCCTCTCAGACTTTTTTCTCTGTCTCTTCTAATATTATCAACTCCTCCATAGATCTCTTTCAGCTTTTCCCACATTTCAAAGACAGATTTGCAGTCCTTGATATCATCAAATTCTTCATAACTCAGAGTAGATGCTATATCTATCATCATAATGTTGTGAGTCTTTTTTTTAGCAATATCATTGACAGATAGTGTACCAGCTGGTTCTGCATATTTTTCATCAAAGTACTTTAGTCTTATATCACCAATAGATGCTAGGTGAAGTCTCATTAGTCCTTGCTATGCTGTGAAGTTATTTCTGTTAAGTCTTGGGATTTCCCTTTTGTAAGACATCCTGATCTTTGGCTTAGATCCTTGAAATCTTATCCTGCAAGCACCAAAAGCTCTGATACCAATTGTTGGAAATAGAGATGGAGTAACTAAGAGGGGAGGGGTGAATCAATTACCACAAAAATATTTCTATAGATCCTTAGATGTCTTAAAATACAGCTGTTGCTGACACTCGGTAACCACACAAATAAATTCTAAAACTAGATAGATGTTCTATTAACTTTATTAATCATTTAAAGTGATTAACATGCATGCATAAAGAAATAACATGAACACAATAGACACCAGATTTAATGTGGAAACACAATTTTTGGGAAAAACCACCAAGTAACTAGTTACCAATTTTCACTCTTTTGAAGTGAGCCCTATTAGGAGCCAACCCTGTTAAAGGTTACAAAACACACTGTTAGGTGTGACCCTATTAGAGGATTTGATCACCTTGTTAGAAGTGGGCTTGTGAAAGGTCTTTAAAAGAATTCAACTAAATTGTCACCTTGGTAGAGGATTTACAAAATGGCTGTCAAACCAACTCTGTTAAGAGATTTTGAATCACTGTTACAATGATTAGAAAGCAATAATAAAGTGATCTAAGATATATGCAACTTATCTTTACTGAATACAGATCTCTGTTTTGCTTCATTAAATCCTCACTGATCGAATGCAACATTGCAGCTTCATAGGGATGACAAATTCTTCCTCAACATCTGCTCATATATTTTCTTATCCATACATTCACACTTTTATGCATCCATACATTTCTACATGCTTCCTTGTGAATTCACAACTTGACCTTTCATATATACCTTATAGATTGTCAAGTCGGCTCAATTACAAGTTTACAACAACTAAAAAAAACATAAATCAATCGGCTGCACAAAACAATTAAACTTAATTCTTTAAAATCATAAAATTATTTGCTGCCCGACCCAGCTCAGTGACCACTGCTTCAAAATGGTTTCCCTATGTTAACCAAGTGAAGCTCGATAAACACTGCAAATCTTGCAACTTCCTTCAGAGGCTGAGTTAACTCAGTAAATACTAACCTTCCTTTGTTTACTGAGTGAGCTCGGTAAAAGATAACTTTTCTTCGCTCACCGAGTCAGCTCAGTAAAAGCTAATTTTCGTTTGCTTACTAAGTGAACTCGATAGAAGCTAACTTTCCTTTGCTTACCGAGTGAACTCGGTAGAAGCTAACTTTCCTTTGCTTATCAAGTGAGCTCGGTAAAAGCTAACTTATTGAGTAATGTTCAGGAATGCTTTGTAGTTACTATACATTTCTTTGCTAACCATCTGAGCTCGGTAGACACTGTCTGATGGCTGATATGACATTTGTGTAACATCAAAGACAATACACAATTAATAATTGTATCCAACAGTAACAAGAATTTAGAGTGTACCTTCAAGATTAATGTCATTGTCTTGTCCCAATTTTCTTGTAACACCTTAATTGCATGCAATGCAATTTGAACTTTTTTTGATAACTCCATCATATGATCAACTATTGAGAAGTTATTGTCATAGATGAGTGTCTTAGCATGTGCAATGTGTTTTTACAATGCATCCATGTTTGGAAGAATCATCCTTGGATCTCTACAAGTGTGACCTTGATCCTAGCTTCTTCCTTTAATAATTTTGCTTGCAATTTTATAAGAAATCTAATGTTTGAGTAATGAGTAGAACTATAGCTTGGGTCAAGTGATAACTAGTGTGGACTTCCCTCCATGCCTTCATCTATCTTTGATTGCTTGAGTGAAGATAGATGTATCACACAACATAGTAAATAATGAAGTGACATTATTTAAAAATGTCTACAAAGAAACAAGATTAGTAGACAATTCTACTTGTTTTATTGTAATTTATACACCACTTGTTCCAATACCTTGGTTTCAAACTTTCTTTCTACTCTTTGTAGCAACTTATCCTGTCCATTCAAGTCTTTATTGAATTTCTACACAATTTCATTGAATTTCTAGACAACATCTTCTAACTGGTCCAAAATAGGTTGTGTACTATCAACCTCAATACTCGATGCACTTACAAAAATGTCCTTTATATCTTCAAACACTTGGGTTTCCTTCCTCCTCTATTCTCTAAGCTTCTGCTACTTAGCTCTCTTTTTCAATAATTAACCCATGGTGTTCATTTAAGTAAGAGTGAGAGTGGAGATATCCTAGTTTAGAATAACTATATAACTATATCCTCATCTAGATCAATTTCTTCTTCTTCAACCTTACCCTTATCTAAAACTTTAGTACTTGGTTGAGACTTGTTCTCAATTATCATTGTGCTAGCTATTGGCTCCTGATTTAATAGTTTTGAAAATAACCAAGAAACCAGACCAAAGCATCTAAGGCTAGCAAATTCCTATGACAAATACACTTGACTACAATCTCATGCCAACTATAAGGCATAACTCGTTCACTTTAGGCTCTACAAGATCTAGGTAGGTTAATCTTGAGGTTTTGATATATGGTACTAGTGCAATTAAACATAAATTTGAACCTAATATTAGCAGATGAAACCCCTTTTATATTCTAATAATTATGCAATGACATAAGAATGAAATAGCTATAGATCATAACCTATGAAACCATAAGCTAAGTGAGGGTCAATTCCTTTTAGCCCACTACAAAAAAATAAAAAATTGAATTGATTTGATTAAAATATTTTGTGTAAATAACTTTCACCCCAGCTTGCATTTGATTTAGTGATCAGTGCCTTATCCATTGAAACATAGAGTCATTACTAGCAAGATGACCTAACTTGATTGCCTTACAATTAAGTTTGTCAAATGAAATCCCCAAATTCTATTCTTATGAAATATATGCTTCATATACCCACAAACCCTATCAAAACATTGAAGCATGAACTTGACTCTTTGAGTCAAAAGCAACAATAGATCTAACATACAACTCATACAGGCTACCTTAAATCAAATGAACCTTATTCATTTAATCCTAAAGTCAATAGCATATGAAGAATTAGGAGACATAATAAGAAAGCATAGATAATTTATTGTAAATCCCTTTGCATTCATCCTTGGAAAGACTAAATATATCAACTAGTAAAACTAAATGAAACTCAAAATACTTCACATGATCTAGCATCGAATTTCCATTATCTTAGAATAAAAATATATGAAATGAAATGAATTTTTTTACAAGAATGGATGCATCATCTTCACTACTAGAACTCAGCTCTATAGACAAGAATAAAAATCATCAACAACCTTGGTTTCATAGTAAAACACTAGAACCCTACTGGTATCATAGAGAAAACTACCAACCCCTTCACAAAAAGAGAAAGCGAATGCAATAGGAGAAATGAATTCCTGGATCTGATCTGTACCTAACATGTGTCCACTTGGAAAACCTTCTCAATAAGTTAAAAACATCTCTATAATCTCTCCGCTCAACTGCAAAACCAAATCCTCATCATTTGACCTCTACAAGAACAAAATATTTTAGATATTTGATGAGAATCATAACTGATTTGATGCCTAATTTGAATTCAAGGCTATACCAAAAATCAGTTGAAATGAACTCTAGAAGCCAAGAAAACATTTTAGAATTTGTTTTACTCTTCAACAAACTTCAATGTTTTCCTCCTAATTGATTCTGATGCTCCATGATGAATTTTGCCAATTCCATTGAGAATGCCCCAAAAAACACAAATTTGGTTGCAGAGAAAACCAACATAGAGCTACTCAAAAACTAACCCCAAATTTCAAAAATTTACCTCCTCCCAGTTCCAATGGTATGATGCACTACATATTTTGGATAAAAATGCCCTCTTATAGTCAATTTGAAAATCTAGCTCCCAAACTATGAACATTCATTAAAAAATGGAAAAATTTAAAAATTCATATAGTTTGTACTATATAAAAGCTTTTAATTTTATTTAAATCTTTCCAATTGTAAATCATGCATTTGAAAACTTTTAATTTTAATTTTAATCCTATTTCCTTTTCTCTTTATTTCCCCTAATCCCATGATGCCACATGTTAGACTCTGATTTGTCAAGCAACATTCAATATATGTTTAATTAATTAATTAATACTTTAATTAATCCTTTCAATTCCATCATTTTGGGTTTCCTGTAATAGCCTAAAGCTTTGATCCTCTGCTTTCCGCTCATACACTAGAATGCTTTCCCATAGCATTAGGAAGCCTTTGATTTATATTTACATGCTTACGATATTTGTAAGAGCATAAGGTCTTTTCACTCTACCTCCCACTCTCTTGACTGCCTCCTAGAGCTACCACATGTCACCTCCAAGTGTGAGCCTCCCATTTGAACAAAAAATTTCTTTTTCATTGCCAAGCTGGTCGTAGGTAGGCCCCTTCATGCACAAGCAGTGGTTGGTCTTCCAATGTGTCTATTAAGACTCTTAGCATTATTGTAACAGGGCATATAAAGGCAAAATAAAACATCCCCATGTCAAATGCGAGACAAAATATGAGTGTTTTCTCTACATGCATAGGACAAAGCCCTCTATAGCTATGGCTAAGGATGCACTTGTAGGCATGCTTATCTTTTCTAGCCGTATTATAGGATGCTCCATTAAATATAAGGTATGGATATAAGTGGAGTTATGTTCTTGGTGCTGATTGCAACCCAAATTTCCTTGTGATTCATTTGCAAATCTGCCATAGGTATATTCGAACATTGCACCAACTCTATTATTGTGTTGACCATTACGGACTTTCTCCTTTGTGTGGGTTGTTCTTTTCATGCTGCTATGATATTGGTTGTGGAAATTCCTTGACGTGCCTATGCTCTCTTTTTCTTTGCATGGACTTCTCTTCTCACTACCTATAGCTTATTTGTGAGCATCTCTCTTTCATATGCCATTGGTGTTTAGTTTTATAACACCTTCCATTTAGCATCAAACTCCCTTGCCTCATATGATGAGGTCAGATGGAACAATAATTTGTAGGTTGCCATTGGAGATGTTGCCTCCATACCAAATCAACAGGTTTTATCGCATAAAAATATGTACAACAAGTAGAGTTAATTGAAGGTCAACTCCTGGTCAAACAAGGAAAGCTATCATTAATCATGTTGCTTCCACTTGTACTCTTACACACCTCTTTTCTCCATAGGATGTTGTGGATGCCCCATCTTTTACTACTACACAATTTCAGCACAGACTTTACTCCCTTGCCATGGGCTACCTCCTAGTGTGCATAGGTTGAATTACCTCCTGCACATGGCATCTCCCTTTAGCATCATGCAATTTCCCCTTCATAGCTGGTAGGTTAGTTTTACTAGCCTGATCAAGATATGCACTCTGGGTAGAAATATCAACACTTGGTTCTCCTAAATTAGAAAATACACCTACTATCCCCAAACTTTCTCCAGTATTTAATGCAACTTGTGAAGTCTTTTGTGGCATCCTTTAAGGAACAGAGGATGTCTATAGCTGATTTCCATTGGCCCGCACTTTAGGTAGTGCAAAATTAGGTGAAACTATGCTTCTACAAATCCATGTACTATAACGAAGTGTATGAGCACATTCTAGATTCATATTACTTTCCCAATGAGTATATGAATCATTTTTCTTTTGATACTCAAGTTCACTAAGTGACTCCATAGTAAAATCCAAATCACATCCACATGCTTCATACATACTTTTGACACTCTCTTCTGATAAATTAGGAAAATTTTTTGCCGAAAACACAATGGAGTGCACTTTATTCTTTTCTTCATGTGATTGTAAACCCATTAGCTCATCTTCTAAATTATCAAAATTTGGTGTAATAGTATCTGGAAGAAGAGGTTCCCAGTAGTGTTTATTTTGATCATTGAAAGAGTTTGAATTTGAAGAGACATTTGTAGCCATAGAATTTATACTTGAATCTTTGCGTGATACAAAATTATGCACACCTAAACTATTTTCCCTTAAAATGATTTAGATTGGACATCATCTTAGATTTTGCCTTGATTTTTGATTTGTAGTAGCTCACTCCTTCCAGAAGGTACAAATTTGCAACTTGCTAAAATTAGTCGAGCCACAAAGTGGGTCCAGTTAAATTTTTTTGTGTACTAAAAAACTAACTCATTCACCCTCTAACATTGATTTTAAACAAATTTGACAATTGAAAATGAATTTGAAGCTCATTTTACATCTTTCTACAAACTATCAATTTTGCGTAAGGAGGTCCTTTGATTGGCCTTAAAAATTGATCCATACAGATAACCTGGCTCTGGGAACCAACACACTAATTCTCTATTCTACATACTCTTACACTTTCAAATCTCGTTTCATGAAGAATTCTTAGTCAAAAGATATTGACTTTCAAAGTTTCCCTTATAAAATTTCCTGCAAGAAAACATGTTAGAAAACAATAAAACATGTCCAATTTTGGTTTTAAAATTAGGGAAAACTGACACCTAGGGAAATGAAAATTGGGGCGCTGGTTCATTGTCATGAGGAGAGTATGAATTTGGGATTTGAGCTCATCATGAATAACTGGATGCAAATGGTGAGTGTTCAAAGTTGGCTACTCAAATTTGTAGACTGGAAACACTTGACATAAAAGTGACTTTTTACAAATGGAATGGACCTGGGAAAGTGTGTGAACGGATTTGTCTAGACTTGAAAATTGGCATACTTGAAGAATTTTTAGAGGAAAAAATAGTGGTACAATCTATTTGATCTCACCTATCATAGATTTTGATTAATGACATCACAAATAGGAGTATTGACCAATCTGTCTTTCATGACACCTGTGAAACTTTATAAATTGCAAAAGGAATCACATTTGAAAATTGATCAAATGGATTCATCCTAAGCTCAAATCAGGAACATAAAAATTATTTTACCCCTACAATATGATGCAAAAGGAAATTTTATATTGAGGTCAACTAGTCAAAAGTTATGATAGGACAAATAGGGCCTCCTAGAATTTTGTAGAATTTGCAAATGCATGAAAATAGTAAACTTCCAAATTTAAGGGGTTCAAAACATAATGAAATAGATTTGAAATATCTTGAAAATTGGAACATAGGTTTTTTGATATGCATATTCAACATCACCAAAGTGGTGGGTCATAAAACATTTTTTGGTTAAAAATATTCAAAGGAAAATTGGGCTTCTTGTCACTATTTGACACTTGGGGCAAAAGTGCAGAATTGGAAACTAGACAAAATAGGACTTCACAAAATGGTTCAGAATAAAAAATTTTCATCATGGGGTGGATATGCTAAATGGAGGGTGTTAGAAATATTAAACACCTTATGACCCTCAAATGGATATCCATGTAAATATGCATTTAAAAGCATTTATAGGTGGCTCAAAGTGATTTGAAATTTGGAATAGACACTCAAAATGGGAATGCAATTTGGAGTGCTATTAGTGCCTCTATTTGAGGATGCATGCCCCTTGTAGGCATGGCAAGAATTCAGATCTTTGGATGAAGCAGACCACACGCCTAAGTTTCTCCCACAACTTTATTGAAAGCAAGGAAATGACTACTCCTACTATGTACAAACAGTGACCTCAGGCCATTGAAATTTCTCAAAAAAATTTACCTCTATCAAATACTTGATTTTTAGCTAAACATGCATTAGGTAAGGTAGAAATATCATTCGTATCAATTTCACCAATTTGACACACATCTTCAATTTCTTGACTTTGCATCTCCTCAAATGTTGCCAACTAGATTTTAGATGAGTAATCAGATTTATATTCACAAATAACATTATCATCAAAATCTGAAATCACTCCATAACCTCCCAATGTAGCTTCACAATTGAAATTTTGATTAGTTTTTACCTCGTATGAATCATCATAAGACTTACTATGACGTGTCAACTTCTCTTGGAAAAAAACTCCATCAAACATCTCATCTTCAAGCTCACAAAATGAAAAATCATTAGAACATTCACTATCACATATGGAAGAACAATATTCTGATTTTCTATAGTAGTATGACAATGTATCACTATTCGGATCTAGCTCAACTAAACCTAACACTTCCATCTCCTCCTCAAACAATGGATCAATGACTCCATGTAAGGAACCTCTTTTAACATTTGGACAAAAGATGGGTTGACCATCATCAAAATCTTCATCATGTATAACATTAGTATATACTTTAAACTGATTACCCATTTCATCTTCATGGAGACTTTCAGCATGTGAAGAAGAATCAGAATCATCACCCAAAGAAACTATTAACTCCATCAATGAAGTACATAGAAAATAGATCAATATTAGTTGCATTGTGTTTATGAATGTGATTCAAACATCTTGCAAACCACTTATCTTTAGGTCCTGATGCATTAAACTCAAAATTATTCGTGTACTACTAATTATTACTACTTGCATCTTCACACCATTCATCTACACAACTAATCAATTCATCTTTATAAACAATCTCTTTATCCTCATATTGTGTAGAAAAATCTTCTTTACAATGTTCAACCTCTAGCTGACTTGCACAATTCTGAAATGGAATTTCACTTTCAGATTTAGAAAAAGAACTCCTACCTTTACTCATGTAAGAGTACTCACTTCTATCATTTCTTTCTTCCTCCTGATCAACTTAAGACTCATATGAATATGAACATGTAGTATCATTTTCCTCACTTTGATTCGAGTAACTACTCACATCATCTTCTTCATATGATACCTCTTGATTATATATCAAATCAGGAACTTTATTGTCATCCCTTGAAGCATGACTTTCAACTTCTTTGTTGAGCTATATATTTTTCAACTTTAGATTTTATAATATTCTCAACATGATGCAATCTATGAATAAGAGACATCATTTCTTGCATATCTAACTGATCAAGTGAATCCATCTTATCATCCACTACTAAAAAATTACAAACATATGCACTCTATTTTGCTGACCATGACTAAGATAAATGTGACTCACATTCTTCATCTTATGTTATCTCTCCATGGCATGTCAGATCAGCAATATCAAATTCATGACCAGAGACATAACATTTAGCCTCCTCACTTGCACAAGACTAAGATTTAGGTGCAACAACTTCATGTCTATAAACATTAGAAATATCATCAAGTACATAATCAACATTACAAGAACTCACTACTATAGCTAATCCTTGATCTATAATATCATCACATTGCTCATTGCTATCAAAGTCTGAAATACATCTTACTACTATAACATCATAAACATATGTGTCTTCATTTGCAATAAACTCATTCTTCTCTACACATACATTATGATTTGAAATTTCAATCTGATTATACATTACAGTAGGGGTGTTGATATTGTGATTTGGAATTAAAGTGTCAACGCTATGTTCCACTTTTATTTCATAACCATTATGCCAACAACCATTCATATTAAAATGCCCTCTAATCAATCCATACTTCAAATTATTATCAATATCCCTTGCAGTCATAAAAGCTTGATATAATGTCCTAGGTTCTTTATCACTTAGTAGATAGTTCATTTTCTTGTCAAATGCATCAAAGTAAATAGCTAAACACATTTGATCATCAGGTCTATAAATCTCAAGGATCTCATTCAAAACTCTTGCAAATCTGATGTTAAATTGAGGAACCAATTCACCACTCTCAATGTGAATCACTAGAAATTTATTATAAGAATCAGATATGCTTACCCTTTCTCCAAATTGATCCATGAAGGCTGAATGCAACTCACTCCAAGATGAAATAGAACATGCTAGTAAAAAGGAAAACAAGTCTCTAGCATCACCTTCTATAGTCACCCATCAAATCACTAAAAACTTGAAGATGATGACTAGATGAAACAATATGTTTCCCATTAAATTTAGCAAACTTTTTCTAATATCATTAGGAATAATATTTGGGAAACCATAGATACCATCAAAGCATAATGGCATGTACCTTTTGGTAGAAAAAGATCTACAAACATTACTAACCGGCTGCATACTTGATGAAAGGAGACTTGTCATTTTGCAATGCCTTGAAACTTAGCAACAATAATTTTGATTTGTAATTTATAGTAGGCTTATAACCTTCTACCAATTAATCATTTCAAACACTTCACAAAACTTTACAAGCTAAAACTTATTCTCATGAAGTGTATGAAACTTGTCAAACTATTCTCCTTCTATTAGTGCTGAAAATACCACTTGATGGAGAACACATATGTAGAACTTATTTTCATGGAAAAGGTATCAAATGAAAGTGTAAAATACCTTTAGTGTTGATACATGAAAACATTGATCTACTATATGGCATAGGTGTTGATCTCAATTCCTCACACCACTAAACAAATCCTTATAGAGTCACCATCTCCTTAAGGAAAACTAAATGAGATCAATGCTATGATTCAATTTTATCATTCAAAAACTCTTATGAAAGAATATCAAATTGTTGATCAAATAAATAGATTAACGAATGAGTGTCAACACACTTAACCATTTTCACTACACATGTCAAGTTATAGTATGTGTTGAGGAAGTCACAGTAGGTGCCAAGTATATGAGACCAATATGTGCTGAGTAACTAAAGTTCCAATAGGATCCAAGCATTTTGAAGTTAATAGGAGCTGAGTAATTCAAAAATTAGAAGAAGCTGAGTATTGCAGAAAACTAACAGGTGCCAAGTAACACAGGAATTCTATAGGAGCTGAGTAATGCAAGAAACATAGTGGATGCTGAGCAATCCAGAATAGACCAATATGTGCCAAGTAACTTAGGATCCAATAGGAGCCAAGCATTGTGAAGTTAATAGGAGCTGAGTAATTCAGAAATCAGTAGAAGCTGAGCAATGCAAAAAATTAACAGGTGTTGAGTAACATAGGAGTTCTATAGGAGCCTAGTAATGCAGGAAACATAGTGGATGCTAAGCAATCTAGAATAGATGGTGTCGAGCATTAGTAGTACTTCATGTTTCAAGCAATGCAGCAGGATCAACATAAAAGTTTGTGCAATCAAAAGACAAGATGAAAAATGGTTATGCATGATTCACTGATAGGATAAAAGGATAAGATCAAATCCTCACAATCACCTATGCGATCTTCATGCAACCAATCAAAAAATTGGAAATTGAATGCAACCAATGGGTGAGTTACAAGGGTTTGAGTGGGAACATTTGAATCAAGGATACATGATGGACCACTAATCTTTATAAGGGAGTCTTGATACCATTGAACACAGAGAGAGGAAAAAAGAATCATGAGAAGAAGGAAAAGTAGAGCCTATTAAGGTCATTGTAGAACATTGGTGTCAAAGATTTAGAGGAAAGGATAGCATTTACACATCTAGTTGATCAGAACAGAACAAGGAACACAATCAATAGATTAGATCTAGCAGAGATCAGTTAATATTAGAGCAGATCAAGTACCTGAGATTAGCATCAAATATTGCATTAGATTAGGTGTATTATTCTAATACTCTCTCACAATTGTATTAGGAACTTGGAAATCCCATGGACTTGGGTAGGTTTAACAACCTTATGTAAATCCTTTAATAGGGAAGGATTCTAAATTGAATGTTCTTAAGGCCTCTAACAGGGCACACTCCTAACAGGGTGTAGAAATCCTTTAACAGGGTCACATTTAACAGTGTGTTGTAGCCTTTAACAGGGAAAACCATCATAAGTGGTTGAAATCAATTGCTGCAATAATTTTGTGGGTATCATCCCTACCCCAATTTTACCTTCTTATTCATGGAGGGTTTCTGGGTCACCAAAATCTCAAGTGTTATGTGGTGATGCATGTTTGTTTCTCATGATCATTTAATATTTATATGCATGCATGTTAATTTTAGTTATATGTTATTAAGGGTTTAAAAGTGGTTGAAAAAGCCAATAATTCTTATTCACACCCCCTCTCAAAAGCATTCTTCCCATTAAGAAATTCCAACAATTGGTATCAAAGCCAAGTTCTCTCGATATCACCTAGTTTAGTAGTGCAAATTGAATACTAGCTATTAAGGAAAGCATTAACAATACTAAATAAATAAACACTTAAGATAGGACCGATTATTATCACCACAAAAGCAAGCAAACCAAGAATGGTAGGCTCCTAATGGTATAACATTATGATGAAATAGATTCATCCCTAATTTAAGGTATGTATGCTCACAAGTTATGCTCAAGCTTAGATGGATGAGTGGAGTGAATGAGGCAAGGTTTCAACAATGGATTCATGGAGGTATTTCAATATTATATTAGTATTTTGGTAGTTTATGAGCTCTCAAAATAGCATTATAACTTTGCATGAAGGTGGATTGATTTTAGTGAAGGAGGAGGGTTCAATTTATAGGCCAAGGGTTGGAGAAATGGAGGGCCAAGATGCAAAGATGATGAGATGGTGAGGGAGGGCTAGGATGCACTCAAAGGGGAACAAATGGATTGTACTTGTTTAGCACCAATAAGGAGGTAACACTTGTCAAAGAGTGATTGGATGAAGGGAAGGCAAGGTGGATGGTAAAAAAAGGAGGCTCAAAAGATAAGGGCTCCATAAATGCCTTGTAAGAGTCATAAAAGGGGATCTAAGAGGTGTAAGAGTAATAAATGTTGGAGGGTGAGGGTGAGGATGAGATTGTTGACTTTGGTTTGGTTAGCAAGTATTAACCCATGTTTATGATTGTGCACATGATTAGAAGAGGGTTAGGATTAGCTTAGAAGGGGGGTTAGGTGGTGAGTGATTTGGCTTTCATGGGATGGGTTAGTTAGGTGGCTAAGTGAGGTTAGTATGGGTGAATGGGTTGGATTAGGGGTTAGGATAAGGGTTTAGGAAGGCTTCTAGATTTTAGATATTTTATTATATGCTTTATTGAATAAAATGGGAGTATGGAATTAAATTGAATAGATTTGATGATTTATCCAATTTAATAGGGGAAGAGGGATTTAATTGATAAATTGATTTTGGGTGATCATTTGATTTTATCAATTGGACTATAGTTAATTAAATAAATTAATTAACTAGGGGATGATGATTAATTTAATTTAATAGTAAATATTTAATCAATAATGTCCTAGGAGATGACTAAATATGATTACCTATTGATTTAATCAGATTTAGGTGTCTACACTCTCAAGAAGAAGCCTAACAACTTGGAGGAAAAGATCTGAAGATGAAAGTTTTCAAACTTGGAAAGATCATTGAGAACGAGGTGATAGATGTGCATCTCACTCTACACAAGGTAGAGGAAGCTAGAGAGGAATTAAGAAAATCCTTAAAAAGAAGGAAGGAAATAGCTATAGCCGAAAATGATATTCACTACAAGGAGATTCCAAAGAATTTAACATAGCAATAGAAAAACTGATGGAGAAAAACAAAGTTCAAGCTGAAGAGATAAGAACTCTTAAGATAGAGCATGAATCATAGGCCATGATGCTATGTGAGATCACTGAGCAAAAGAAAAGAGCAGTTGAGTATAGAATGATGATGGAAGATGATAAAAGAAATCTTGCAAATAGACTTGAAGAAAAATGTACTAAATTAACAAGGATCTCAAACATGCAGATGGATACACTTGCCCAATTGATGAATCTTCATCATGAACTCAATGTGAAAGATATTGAGATCTCTACTTTGAGGATGTACAATGAACAACTAAAGAATGAATTGAATAGAGAAAAATAAATAGCAGCGAATCTCAACAAGTCAAGTAAAGCTATCAAGTACTTTGAAAAATTGCTAAAATCCCCAAGATCAGCCCATGATACATCAGGACTTAGATATAATAGCATTGAAGTTGGGGAATCATCAAAGAGTGTTGAGAAAAGAAGTTAAAAAGGTAAGGATTCTAAACCCACTTGTCATTACTATAATAAAAAGGGGCATACTACTAATGTCTACAGGAGTAGAAGGATCAATAAGCCAAACACTCCCAAAAGCAAGGGTTACTGTCACAAGTGCAACATGCAAGGACATATGACACAAGACTGTAGGTCTAAAGTCACAAGGACATAAAGATTTGATAGAAACTGCCATAATTGTAAGAAGTATGGACATAGAGCCTTTGAATGTAGATCAAAGCCTATGTGGACACCAAATCAGCATGTAACGAGGGACAACTATGTACACCATTACAATTGGGATTAGAGTAAAAGGGAAAGCTATCACTATTGTCAGGAGTATGGACATATACCTTAGAACTGCATAAGAACACACTTCAAGGGGAACTATAAAAGATGGTTGAACCAAACCACTTGCTTCAGTTGCTTGAAAACTAGACATGTTAGCAAGAATTCTCCAACAAAGGCCAAGGCACCCAAGACTGAAGTAAATAAGGGCAAAAAAAAGATTGATGTGGAACACATCAGAAGAGACATGAAGAAGACATGACAAAAAAAGGATGGACCAAGTACATCAAATAGAAGGGTCACTTCACCCAAGAGGTCAGGTGATCATTTCTCTTCCAAATAATCATAAGATGAGCCTATGGGGCTGATACATATTAGGAAGTATCATACATCAACCCTAAACAATGACTAGGCACTACACAATATAAATTTGCATGAGATAAAATGCTAAGACAAGACTTGAATAATGATGTCGAGCTATCTTTGGTTGCCTAGTAAAATTGCTTTGGAATTCAAGTTAAAAAGTCAAGTGGAAGTTGAGTAAAAATTGTAAGTGGTGGCTGAGTTATTAACATAGTTAGTAGATGCTAAGTGAGAATAGCTACCGAGTTGAAAAAAACCTTTTGAAGTCAAGTGACAGGTGAGCAAAAATGCATTAAATGCAAGGTTTTTAAGTCTCTTAAAGGCAAAAATCAATTCATTTTGAGCCATTAAAATGAAGAACAATTACCAGGAGCATGACTGAGAAATTTACAAGCATTCAACTAGTGATTTGTAGCAATTCAACATCTACCCAAATGATTTAAGCATCTAACTAGGTATTTCCTTTAGGTGTCAAGTTGTACAGCTTTTGAAGTTTTGTTTTAAATATCAAACCCTAGTTTTGTCAAAATGGCATCTACTTCAAAGTTGACCCAAAGGAAGGAAAGCCATGAAATGCAACTAGTTAGTAACGAGGTTAAGCAACCCGAATTCAAGCCAATCCAAAAAGTTGCATATAAAAATGATCTCACTGGTGCACTATCTGCCATCCCTAAAAAAGTTGTTATGGTCTAGGATGTGAAAAAGTGTTATAACTACAAAATAGGAGCCATAGGAGACTTGGAAATCTTTAATGCCTTTGACAAACTCTGCAATAATGGAATATTGAAGGATGAGTTTTCAATCATAGAGAAGAAGGGTTTAACCAAAGCCCGAGTTTTTCCAATCGTATTCAAAATTGAGTGTATACGCATAATACTTAGTAGAATTCATGATGGATCATTCTGGTTAGAGCAAGGACAAGTTAAAATAACCAAGAAAATGGTTCATAGTGCTATAGGATTTCCAACCCTAGATCAGCCCAAGACACTAAGAAGTGACAAAAAGGAAACAATTGAGAAGAACATAGGAGCAAAGTGGAACAACAGAGGCATGACTATAGACACCATAACTGATGCCCTTCTAGACTTTGCTGTAAGGATCATATCACATAAGTTTTATCAATATAGTAGGTTAAATAGTGTACCCTGCATAGCAATGGATGTGGCATATAATCTTGTAAAGAAAGACCACACCTATGACCTTGCAGAGCTCATGTTACAATAGATTAATGAAAATCTTGGAGCTATTAGAAAGTCCAAGGGAGCACAATGTAAATTTGGGTCAGTGCTAGTTTGTATGTTCTTTTATGTGATGAAGGAATTCCCTTCATTTGGCAAAGTAAACTGGACTCAGAACAAAACAATTGTTGATCAAATAAATGATTTTATTGCACAAATGGGAGATAGCTTTGATGATCAAATGTCTATCTATTTTGATGATCTCAAAAATGCAATGAAGAAAAGAATGAGGATACCAGTTTCACTGGTAGAAAAGCATGTAAATGACATATGCTTTTTGGTTGACATTGAATATACTTACATCCAAGCAGTCCTTCTAAGAGCAAGATTGCTTAGACCATTGGAATATGAACTTGATGTTGACCAAGCTTCAGAAGCCATCACAACATTACTTGCAGAGGAAATGGACAAAATTGCAAAGGCATTTGGGACATATGACATTATCAAATCAAGAGTGGTTACCAAACTCAAGACAACCACAACAGTCAAGAAGATAAAGAAGAAGTTTGGTGTTGGAGAAACAAGTGTAGTAGGAGAAGCAGAGGAGATTAGTGATGATGAATAGGAAGGTGATGAAGAAAAAGATGAAGATGAGCAAGAACAAGAAGACAAAGATAAGAGTTTTGAGGAAGAATAAGCCAAGGAAGCATCCATCAAAGGCAAAGTCATCAAAAGAAAGGCAAAGACACCTCCTGCTCCTCAGCCTAAACCAAAGAAAGTTTCCACACCAACATCCAAGAAGCCAACAACTAGAGCTACAACAAGAGCCTCCACACAAAAAGCCAAAGAGGAAGCCATAAAGAAGAAGCCAACCAAGAAGGTACAGGAAGAGACAAGGAAAAGAAGAAGATATATGGCTCAACCTGATACTAATGAGGAAGATCAGATTGAAAAGGTAAGTCATCCTCCTAAGTCTTTAGTTGATATATTATGTGAAAAGATTAGGAATGAAGACTTAAGTGATATGAAAAAGATTGATTTCAATAAGTTCAATAAAGAGTAACAGAATAGCATAGAGGAATTGGTCTATGCATTAATGGCACAGTTCAAGTATACACCTCTTGAAATTGATGGACAATTGCCAAAGGAATTGTCTAAAATTGTAGAAGATAGATGGTATTTCTATCTAATGATAGAAAAGGAGATGATGGAATCAAGAGAAAATGAATGAAATAGGAGAAATGAATTCCTAGATCTGATCTGTATCTAACATGTTTCCACTTGGAAAACCTTCTTAACAAGTTAATAACATCTCTCTTATCTCTCCCCTCAACTACAAAATCAAATCCTCATCATTTGGCCTATACAAGCACAAAATATTTCAAATATTTGATGAGAATCATAACTGATTTTATGCCTAATTTTAATTCAAGGCTAGAGTAAAAATCAATTGAAATGAACTCTAGAAGCCGAGAAAACCTTTTAGAATTTTTTTTACACTCAAAAAACTTCAATGTTTGCCTCCTAACTGATTCTTATCCTCCATGATGAATTATGCCTGTTACATTGATAATGCACTAGAAAACACAAATCTACTTGTAGAGTGAACTAGCAAAGAACTACTCAAAAACTAATCCCAATTTTGAAAAATTTATCTTCTCCCAGTTCCAAAATTATGCTGCACTACATATTTTTGATATAAAATTTCCTCTTGTTGTTGATTTGAAAATCTAGCTCCCAAACTATGAATAGTCATTAAAAAATGGAAAAATTTAAAAATTCATATAGTTTGAACTATATAAAAACTTTTAAATTCATTTAAATCTTTCCAATTGTAAATCATGTGTTTGAAAACTTTTAATTTTAATTTTAATCCTATTTCCTTTTCTCTTTATTTCCCCCCATCCCATGACACCACATGTTAGACTCTGATTTATCGAGTAACATTCAAAATATTTTAAATTAATTAATTAATACATTAATTAATCCTTTCAATTCCATCATTTTTGGCTTCCCATACCAATCTAGAGCTTTTATTTTTTCTTTTTGCTCCTATGCTCACATAGCATCATGGCTCCTTGATCCTCTACATTATGATCATATGCTAGATTTCTTTTCCATAGCATCATGAAGCCTTTGATTTATATTTATGTGCTTATGCTATTCATAAGAGTGTAAGGTCTTTTCTCTACCTCCCACTCTCTTGACTACCTCCCAGAGCTACCATGTGTTGCCTCTAGGTGTGAGCATCCCATTTGATCAAAAAAATTCTTTTTTGTCACCAAGTTGGCCGCAAGCGGGCTCCTCCATGCACAAGTAGTAGCTAGTCTTCCAACGTGTCTCTTAAGACACTTATCATTATTGTAATGGGGCATATATAGGCAAAAGAAAACATACCCATGTCAAATGTGGAACAAAATATGAGTGTTTTCTCTACATACATGGGACTGAGCCCTCTTTAGCTATGGCTAAGGATGCACTTGTAGCCATGTTTATCTTCTCCAGCCATATTGTAGGATGCTCCATCAAATATAAGGTGTGGATATAAGTGGAGTTCTATTCTTGGTGCCAATTGCAACCCCAATTTCCTTGTGATTCATTTGCAAATCTACCAGAGGTTTATGTGAACATTGCACCAACTCTATTTTACCATTGACCACTATGGACTTTATCCTTTGCATGGGTTGTTCCTTTCATGCTGTTGTGATATGTCTTGTAGACCTTCCTTGATGTGCATGTGCTCTCTTTTTCTTTGCGGGGACTTCTATTCTCACTACTTGTGGCTTATGCATTGGTGTCTCCCTTTCATATGCCATTGGTGTTCAATTTTATAGCAGCTTCCATTCAGTATCAAACTCCCTTGCCTCATGTGATGAGGTCGCATGGAATAATAATTTGTAGGCTATTGTTGAAAATGTTGTCTCCATACCAAAGTAACAAGTTTTACCACATAAACATATGTATAACAAGTAGAGTTAATTGAAGCTCCACTCTTACTCTTGCATGCCTCTTTTCTTTGTGGGATGTTGTGGATGCCCCATATTTCACTATTGCACAATTTCAGCACACACTTTACTCCCCTACCATGGGCTACCTCCTAACATGCTTGGGTTGAATTACATCCTACACATGGAATCTCCCTTTAGCATCATGCCATTGCCCCTTCACTACTGGTAGGTTAGTTTTACTAGCCTGATTACGATATGCATTTCGAGAAAAAATATTAACACTTGGTTCTCCTAAATTTAAAAATATACCTACTATCCCCAAACTTTCTCAACCATTTATTACAACTTTAGAAGTCTGCTGAGGCATCCTTTGAGGAATAGAGGATGTCTGGAGCTGATTTCCATTGGCTCACACTTTAGGCAATGCAAAATTGGGTGAAACTATGCTTCTACAAATCCCCATATTGTAATGAAGTGTATGACCACATTATGGATTCATATTACTTTCTCAATGAGTATATGAATCATTTTTCCTTTGATACTCAAATTCACTAAGTGAATGCATGGTAAAATCCAAATCACATTAGCATGCTTCATACATACTTTTGACACTCTCTTTTGATAAATTAGGAAAACATTTTGCAAGAAGCTCAATGGAATGCACTTCATTCTCTTCTTCATGTGATTGCAAACCCATTAGCACATCTTCTAAATTATCAAAATCTAGTGTAATATCATCTAGAAGTAGAGGTTCCCAGTAGTGTTTATTTTGATCATTGAAAGAGTTTCAATTTCAAGAGACATTTGTAGCCATAGAATTTACAGTAGAATATTTGGCTGATACAGAATTTTGTACACTTGAATTTTTTGCCCTTAAAATGTTTTATAATTAAGAACATCTCAAATTTTGTCCTGATTTCTTATTTGTAGTAGCTCACTCCTTCTAGAAAGTACAAATTTGCAACCTGCTAAAATCAGTTAGGCCCCAAAGTGGGTCTGACTAAAAAAAAAATCTATTTACAAATGACTAAACTAAAAAACTAACTCATTCACCCTTTGGCATTGATTTGAAACAAATTTGATCACTAAAAATGAATTTTAAGCTCATTTTACATCTTTCTACAAATTGTCAATTTTGCATTAGGAGGTCCTTTGATTGGCCTTAAAAATTGGTCCAAAAAGATAACCTGGCTCTGGGAACCAACACACTAATTCTATGTTCCACATATTCTTACCCTTTCAAATCTCGTCTCATGATGAATTCTTAGTCAAAAGATATTGACTGTCAAAGTTTCCCTCCCAAAACTTCCTGCAAGAAAACATGTTAGAAAACAATAAAACATGTTTGGTTTTAGCTTTAAAATTAGGGCAAACTGACACCTGGGCAATCAAAAATTGGGGTGTTGGTTCACTATCATGAGAAAAATATGAATCTATGATTTGGGATCATGATTAATAATAGGATGCAAATGGCGAGTGGTCAAAGTAGGCTACTCAAATTTGTAAACTAAAAATACTTGACAGAAAAGAAGTTTTTTGTAGAAGGAATGGACTTGGGAAAGTGTGGAAATGAATTCGTCAAGACTTGAAAATTGGAAAACTTGAAGAATTTTTAGAGGAAAACAAAATGGTACAATCCATTTGATCTCACCTATCATATATTTTGAGATATGACATCACAAAAAGGAGTACTGACCAATCTGCCTTTCATGAAACTTGTGAAACTTTATAAATTACAAATAGAATCACGTATGAAAATTGATTGAGTGAATCCATCATAAGCTCAAATTAGGAACATAAAAATTCTCTAACCCCTATAATATGATGCAAAAGGAAATTTTATATTTGGGTAAGCTGGTCAAAAGTTATGATAGGTCAACCAAGGCCTCCCAGAATTTTGCACATTTTCCAAATGCATGAAAATAGTAAACTACCAACTTTAAGGGGTTCAAAACCTAATCAAACTGATTCTAAATATCTTGAAACTTGGAACATAGGCTATTTGATATTCATACTAAATATCCTAAAAGTGGTGGGTCATAAAACATTTCTAGGTTAAAGATATTCAAAGGAAAACTAGGATTCCTATCATTGTTTGACACCTGGGCAAAAATGTAGAATTTGAAACTACACAAAACAGGACATCACGAAATGGCTCGAAATGAAAATATATTATCATGGAATGAGTGGATATGCTAAATGGAAGGTGTTAGAAACATTAAACACCTTACAAGCTTCAAATGGATAGCCAAGTACATATGCATTTAAAAGCATTTATAGGGGGCTCAAAGTGATTCAAAATTTGGACTAGACACTCAAAATGAGAATGCAATTTTGAGTGCTATCAGTGGTTCTATCTAGGGATGCATGCCCCTTGTAGGCATGGCAAGAATTCAAATTTTTGGATGAAATAGATCACACACTTGACTTTCTCTCACAACTTTATTGAGAGAAAAGAAATGACTACTCCTACTATGTACAAACAATGGCCCTGAGCCACCAGACTTTCTCAAAGACTTTTACCTTAATCAAATACCTAATTTTTAGCTGAAGATGCATGAGGTAAGCTGGAAATATCATTCATATCATTTTACCAATTTGACACACATCTTACATTTCTTGACTTTGCATCTCCTCAAACATTTCCAACTAGATTTCAGATGAGTAATCATATTTATATTCACACATAACATTATCATCAAAATCTGAAATCAATCCATAACCTCAATTGAAATGCTGATTGTTTTTAACCTCATATGAATCATCATAAAACTTACTATGATGTGTCAGCTTCTCTTGAAAAATAACTCCATCAAACATCTCATCTTCAAGCTCACAAAATGTAACATCATTAGAAAATTCACTATCACATATGGAAGAACAAATTTTTTTTTGCTATAGTAGTATGACAGTGTATCACTATTCGGATCTAACTCAACTAAACTTGACACTTCCATGTCCTCCTCAAATAGTAGACTGATGACTCCATGCGATGAACCTCTTTGAACATTTGGACAAAAGATGGGCTGATCATCATCACAATCTTCATCATGTAAAACATTATTATACACTTTAAACTCATTACCCATTTCATCTTCATGGAGAATTTTAGCATGTGAAAGAGAATCAGAATCATCACCTGAAGACACACTATTAACTCCATCAATGAAGCACATAGAAAATAGATCAATATTAGTTGAATTGTCTTTATGAATGTGATTCAAACATCTTGCAAACCACTTATCTTTAGGTGCTGATGCATTAAACTCAAAATTATTTGTGTATTGCTAATTATTACTACTTGCATCTTCACACCATTCATCTACACAACTAATAAATTCATCTTTATAAACAATCTTTTTAACCTCAAATCTTCTTTACAATGTTCAACCTCTAGCTGACTTGCACAATTCTGAAATGGAATTTCACTTTCAAATTTAGAAAAAGAACTCATACCTTTACTCACGTAAGAGTACTCATTTCTATCATTTCTTTCTTCCTCCCAATCAGCATCTGACTTGTATAAAGATAAACATATAGTATCATTTTCCTCACTTTGATTCAAGTAACCACTCCCATCATCTTCTTCATATGATACCTCTTGATTATATATCAGATTAGCAACTTTATTGTCATCACTTGAAACATGACTCTCAACTTCTTCATTCTCATTTTGAGATGTATATCTTTCAACTTCAAATTTTACAATATTCTCAACATGATGCAATCTATGAATAACAAACATCATTTCTTGCATATCTGACTAATCAAGTGAACCCACTTTATCATCCACTACTAGAACATTACAAACATGTGCACTTTTTTTTTTCTAAATATGATTGAGTTAAATGTGACTCACATTCTTCATCTTGTGTTATCTATCCATGGCATGTTATATTAGATATATCAAATTCATGACCAAAGACATAACTTTCAACCTCCTCACCTGCACAAGACTAAGATTCAAGTACAACAATTTCATGTCTATAAACATTAGCAACATCATCATGTATGTAATCAACATTACAAGAACTCGCTACTATAGGTAATCCTTGATCTATAATATCATTACATTTCTCATTTCTATCAAAGTCTGAAATACATCTTACTATTGTAAAATCATAGACATATGTGTCTTCATTTATAATAGACTCATTGTTCTCTACACACACATTATGATTTGAAATTTCAATCTGATCATATATTATAGTAGGGGTGTTGATATTCTAATTTGGAATTAAAGTGTCAACACCATGTTCCACTTTTCTTTAATAACCATTATATCGATAATCATTCATAGAAAAATGACCTCTAATCAATCCATACTACAAATTATTTTCAATATCCCTAGCGGTCATAAAAGCCTGATATAATGGCCTAGGTTCTTTATCCCTTAGTAGATAGTTCATTTTCTTGTCAAATGAATGAAAGTAAATAGTTAAAAACATTTTATCATTAGGTTTATAACTCTAAGAGATCTCATTCAAAACTCTTGCAAATATGATGCTAAATTAAAGAACCAGTTCACCACTCTTAGTGTGAATCCTTAAAAAATTATTATAAGAATTAGATATGCTTACCCTTTCTCCAAATTGCTCCATGAAGGTTGAATGAAACTCACTCCAAGATAAAAATAACATGTTGGTAAAAGGGAAAACTATTCTCTAGCATCACCTTCTAATGTTTGAACAAATAATTTCATGTGCACATCCTCATGAGAAACCTCATAGTCACCCATCAAATCATTGAAAAATTGAAGATAATGACTAGCTGAAACAATATGTTTCCCATTAAATTTAGGCAAACTTTTTCTAATATCATTAGGAATGATATTTGGGAAACCATAGAAGCCATCAAAGCATAATGGATTGTATCTCTTGGTAGAAAAAGATCTACAAACATTACTAACTAGTTGCATACTTGATGAAAGGAGACTTGTCTTTCTACAAAGCCTTGACACTCATCAACAATAATTTTTATTTGTAATTATAGTAGGCTTATAACCTTCTACCAATAAATCACTTGAAACACTTGACAAAACTTTAAAAGCTAAAACTTATTGTCATGAAGTGCATGAAACTTGTCAAACTATTCTCCTCTTAGTGTTGAAAATACCACTTGATGGAAAACACATATCTAGAACTTATTTTCATGGAAAATGAATCACATGAAAGAATAAAATACCTTTAGTTTTGCTACATCAAAACATTGACCTATTGATTGGCATAGGTGTTGATCTGAATTCCTCGCACCACTGATCAAATCCTTATAGAGCTGCCATCTCCTTAAGGAGAACTAAATGAGATACTATTATGATTCATTTTTATCATTCAAAAACTCTTATGATAGTAGACCAAACAACACTTTGAAACTCATTAGTCAAGAACTTATACATCTCTCCTTGCTTAAAACATATCAAAACATTCAGATCTGCCTAATTTAGCTAAAATCTCTTGAAAATATTTATACAGGACCAATCTACATTAGTATAGAGATCTTTTAGAGAGTCACCACTCACAATTGTTAGAAAGATTTACGATTCATAACATGACCAATCTGAGCTAGATTTTCAACTTGTAGAATTTGCAAAACTTTAAACACTTAGAAGAGAGAAACAAGCTTTAAACAATTCTAACTTTGAATATACACGGTATGTTGAAAACCATAAACAATTGAATTAAATAAAAATAAAACTTAGTAACAACACAATCTGCATTCAATCCTTGAAAGCTAACTTAGTAACAACACAATCTACATTCAATCCTTGAAAGCTACTATTGCCTTGAACATAACATCACTGGGGTGCATGACATTTTGAATAAGAAAACTAGAAAAAAACATTAGAGAACTTACTCTTGTAATTTTTTCATGCACTTCTCCTAATGTGTTGAATCTCCTTTTAAATTATCAAGGTTTGTCTACCATTCAGATTCAATACAACTCTCTAGTAGATTCATCATTTTGTTGGCTCCTACTTTAACAGTTTTTAAAATAACCCAAAAACTAGACCAATGCATCTAAGCCTAGAAAATTCCTATGATGGATACACTTGACTGCAATCTTGGGCCAACTATAAGGCATAACTTCTTCTTCACTTTAGGCTTTGTAAGACCTAGGTGGGTTAATCTTGAGGTTTTGATATATGGTACTACTACAATTAAACATAAATCTAAACCTAATAATAGTAGATGAAACAACTTTTATCTTCTAATACTTATGCAATGACATAGGAATGAAATAGTTACTAATCATAACCTGTGAAATGATAAGCTAAGTGAAGGTTAATTCCTTTCAGCATGCTACAAAACATGAAAAACTGAATTGATTTGATTGAAATATTTTTTGCAAATAACTTTCATCCTAGCTTGTATCTGATTTAGTGATCAGTGCCTTATCCATTGAAACATAGAGTCATTACCAATAGGATGACCTAACTCGATTGCCTTACAATTAAGTTTGTCAAATAAAATCCCCAAATTTTATTATTATGAAATAACCCCTTCATATACACAGAAACCCTATCAGAACACTAAAGGATTTACTTGACTCCTTGAGTCAAAAGAAACTATAGACCTAACATACATCTCATCCAAGCTGCCCTAAATCAAATGAACCTTATTTGTTTAATCTCAAATTCAATAGCATATGAAGAATTAGGAGACAAAATAAGAAAACATATATAATTCATTGTAAATTCCCTTCGCATTCTTCCTTGGAAAGACTGAATACATCAACTAATTAAACTAAATGAAACTCAAAATACTTCACAATATCTAGCATCAACTTTCCATTATCTCAGAATAACAATACATGAAATGAAATGAAAATATGCACAAGAGTGGATGCGTGGTCTTCACTCTTAGAGCTCAACTCAATAGACATGAATCAAAACCATCAACAACCTTCTTTTCATAGTAAAACATTGGAACCCTACTAGTATCATAGAGAAAAATCCAACCCCTTCACAAAAGAGAAAAAGAATGATATAGGAGAAATGAATTCCTGGATCTGTTCTGCATCTAACATGTGTCCACTTTGAAAACCTTCTCAACAAGTTAAAAACATCTCTTTAATCTCTCCCCTCAACTGAAAAATCAAATCCTAACCATTTAGTCTCTACAAGCACAAAATATTTTAGATATTGGATGAGAATCTTAACTAATTTGATGTCTGATTTGAATTCAAGGCTACAACAAAAATTAGTTGAAATGAACTCTAGAAGCCAAGAAAACCTTGTAGAATTCATTTCACACTTCAACAAACTTCAATGTTTTCTTGCTAATTGATTCTAATGCTCCATGGTGAATTCTATCCATTCCACTGAGAATGCCATGGAAAACACAAATTTGCTTATAGAGTGAACCAGCAAAGACCTGCTCAAAAACTAACCCCAAATTTGAAAAATTTATCTCCTCCTAATTCCAATAGTATGCTGCACTACATATTTTGGATACAAAATGCCGTCTTGCTATCAATTTGAAAATCTAACTCCCAAACTATGAACAGACATTAAAAAATGGAAAAATTTAAAAATTCATATAGTTTGAACTATATAAAAACTTTTAAATTCATTTAAATCTTTCCAATCGTAAATCATGCATTTGAAAACTTTTAATTTTAATTTTAATCCTATTTCCTTTTCTCTTTATTTCCCCCAATCCCATGATGCCACATGTCAGACTCTAATTTATTGAGCAACATTCAAAATATTTTTAATTAATTAATTAGTTAATACATTAATTAATCCTTTCAATTCCATCATTTTTGGCTTCCCATAGTAGAGTAGATCTTTGATTTTTGCTTCTAGCTCCTATGCTCATGTAGCATCATGGCTCCTTGATCTTTTACATTCCACTCATACACTAGACTACTTTCTTATAGCATCAGGAAGCCTTTGATTTATATTTATGTGCTTACACTATTCGTAAGAGTGTAAGGTCTTTTCACTCTACCTCCCACTCTCTCGACTACTTCACAGAGCTACCATGTGTTTCCTCTAGGTGTGAGCATCCCATTTGATAAAAAAATTTCTTTTTCATCACCAAGCTAGCTGCAAGTAGGCCCCTCCATGCACAAGCAGTGGTCGGTTTTCCAACATGTCCCTTAATACACTTAGCATTATTGTAACGGGGCATATAAAGGCAAAAGAAAACATCCCCACATCAAATGTGGGACAAAATATGAGTTTTTTCTCTGCATGCATGGGACTAAGCCCTTTATAGCTATGGCTAAGGATGCACTTGCAAGCATGTTTATCTTCTCCAGCCGTATTGTAGGATGCTCCATCAAATATAAGGCATGGATATAAGTGAAGTTCTATTCTTGCTGTTGATTGTAACCCCAATTTCCTTGTGGTTCATTTACAAATCTACCATAGGTTTATACAAACATTGCACCAACTCTATTCTACAGTTGACCACTATGGACTTTCTCCTTTGCATGGGTTATTCCTTTCATGCTATTGTGATATGGATTGTGGACCTTCCTTGATGTGCATCTCTCTTTTTCTTTGTGTGGACTGCTCTTCTCACTACCTACAACTTATTTGTTGGCATCTCCCTTTCATATGCTGCTAGTGTTTAGTTTTATAGTGGCTTCCGTTCAACATTAAACTCCCCTGCCTCATGTGATGAGGTCGCATGGAATAATAATTTGTAGGTTGTCATTGAAAATGTTGTCTCCATCCCAAATCAACAAGTTTTACCACATAAAAATATGTACAACAAGTAGAGTTAATTGAAGCCCAACTCTTGGTCAAACAAGGAAAGCCATCATTAATCTATAGCTGATTTCCATTGGCCCACACTTTAGGCAATGCAAAATTGGGTGAAACTATGCTTTTGCAAATCCCCATACTATAATGAAGTGTATGACCACATTCTAGATTTGTATTACTTTTCCAATGAGTATATGAATCATTTTTCTTTTGATACTCAAGTTCACTAAGTGACTCCATAGTAAAATCCAAACCACATCCACATGCTTCATACATACTTTTGACACTCTCTTCTGATAAATTAGGAAAACATTTTACAAGAAGCTCAATGGAATGCACTTTATTCTCTTCTTCATGTGATTGGAAACCCATTAGATCATCTTCTAAATTATCAAAATCTTGTGTAATATCATCTAGAATTAGAGGTTCCCAGTAGTGTTTATTCTAATCATTGAAAGAGTTTGGACTTGAAGAGACATTTGTAGCCATAGAATTTACACTAGAATCTTTGGTTGACATAGAATTTTGCACACCTAAACTATTTTCCCTTTAAATGATTTAGATTGAATACTATCTCAAAATTTTCCCTGATTTTTGATTTTAGTAGCTCAATCCTAGAAAGTACAAATTTGCAACTTGCTAAAATTAGTTGGGCCCTAAAGTGGGTCTTGCTAAAAAAACTTTTGTTTCCAAATGACTAAACTGTAAAACTGACTCATTCACCCTTTGACATTGATGAAACACATTTGACCATTGAAAACAAATTTGAAGCTCATTTTACATCTTTCTTCAAACTGTCAATTTTGCATTAGGGGGTCCCTTGATTGGCCTTAAAAATTGATCCAAACAGATAACTTGGCTCTGGGAACTGACACACTGATTCTTTGTTCCACATACTCTTACCCTATCAAATCTTGTCTCATGAAAAATTCTCAATCAAAAAATATTGACTATCAAAATTTCCCTCCTAGAACTTCCTCCAAGAAAACATGTTAGAAAAAAATAAAACACATTTGGTTTTGGCTTTAAAATCAGGCCAAACTGACACCTAGGGAAACAAAAATTGGGGAATTGGTTCACTATCATGAGGAGAGTATGAATCTATGATTTGGGTTCATGATGAATAATAGGACATAAATTGTGAGCAGTCAAAGTGGGCTACTCAAATTCATAGATTGGAAACACTTGACAGAAAAGTGTTTTTTTTTCAAATGGAATGGACCTAGGAAAGTGTGGAGACAGATTTATCAAGACTTGAAAATTAGCACAATTGAAGAATTTTTAGAGGAAAACACAATGGTACAATCCATTTGATCTCACCTATGATGGATTTCAAGATATGACATCACAAATAGGAGTATTGATCAATTTTCCTTTCATGACACTTGTGAAACTTTATAAATTGCAAACGGAATCACATTTGAAAACTAATTGAATGGATTCATCATAAGCTCAAATCAATAACATAAAAAGTCTCTGACCCCTAGAATATGATGCAAAAGGAAATTTTATATTTGGGTCAACAAGTCAAAAGTTATGTGAGGCCAAATAGGGCCTCCGAGAATTTTGCACAATTTGTAAATGCATGAAAATAGTAAACTACCAAATTTGAAGGGTTCAAAATCTAATTAAATGGATTTGAAATATCTTGAAACTTGGAACATAGGTTCTTTGATATGCATAGTAAATATCCCCAAAGTGATGGGTGTTAAAATAGTTCTAGGTTAAAGATATTCAAAGGCAAACTGGGCTTCTTGTGACTATTTGACACTTGGAAAAAAATGTAGAATTAGAAACTACACAAAATAGGACTTCACAAAATGGCTTGGAATGACAATTTATCATCATGGAATGAGTGGATATTCTAAATGGAAGGTGTTAGAAACATTAAATGCCTGATAGGCCTCAAATGGAGAACCACGTACATATGCATTTAAAAGTGTTTATAGGGGGCTCAAAGTGATTCAAAATTTGGAATAGACACTCAAAAATGGAATGCGATTTTGAGTGCTATCACTAGCTATGGACATATGAAAAAAATAAATAATAGTAGAAACTGAGGGATTAACAAACAATTTAGATATGGTAGTTGCATGATTAAACCTAATGATGGAGGCACTTGCTACTCGGTAGATGAAGTGTTGGTCACCTTAGCTAGTGGAATACTTAGCTGAAAAGGTCTTGAGCTTGGTTGGGTTCTTGGTGTTACAATTGTACCCACAACCAACTTTTTAGAAGCTTTCTCTAAGCCATGCTGCATTGAGGTTTTGCTTGGAGAATGAGGAAATGAGGCCATTATTGCTACTACAATCTTCTCTACAATAGTTTCCTCAATGCATTGTATCTCTAGAAGACTTCCTCCAGTTGCTTTCTATTCTTCCTCCTCATCATCCATATTTACATCATCTTTTTTTTTTTTCCACATCCTCTTCCTCATCATCGTCATCATCTTTGTCATCAACACATGAACAAAAAAATCACTAGGTTGATGCAGTTTTTTGATGTGATTGTAGCTGCCTTTACCACACATTCAATGTCTTCCATCAATGTCATACGTGTTGAATTTTAGAGTGAACTTCTCTTTATTTTTATATAAATATTCCTTCATCTCCTTGTTACTAAGACTTGGAATTAATTGCCTCAAGGTCTGTTCATACATATCCATGATAATATTTTGTGCATTTACCCATGTTGGCTTTATTACCTACATAAGTTCATTGGGAAATTTCAAGTTGATCCAGTGAGTATTTTCATTTTCCCAAGTTTGACATAAGCATGTCTTCAATCTACTTTTTCTCATCTACATTCTTGGTCACATATTTGAGAGATTTAAAATTTTCCATGCCAACTCCTTCTTTCATTTACTTTAACTTTTCTTGAGGTGTAGGTGGATCTCTTTTGAAGATTATTTTCTTGGCATCCTCTTCACCTAACTTTAATTTCTTTCTTCATTTGGTTTCCCTTTTAGTGAATATAGTAGGGTATGAATTGGTAGGTCTAATTATGATAACTTTCCTTTCTTCCTCATACACTCGTGTTCCTCCGATTTGGTTTCCTCATCTTCATCCTTTGCATTATCTTCTTCCACATCATCACCTTTTCCTTTTGTCAACAAGACAGTAGAACTTGCTTGTCTTAATTTTTGTATCCTCTTTCTTCCTTTGTCAACTACTTTAGGAATCTTAACTTCAAGTTCTATTACTGCATTGGCTTCTTCATAAGTCCCAAAATAAGGTTCTTTAGGATCTATAGGCTCATTTAGCAGTGCCTTAATGATATCTTTGGTGTCATCAATGTTAACCTCATATGATAGAGGCTTAATCCATGCTAGTCTAGGTCTAGCAAGCTAAAAATATACTTTTTCATAGTCTACCATGAAATAAATATCATCCTTGTAGTCTTCTACAAGCTTTTTAGGTATCCTATATCTATTTTGCATCTTCTCTTTTAATGATTCAAAGTAGCTATCCATGATGCTATCAAAGTCTTCTCTAATTTTTCCTCTATACACATTTATTTGACGTAAAATAGGGGCATCTTTTCTGCATACTACTAAACCTTTAGAGGGGAACAATTTATGCACAAAGAAGAATAAAAAAGTCAAGAGTTAATGAAACATAAATGGATTGTTCTTTGAACCTCTAAGGCTTTCCATGTTCTTATTGAATTGATTCAATAACAACTCAGTAAGGTAGAATGCCATGTTATTCTTCACTACTTTAAGAGCTAGATCAACTACCTCACATGACACACTATTGAGATGACAAGAGCTTTAGATCTTATGAAAGATCACATGAATTCTAAACTTTAGTTCCATGTCTATGATTCCACTTATCTTTACTCCTTTTCCATCCCACTTGGCAAGAGTTCCCTTCACCAATTCAACCAAACCTACGGTTTTGGTTTCTTTGGCTTCGTTCAACATGGGAAGACCAGTGATTATATGGATCATTTTCTTTGATATCTGAATAGACTACTCCAACCATAACTGTCCATTGTGAACTCAACTTGCAATAATTCTTATCCACTTGATCTGGAAGTCTATTGGCATCTGTGATATGTGTGTCAAGCCCTTGGCTTCCAAATGTTGATGCTCAAGTGTTAGAATTCCATTCGCACATAACTTGTTTAATGCTTCATTCATCTCATGAGCACCTAGCTCTTGAATAGATTAGTGATAATATGAATGGATATCATGCATGAGTTATACGTTGGGAAGAATTTGTGATTGTGCACTAGCTAGGTCAAGTACTTCTGTAACTATCAAACTCACTTGAATTTTGGTGCCTTTCAATTGACTGCTTGAACCAACATTTCAAATCCTTTCTTGATTTCTCTACTAGAAGATGTCGTGCTCAATAGGGCTTTTGAAAAATAAAATTTTTCGAGGGCTCTAAATTCACTCTATACTAATAGCTTTGGAAATTCATGGTGTAACAATGCCTTTAATTTTCCCTTTTAATGAATTTCCCTTTACAATCACCATTAATGCTTGGTATGTTTACTCTATTAGTGAGAAGCTATCTTCCACTCAGTTTAGCCTTTAATGCTTGGTAGACATTCATAGCTTGGAAAAATCATTATCACTTGGTAGAGTCTTCAATAACTTGGTGTCCATATAAAATACTTAAGTGTATCCCAACATTGCTCAATAGAGTCTTGCAACCAAACCTAACTCGACAAGGTCTTGAAATTCCATAACCACTCAGTGATCCTTGTGCATCTTGAATGCTGATATGGATCTCTTCTTCTTGCTAGCTTGAACCAATGAAGGACATTTTCTTTAGAATCTCAATTCTAGTTATTCCCATAGGGATTCAAGTTGAAATGCTTGAGTCACCCAAATCTTGAGTGACATCTACTTCATGACTTGGGCTTGCATTCTAAGGAGATTTTGTTATCCATTGCTACTTAATCTAGTTTTTGATATCGTTAGCCTTGGCTTTCTTTTCACCCTCATTTCTTCCTATGCTCATATAGTTTTTGACAAGATGTCGAAGTTCTATACAAATGAAACATATTTTAGTGGTATCTCTTTTCCTCATGCCATGTTTCACACAGTTTTCTCCAATGTGCCCAAATTCACCATAGTAGTGGCATCTACACCATGTGTTGTAGAACCATCCAAGTTGTTGGCTCCTGATTTAATATCTTTAAAAATAACCAAGAAACAAGACCAATACATCTAAGGCTAGAAAAATCCTATGATGGATGCACTTGACTGCAAATCTTGGGCCAACTATAAGGCATAACTCCTTCACTTTAGGCTCTGCAAAACCTAGGTAGGTTAATCTTGAGGTTCTAATATGTGGTACCAATGCAAGTAAACATAAATTCTAAACCTATTAATAGTAGATAAAACCCTTATATCTTTTGATACTTATAAAATAACACAGGAATGAAATAGCTACAAATCATAACCTATGAACCCATAAGCTAAGTAATGGTCAATTCCTTTCAGCCCATTAAAAAAACATGAAAAATTAAACTGATATTGGTTCAAAGATTTTTGCAAATGACCTTCATCTTAGCTTTCATCCGATTTAGTGATCAGTGCCTTATCCATTGCAACATAGAGTCACTACCAATAGGATGACCTAACTTGATTGCCTTTCAATTAAGTTTATCAACTGAAATCCCCAAACTCCAGTCTTACAAACATCTCTCTAATCTCTCTCAACAACTGGAGAATCAAATCCTCACTCATTTTGACTCCAAAGTTCAAAATACCAATAGCATTTGATGGAAAAAATAACAAATTTGGTAGGAAACAACAATTACCAAATTTTCCACCAAATATACATCAAATTGCTAATTAGAATACAAATACTCCAACTAGGATCAAAATATCACATATCAGAACAATCAAACATGCCAAGTGTCACCACAACTAATATTTGCAATTGAAACACCTATCAAAGACCATGGATTCATAGGAATTATAAATCCCTTGTAGCATGCATCAGTAACCACCTATGCAAAAAACAACTCCAAAATTGGAAAGTTTGTCTTCTACTGATTCCAAAAATATATTGGAGTCTATATTTCAAGCCAAAAATGCACCCTTGATAGTTGTTCAAATTTTCAAGCTCCAACTTTAGTTTTGCACATTAAAATGTAAAACATTAAAAATAATTTAAAACACTATAGTATAAACTATAGGTTTTCAATTCATAAACTTTATGTTTTCTACGAATGCTCATTTCATACAATTGAATTAAATATTAAAACAAATAAAAATTTATTAATCTTCTATTCTTCTCCTCAATCCACTTGGGCACTAGATGTGTGCCATGTGGAACTAGACCATTGGTCTAACCTTGACACCTCATTTCCATGTGTCCTCTCTTGATTCACTCATATTGCCACATCACTATGCCACCTCAACTATTTGCCATGTCACATGGTTATCATTTAAGCATCTTTGTTTTAGTGACATAATGACCATCATCTAATGAGCCACATGCCACCATCTTGTCATGATTTGATTCACTTGTTTGATGCCATGTGTCATTCTTTGGTTTGTCCATGGATTCCATGTCAATATATGACATCATCTCTTTGGCATGTATATCAATCCAAAATTTGTTCATCCTTTGGCTGGCCATAGGCCTCACCAAGCACTAGTTCTAGCTTCAAAAGGCACTTACCTTGAAGACAAATTCATCTTGTTTAAATTTGTATTTAAACACTTGAAAAGTTGCATCACAATGCATGTGGGACAATGTTCTTATATTGTTTAATCTTTCACTATGAATTCAAGCTAGATGTGGAGCATGAAAAACCACTTTCTTTATGCTTGAGAACTTTCAAACTGTTATTGCCATTTCACAACATCTGCTAGGGTTTTCATGGGTCATCCAAGCTCCCAAATGACCTCAAACTCACTTCATCTTCCTATCCATTGATGCCCTATGTCATATATAGTTTATTGTTGAGTGTTCTTATCTAATGCATTTGTACAGACTCAGGTGCATTAACAAAAGTTTTTCCTTTTGTTTAAATGCAAGTTGTAAGGAAATAACATATCACTACTTTCATTTGGTCTATCCCCATTCCATGGACTATCTTGTAAAATTGATGGCACATCCTCTATTTTGAGTTGTTCCTCTTCACACTAACACAAAAACACTCTCCTTCAACTTCAACTTCCACTACATATGAAAGAGGGGTCATGCTTATCCAACAAGATTGTTTGAAAATATGCATTCTAATCTTGAAGACAAACTGCCATTGACTATTATGAGTAGCTCCTTTAATTCAAAATTGGACAAATCTAATCCATCCATTAATCCCAGCCACATCTCATGGAAAATAGTTACTTTTTAAAAAATGGTTGGTTCCAAAGGGAGATTCACTATTCAAGTCATAGGAAATCATAAACATAAATTATCTTCATAAAGAGCCAAACTTTTATGATTAAGGTATATAAGTGAGCTCACATCCTTTTCTAATACATTTTATCTACAAAGAGGTTAGATGCATTAACCCTCGATGGGGAGACAAGAAGTACCATAGTATTTACAATTGGATTTTGTAGGTGGGGTTTAGCTTAATGTGTTGTGAAGTCAATCTTACCATAATTGTACATCTCAAAAATAAGACTTTAGTAACTCAAAGCTTGATCGTGCTTATCATACATTATATTTTCTAATAAAATCTATCTCATTCATTGCATGCATAGTCCCATGTACATACCACTTGATTTCAAAAAGGCATATATGTATATCTAACATTTAGTGAGTCACATTTGTTTTGATCTCTCAAAATATGTGCAATCCCTCATATCTTTTAGCTTGATGCAATTAGCTAGGCCCCAAAGTTGGTTTGGCTATTTTTTTTTTTGCTTTCAAAAAATTGACATCTCAGAGTGGCCTACTAAACATCTGTCATTTACTGAAACCATTCGATCACTATTGGTTCAACTTTTTAAAACTCAATTCACCTCTTTCTGCAACTTATCAACTTTGTGTCAGGAGGTCCTAACTAGCTTTTAAAATTGACAAAAACACTTGGCTAGAGTCTGAAATCAAATTTGTTGATTCTTTGTTATGCATTCTTGCTTCTTGCCAAATCTCATTTCATGATAACTTCAAAGTCAAAAGATATTGACCATCAAAGTTTCCCTCTCAAAATTGCCTACAAGCATACATGTTAAAAAATAATAAATTGCATTTTGTTTCAGCTTCAAAAACTAAGAAAACGGATACTTGGACGCATGAAAAATGGGGAACTGGTTTATTATCACAAGGAAATTATAAATCTATGATTAGAGCTTATTAAAAATAATTGGGCATATTTTGCGAGCAATCAAAGTAAGCTACTCAGATTTATAGGACTAAAAATAATGGAAGAAATACATTTTTTTCAAACATAATGAAACTAGGGAAGTGTGTAGACAGATTCATAAAGACATGAAAATTGGCACACTTGAATTATTTTTAGAGTAGAATACAATGGTACAATCCATTAAATCTCATCTATCATATATTTAAAGTTATAAATAGGGGTACAAACCAATTTGCATTTACTAACACCAGTAAAATATCATAAACTGTATTTGGAATATCATTTGAAAACTGATCAAACAGATTCATCATAAGCTTAATTTTCAAACATAGCAAGTCTATGACCTCTAAAATGTAATGGAAAAGGATTTTTCTCATTTTGGTTAGTTGGGTCAAAGTTATAACTATAGACACCTAAATTTGATTACACCGCTTTGGTAATCCTATTTAGCTATCTCTAAAGGCATCATTAATTAAATTCCTATTTAATTAATCCTTTGCCATCCCATAGCTAATTAATTTAATTAATCATCTATAGTCCTAATTGATAAATCAAATAACCCACTATTTACCAATTAATCCTATTCTCTTATCTAAATCCAAATCCCAAATTTATTAAAATCACTTTAATAAATAAAACCCTCAAATCTAATAGCCCCTAACCTATCTTTAATCCTCAATTTAGCCTAATCCACCCCATCCACCCATACTAACCTAGCTTAGCCACTAACTCACCCACCCTCATGAATGCCATCCACTTGTACATCTCTAACATCCTTAATCTAATCCTAACCCAAGCCTAATCCCCCCCCCAAACCTTGTCACATTCCCTAAGTAAGCTTAAGACTTTCCTAAGCCAAACCAAAGTCTCCTCCCTCAAAATATCCCAACCATAAAACTTCATCCCAACAACAAGGCCTTCAATGCTCTTACATGCTCTTAAAAGCTCTTACAAGCCATTATGGGGGCCATTTAAGGCCTTGAGCCTCCTTTGTTGACTCATCCTTGCCCTTTCCTCCATCCACTCACCCTGTGACATGTGTCACTCCTTGATTGGTGCTAAACAAGCACAATCCATGTGCTCCCCTTTGAATACATCCTAGCCCTCCCTAAAGCTTTCATCTCTCCTTGCATCTTAACCCTCCATCCCTCAAGCCCTTGGCCTATAAATTAGATCCCCTCCCAATCCATTTTATCACAATCCATCAAGTAAAGTTATAATGCCATTTTGAGAAACAAAGACATCAAATCATACCCTCATAATGCCAAATTGAGATCTCACAAGGCTACCAATTTGCTATTATCCATCTCCACCATTGAAGTAACTTTGAAGCTTGAGCATATATCCCAAATCTACATAATAGACTCATCCCTAAATCAAGTGACCATCCTCATTAGGAGAGCCATTTCATGGCTCATATTCTCATTTGAGGACTTCACTTTGTCTATCTCATATGTTATGATTTTTATGCTAGTTAATGCTTTTGTTTTTGAATAGATTAGTATTACTTTCTATCATATTTTTTCATATACAATAGCAAGTCAAATAGGGCCTCCTAGAATTCTAAAAAATTTACATTAGCATGATGATAATAAATGATTAACTTTGAGGGATTCATAACCTAGTAAAACCATATCAAAATGACTCAAAATCTAAAAAATGGGTTCTTTGGTATGAATACTAAACACTCCCAAAGCTTTGAGTCATGAAACATTACTTGGTGCAAGCTATTCAAATGCAAACAAAGCCTCCTCTTGCTATTTGATACTTACGCAAAAATGCAAATTTCGACATTACTCAAAATGGAACTTCACAGAAAGACTTGAAAGGGAAACATATATTCATGGAATGCATAGATTTATTGAATAAAAGGTGTTACAAATATTAAACACCTCTTAGGCCTTGAATGGACAACTGAGTGCACATGCATCAACAAGCACTAATAGAGCTTGATATTTAGGATGGTACTCAAAATAAAAGTTTCAAATTTGAGTCCCAATAGTGGGTCTATCTGGGGATGCATGTCCCTTATGATCATGGAAAGGATTTAGATCTTTGGAACAAGTAGACCACACACTTGAAAACAAAAACTTCTCTTGAACAACTTATTAAAAGCAAAAACAACTACTCCTAAACTATACAAATGATGGCCCCAAGCCACTAAACTTATCAAAACTTCTTACCTCAGTTATAGATCTGATTTTCATCTACACTTTCATGAGGTAAGTTGAAAACATCTTTCTCATCAATTTCACCAATCACATTAGCATCTTGAATCAAATCACTTGGAAAAATGACAAAAACTTCCTTCATTCTCATAATGCATATATAAATCATCATTAATTTCTACATCATGCTCACTATGAGAAAAAAAATTAGCATGCTCATATAAACTAGGATCAATTTGAAAACTATTGTCTACATATGACTGTTGCATGCTATCAACTAGAAACACAAATGATTCATATTCTACTTTGTTCAAAAAGTTGCATGTGCCAAAATTTTGCAACTCACCTTGTGTAACTGGATGTGAAGAGTATGTGCAATCTGATCACTACTTGCTTGTATCATGTTATTCATCAAATCATATTTATCTTTCCCTAAAACCTCTTCACATTCAAACAACTAATTAGTCACCAAGTATGAGAACTCATTGTGAAAGTGTTGATCTAAACTATGTTGATCACAATCATTTTCTTCATCTAACAAAATGACAGAATGACCTTGAACTTATCTCTACAAGATTTACCAGTACATAAAGAAAATCCATATTCAAATTGCCAACATTCACTATTCTCCTCTTCATCACATGAAACATCAAAACATATTATAGAAAAACCAACTTGAGGAGAATCTAAAACAACATCAAACTTCCCTTCACTAACATCCCATATATCATCATGTGCAAAGACATTTGAGGTATTGTCATATACACCTCCAAAATCTAAAAAAGATTGTTCAAATTCTATATCTCTTTCCACATCAAACTTTGGGGAAGTGACTTGACTAAATGAAAAAATGTTATGAGGGAAAATATGAGCATCCTCAAAAACACATACATGCTTTTCAACATCATGAGCCAACAAAAGTGAAATTTCATCAAGGCTAGACTACATCACAAATCTTCTCCTGGTTGTGATTATCATTCGGATGACATAAAGAACTTAAAATAGAAAAATCATTAGTATAATAATATCAAACATCAAAATTATTAAAATATTCATTCTTATCATGGCAAGAACTACCTCCACTGCTGTTATATAATTCCTCAACTTCATATTCACTATAACAGAGTTTATTTTCACTTTCATATCCACCTTCCTCATGTTGATTGCAATTATTAGATTCATTTGCATTTGAATCTACCTCTTCACATTCAGAAGACAAATCATCTTTATATATGGAATCATTGCATTCATTAATACCTTGACTTTTAACACTGTCATTATTGTCATTAGAAGATATATCTTGAACTTTATAATTATCACTTTCCATCTCCTCAATGAATCTTTCAACCTGCAAAATGTTTTGTAATCTTATAGATGCTAGCCAATTAACTGAATCAGGTACTAGAACTTCAAGGAAAACTTTAGGTAGGGAAGATTCCTTAGGTCTAGAATGAAAATGCATCTTACTAATTACTAATTTAAGCCTTATATAATATTGTTCAACATTTAGACCTTGAGTACTTCATACTTCAATTCTTATGGGACTAACAATCCTATTGTAAATTTGTCTATTCAACATACCAATGTTGTTAACTACAATCTTCAAACATTCAAAACTCGGCAAACTAATCTTAGATCTGAGATTTGACTCCATCATAGCATAAAATTTCTACCTCTTTCTTCTAGTGCTGAAAATAACTGACTAGAGGTAACCATTTTTACACTTGATTTCCATGAAAGAGAAACATGAAAATTAGAAATACCTCAAGTATTGATGCAAGACTTTGATTTGTTGATTTGGCATGGGTACATACTAAAAATCCTTTACACCATTGATAAAGCCTTGTAGAGCTGCCATCTCTTTGTAAAAGGACAAAGAAATCACTATTGTGATTTAGTTTTTAACATTTCACTCTCTTATAACAATAGATTGCAAACAACACTTTAAAACTTATAAGAACTTAAAATTTCTTTTCGACAAGATATCAAAAGCTTCAAATCTACCCATACAACTAAAAGTCCTTCAAAATGTTACAATGAAATCAACTAGAAACAAATTGTTATAGTGATTTAAAGTTTCCACTCACACTACATGATGAATAAAACATAATTTGTCACTTGACAAATCTGAACTAGACCTTCAAATGTAGGAGAAGTGCAAATCATCAAACCACTCTTGTAGATTTACAAACTTGAAAAAGAGAACACAACTTTATGTTCATTCTTGACTCTAATTTTACAAAAACACTTTGAAAGCAAAATCCAACTAAATTTATTGAAGATGAACACTCTTAACAACACAATTTACACTCAACCTCAAAAATACTACTGCAAATGGATAAAACCTTATTGGGAGACAATAATCTTCAAAAAAGAGATGAAAAATTCTTCATGACCTTGATGCTATAGAAAATCCTTCCTACTTTATTGAATCTTTTTCAAATTCTCAAGGTTTATCTATCATACAGATTCTGAAAATGCTATTTATACTAGAGATTCTAATACATTTAACAATGAATTTCTTCATAGAATTCTAAGTAGAGTTGCCATTTTGTTGGCTCCTTATTTAATAGATTTTAAAATAACCAAGAAACCAAACCAATAAATCTAAGGCTAGAAAATTTCTATGATGGATGCACTTGACTAAAAATTTTGGGCCAACTATAAGGCATAACTCCTTCTTCACTTCAGACTATGTGAAACCTAGGTGGGTTAACCTTGAGGTTCTAATACATGGTACTAGTGTAAATAAACTGGTGCAAAGGCACCTTAATTTCAAGAGAACAAAGATATAAAAGCTAGAGAAGCCATTTGTAATAAATTGTCAAAGGAGGTCTTAATATGATAAATAATGTAAAAATGTTTATTTAATGGGTGAATGGATCTATTGACATCCATCTAAAGTCATTTGAGTCATACTGTTGTTCTAGGTTGGGTTTGTATGAAAGTTGAAATGTAAAAATGCATAAAGTGCATAAAATGTTGTCAAAAATGCAAAAAGGGTTAAATGAATGTAATGGGTTGGTTTAAAGGGTGGTTTGGAAGTTATAACCAACCAAAAAACTATAAAAATAGATATATGGTCAAAAAAAAGCATTAATGAAAGGAATAAATACATTTTGAAACAAATTTGGTAATATCCTAAGTTGTTATTTTGATTGGTTTTCAGTTTTAGTGTTGGTTCTAGGTCTTGTAAGAACATGTACAGCCTGAAAAACCTATAAATATTGTATATTTGGATAGATTAGTGAATAATATTTCTTTTAGATTTGGTTTGAATTTATTTCATCTAGAAATGAAGAAGTTATGCACATTTTTGGTGAAAGTTAGTATTTGCAGATTAGAGAATTTCAGGAAACAGTCATGTTGCAGCATTTGGTATGGACACATTTTGATGAATCAAGACCTATAAAATATTAATTGGAAAGATATGTGAATTAAGTTTCATTTTTTTTTTTTTTGGGTTGTTTTTATACAGATTTGTGAAAGTTATGGGCATTTGAGTGAAAACTTGTTTTTAACAATCTGCATTGGAGTTTCAGGCAATGATTTATGCTTGGAAAATGATTTGTGAATGGTAAAAATAAATGGCTTACATATTTGGAAACTAGACTCATATATAGATAATTTGGAATTGGTTTGATATTATTTGAATTTTTTTTGTGAAAGATATTTGATGCCCTAGGCAGGGTTACCAGTTTTGTTTCTGGTTTATGACACAGAAAATGGATCTTGATACAAAGACCATAACTTGTAATTGGTTTATTGGATGGGTGCCATCTTTGAATATGTTTTAATATACCTAATTTGGAACAATTTCTCAAAAGGGTTTGGAAAGAAATGTTATATATTGAAATTTATGAAAAATGAAATCTGATATAGAAATCAGGATATGTGAATGGAGTAAGGTTGATATTTTTGTGTTGAAAAATGTTTTGTTCTACCTTGTAAGATGCCTCTAATTATGGAGTTTATTTAATGGATTTTGAAAGGATCAGCATGGATCCTATTATTTGGTTGATTTGAAAGATTCTCTGCATCATAAACATAAATTTTGAACCTATTAACAATAGATGAAACCCTTATATCTTCTAATACTTATGCAATAACATAGGAATGAAATATTTACAAATCATAACCTATGAACCCATAAGCTAAGTGAGGGTCAATTCCTTTCAGCCCATTACAAAACACGTAAGAATGAACTAATTTTGATTAAAATATTTTTATAAATGACCTTCATCTCAGCTTGCACCTAATTTAGTGATCAGTGCCTTATCCATTGGAACATAGAGTCACTACCAGTAGGATGACCTAACTTGATTGTCTTAAAATTAATTTTATCAACTAAAATCCCCAAACTCCATTCTTACTAGGATCCCCTTAATACACCCATAAATTTTATCAAATAATTGAAGCATTTACTTAACTTCCTTGAATTAAAAGCAACAATAGATTTGATAAAAACTCTTCAAACCTATCTTAAATTGAATGAACCTTATTCATTTAATAACAAAGTTAACTTTATATGAACAATTAGGAGGAAAAATAAGAGAATTCAGATAATTCATTCTAAATCCCTTTTTTATTTATCATTGTAAAGACTAAATACATTAATTGGTAACACTAAATGAATCTCTAGGATATATTACATGATCTATCATCAATTTTCATTATCTCAGAGAAACAATATATGAAATGAACCAAAAAATCTATACAAAAATAGATGTGTGGCCTTCACAGCTAGAGTTCTAGTCAATAGTCAAAAAGTAAAACCCTCCAACCTTCCAACCTCCTCAAAGAAAGAAGAGAAGAATGATATAGACAAGGAATGAATTCATGGATCTACTCTATAACTACCATGTGTCCACTTCAAAAACTTCTCCAAGAAGTTAAAAACATCTCTCTATTTTTTCCCAACAACTAGCAAATCCAATCCTCACTTATTTCACTTGGGAAGTTGAAAATATCCTTAGCATTTGATGGAAAACATAATTGATTTGGCAGGAAACAATAGTTACCACATTTTCCACCAAATATACATCAAATTGCTAATTAGAAGCCAAATACTTTAACTAGGATCAAAATATCACATATTGAAACAATAAAACATGCCAAGTGTCACTACAACTAATATTTGCAATTGAAAAACCTATTAAAAATCATGAATTCATAGGAATTACAAATCCCCATGTAGCATGCACAAGTGACCACCTATGTAAAAAAAAAAACTCCAAAATTGGAAAGACTATCTTTTGCTGATTCCAACTATATGTTCAAGTCTATATTTTGGGCAAAAAATGCCCCTTGATAGTCATTCAAAGTTTCAAGCTCCAACTTCATTTTTGCACATTAAAATGAAAAAAATGAAAAAATTAAAAAATGCTATAGTGTAAACTATAGCTTTTAAATTTATAACCTTGATTTTCGTCATGAACACCTATTTCATGCAATTGAATAAAATATTAAAATAAATAATATTTTATTAACCATCTATTCTTCTCCTAAGTCCACCTGGGTTCCAAATGTGTGCCACATGGCACCATACAATTGGTCTATCCTTGACACCTCGTCACTACATGTCCTTTCTTGATTCACCCCTACTGCCATGTCATTGTGCCACCTCAGCTAGTCACCATGTCACATGGTTATTATTTGAGCATTTTTGTTTTAGTGACATAGCAACCATTGTCTGATCAACCACATGTCACCATCCTACTATGATCTGATTCACTCATTCAATGCCACATGTCATTCTTTGGTTCAGCCATAGATTCGACATCATCAAATGACATGATCTCTTTGACATGCATGTTAGTCCAAAATTTTCTCATCCTTTGAGTGGGTATGGGCACCACCAAGCACTAGTTCTACCTTCAAAAGGAACTTTCCTTGAAGACAACTTCATCTTTTGTAAATTTGTATTTAAACACTTGAAAGATCCACATCACAATGCATGTGGGACAATCTTCTTATATTTTTTTAATCTTTGACTATGAATTTAAAATGGATGTGGAGCAAGAAAAACAAATTTCTTTATGCTTATGAACTCTCAAATTATTACTACTTTTCTACAGTGTGTGTTGGTGTCTTCATGGATTATCCAAGCTCCCAAATGACCTCCAACTCATTCCATCTTCCTGTGCATTCATGTCTTGCATCATATATAGTGTCTTGTTGACTGCAATTATATGATGAGTTTCTACAGACTCAAGTGCATTAACAAAAATTTTTCCTTCTATTTAAATGCAAGGTACAAGGAAATAAAATATCATTTCTTTTATTTGGCCTAACCCATTCTATGGACTATCTTGGAAAATTGATGACATGTTCTCTATTTTGATTTATTTCTCTTCACACTATTACCAAAACACTCTCCTTCAACTTTTACTTTTACCATTTATGAAAGAGGGATCTTCCTATCCAACAAGATTATTTGAAAATTTGCATTTTAATCTTGAATAAAAACTACCATTGACCATTATGAGAAGCTCCTTTGCATTCAAAATTGGACAAATCTAATCCATCCATTAATCCTAGCTATATCTCATGGACAATAGTTACTTATTTGAAAATGATTGGCTCTAGAGAGAGATTCACTATTCAAGTCATAGGAAAAAATAAAGATACATTATCTTCATAAGAAGGAACCAAAATTCTATGGTTAAGGTATACAAGGGAGCTCACATCTCTTTCAGATACATTTCATCTACAAAGAGGTTAGATGCATTAACCCTTGATGGGGAGACAAGAAGCACCATAGTATTTACAATTGGATTTTTTAGGTTGAGTTTAGCTTAATGTGTTGCAAAGTTGGTCTTCCCATAATTGTACCTCTCAAGAATAAGGCTTTAGTAATTCAAAGCTTGATCGTGCCTATTATACATTATATTTTCTAATCAAATCTATCTTATTCATTGCATGCATAGGTCCATTTACATATCACTTGATATGAAAAAGGCATATATGCATATCTAACATTCAATGAGTCATAGTTGTTTCGGTCTCTCAAAATATGCACAATCCCTCATATCTATCAGCTTGATGCAATTAGCTAGGCCCTGATATGGGTTTGGCTAATTTTGTTTTTGTTTTCAAACAACTAGCATCTCAAAGTGGCATATTGAAAATCTAACATTGAGTAAAACCATTAGATCACTATTGATTCAACTTTTAAAAACTCAATTCACCTCTTTTTGCAACTTGTCAACTTTGTGCTAGGAGGTCCTTTGACCAACTTTAAAAGCTGACAAAAACACATGGTCAGGCTTGAAATCAAACCTATTGATTATTTGTTATGTATTCTTACTTCTTGCCAAATCTCATTTAATGAAAACCTCAAAATCAAAAGATATTGATCATCAAATTTTCCATCTCAAAACTATCTGCAAGAAAATGTGTTTAAAAATAATAAATGATACAAGAAACATATAAATATAGGATTAGGGCTCATGATGAATAACTAGGAAAATTTGGTGAGTGGTCAAAGTAAGCTACTCAAATTTACAAGATTAAAAAAAATGGGAGAAAATCATCTTTTGCAAATAGAATAGACTTGGGAAAGTGTACAGACAAATTTGTCAAGAAATGAAAATTGGCACGCTTAAAGCATTTTCAGAGTAGAATGCAATGGTACACTCTATTTAATTTCATCTATCATCGATTCATAGTTATAACATGCCAAATAGGGGTACCAACCAATCTACATTTATTGACACCAATAAAATATCATAAATTGTATTTGAAATCATGTTTGAAAATTGATCAAACAGATTCATCATAAGCTCAAATCAGAAACATAACAAGTCTCTGACCTCTAGAATGTAATTTAAAAGGAATTTTCTCATAAAATAGGTCAAAGTTATAACAATTCAAATAGGGCCTCCTAGAATTCTCAACAATTTGCACTAGCTTGAGACCAATATGATGAAGGTACGCTCTGCTACCACTGAAAAAGGTATGCTCTGTTGATGAAGTACCGCTCTGCTACCATTGACAAAGCTATGCTCTGATACCATTGATGTAGGGCCTCACCACCCGTACCAACTCACAACCAAAATCACAACAAGATGGAGACAAAGAGATGACCAAAAATGCTTCATCAAGCATCCATTAATACTTGAAATTCATTACAATATTCTCCAAATGAAAGGACTCCAAATTCTTACAATATAAGAGAGATTCCTCACTAAGAGCTTCCTTACAAGAGATTACATTCAAAGAGCTTTTACAAGAAATTACATTCAAAGAGCTTCTACTTCCCCAACTTCAACTTCTCGAGCTTCCTTACAAGAGATTACATTCAAAGAGATTCACCTTGAGAGCTTACATTTGAAGAGCTTGATTACAAATGAACATAAGCCTTCCTTAAATAGGCACTTACCACCCAATGCATGATTTATCCACAACATTCTAGAATATCCACAACCTTGTACAATATCTACAACTTTCTATAATTTCATCCTAAATACAACTAAGCACCACCATGTGGCCTAATTATAAAATTACATTTCCTTTATGGATCACAACAAATATTAAATGCATGATTAAGGAAATTTCCACAAACTTCTTAAGATGCCACCTACACACCTTGATTAATGGAATGACAATTATTTTTCTTATTTTTCTATTTATGACACCTATGCACCTTGAAAATATAAATTCCTCTTTTCTCCTTTTTTCCTATTTTTCAAAATTTTAATATTTTCATCACTTTCTCTCTCCTCCACATTTTTTTTTCCTTTTTTCCTAATAATTTAATTTTCCCATGGAAGATGCACTTCCATTAATATTTGAAATTCATTGCAATATCCTCCAAATGGAAAAACTCCAAACTCTTATAATATAAGAGAGATTTCTCACTAAGAACTTGATTTGTTTAAGAAGATGCATGGGTTAAAGAAAGCAAAAAAATTGGTCTAGGAATATACAAAGGAGTTTTATCGACTTCTGATTAGAGTATGGCCAAAAAATGGGGGATGAGCGAAGCTTGTCAATAGGGCTATAAAGCGCTTCAAGAGCTTTTCAAAAATGTAAATAATTTGTCAATTGGAGCTATAGTTCAAAAGTTATGGCTCCCGAAAGTTTGATTACTATTTTTGGATTCTTCTAATTTTGTGCCAAATTCTAATGTGACTTCTAGAGCCTTCTATTTGGTCGGTGGATGCCTACTACCACTTTCTAGAATGTATTCCTAATATTTAACCCTTCAGGGTCTATTTAAGAACATTTCTAGCATGGTAAAAGGCAGTTAGGAGTGGAGTTTGAGAGAAGGTATTGGGAGAAGAATTTATCTCTAGTTTTATGCTATTGTAAGCCCATAGGGCCTATTTTGGAGTCTATTTCTCTGCACTAAGTGTACTAGCATATTTTTATAGTTAATAAAATATTCCCTTTCTTGTTGTGTCCATTTTGTGTTTGGGTTGTGTCCCCATCAAGTGTTATTAGAGTGTACTACATCAATGGTATCAGAGCATACCTTTGTTGGTGGTAGCCAAGTGTGTCTTCATCAGTGGTATCAGAGCGTACTACATCAGTCGTATCAGAGCATACCTTTGTCAGTGGTAGTTGAGTGTGTCTTCGTCAGTGGTATCAGAGCATACCTTTTTTAGTGGTAGCTGAGTGTGTCTTAATCAGTGGTAGTTTCTTGTAGAAGCTCTAATACCACTGATGAAGACACACTCGGCTACCACTGACAAAGGTATGCTCTAATACCACTTGATGGGGACTTGATGGGGACACAACCCAAACATAGAATGGACACAATAGGAAAGGGAAAATTTAATTAACTGTAAAAATATGCTAGTACACTTAGTACAGAGAAATAGACTCCAAAATAGGCCCTATGGACTTACAATAGCATAAAACTGGAGACAAATTCTTCTCCCAGTACCTTCTCTCAAACTCCACTCCTAATTGCCTTTTACAATGCCAGAAATGTTCTTAAATAGACCTCAGAGGGTTAACGATTAGGAATACATTCTAGAAAGTGCTAGTAGGCATCCACTAACCAAATAGAAGGCTCTAGAAGTCGCATTAGAAGTTGGTGCAAAATTAGAAGAATCCAAAAATGGTAACCGAACTTCTGGGAGCCATAACTTTTGAATCATAGCTCTGATTGACAAACTGTTTACATTTCTAGAAATATCTTGAAGTGATATATACCCTATGGACTAGCTTCACTCATCCCCCATTTTTTTGGCCCTGTTCAAGGTCATTTAATGCCCCTAACCTGACTTTGAAGCATTCTTAGGATGTCTCCAGAAATCAAAAAACTGCGATAAATTTCAAACCGTGGGGCCTTTTGACCTGATTCTTTTTCTAGAATGCTCTAAATTAGAATGAAAATCTTTCGACCAATTTACACCTTCTAGTTCACCAAAATGATGGCTCAATTAAATACTCCTATTTTTTTGGCATTTACATGTATCCCAAGGTGATTAAAAACTCTAACCCAGAACACTAATAGTGGAACTGTGAGAGTTGGAACCTTTATTTGACCCAAATGGGTATCCAAAAATGAAAACAAATGAAATAGAAAAAAAGTCTAAGTACATTTTTTTTTCTCTTCCTCCAACACATAGCTGGAACAAGTATTTGATGCCGATATATTTCCTTCTTTCTTCTTTTCCAACACCTAGGTGGAGCAAGTGTTTCCTACTAAAATCTCTCTTCTGCAATGAACTCTATCCAAGTATAACTCTCATCCTCATCCAATTTTGTTGAATTAATCACTCCTGTAATAAACCCAGCAACACCATACCAATCTTTCTTTGCATACCACACATCACTAACAAGATCCTCATGCAAACCATCATCAATATCTTTTAAACTCATCTCAAGGACAACATCCCATGATTTATAAGAATTTACCTATTCTCCATATTCATCTTTGCTTGCCTCTTTCATGTTGTCAACAATGCATGTAACAACTCCACTTGCTTGATCTCCAACTAAGGCACTATACTTTTCATCCATTGCTACAATCTTCAAAGAATCTTCATTTGCTTCTGGCATATAAATATGATTATCTTCATGCTCTTCCTCTTTTCTTTCATCTTCTTCAACTTCTAGTTCACAAATAAATTCCTCTTCATCCTCTTGCTCTTCTTTTGTAACACATGTTTGATACTCCACTGGATCTTCTTTCTTTTCTACATCCAAAGAATTAACAACATCTCTTTTCTAGTGGCACGCTCTTCCTTTCTGCAACTTAACTTCTAATTCATTCACTTAGTTCTAAAAATCCAAAAATATTTCTTCTTGCATTCTCCTTCTAAATCTCTCAAGTCTAGGAATCCTCAAAATCCATCCAATCACAAAAGTCATCTTCTTCTTTCTCTTCTCGATACTCAAGTCTATATAAGACAAATCTTGTGCAACACAAGAACCTTGTGCAAATTGCCTCACTGTCGGTGATTTGTCTACACAATCAAGAACTTCTTGAAAAACTTCACCAAACTCAAGCTCCTGGTGCAAACTATCTCACATTCGATGATCTATCCGCACACTCAGGAACTCCTGCTCTGATTTCCAAAGTCTTGATCTCGAGAGCTATTGAAACCCTCGTTCCTCTGGTTCCTACTAGTACCCACATCTTCATTTTTCTTTTGGGTTTCATTTAGGCCTCCAGATGACCTACCACTACCCCTTCCTCCTTGACCATGCCCTCTTTGTCTCCCTTCCAACCTCTTATTTAGCTTCTCTTCAACCCATAGGGAAAACTGGTATGCCTCTTCAATGCTGGTCATTCTTACTAGACTTAATTCCTCTTGGATGCTAGGTCACAACCCACTGATATAATGAGCAACCTTCTCCTTATTTTCTTTTGCATGCCCTGCTCTAGTCAGAAGTTGATAAAACTCCTCTGTATGTTCCTAGAAAAATTGAAGAAGCAATTCATTCCTGTTGACTAAAAACTTGATTTGTTTAAGAAGATGCATGGGTTAAAGCAAGTAGGAAAATTAGTCTAGGAATATACAGAGGAGTTTTATTGACTTCTAATTAGAGCAGGGCATGCAGAAGCAAATAAGGAGAAGGTTGCTCATTATATCAGTGGGTTGCGACCTAGCATCTAGGATGAATTAAGTCTAGTAAGAATGACCAGCATTGAAGAGGCATATCAGTTTGCCCTACAAGTTGAAGAGAAGCTAAATAAGAGGTTTGATGCATCACAATAAATGACCAACTTTGGGGGATTCAAAACCTAGTCAAAACATATCAAAATGACTCAAAATATGAAATATAGATTCTCTAGTATAGATACTAAACATTCCCAAAGTAGTTAGTAATGAAAAATTACTAGGAGCAAGATATTTAGATGCAAACAAGGCCTCCTCTCGTTGTTTGACACTTAGGCAAAAGTATAGATTTGGACATTACTCAAAATGAAACTTCACAGAATGACTTAGAATGGAAATTTATCTTCATGGAATGCATAGATATATTGAAATAAGGTGTTAGAAAATTTAAACACCTCTTAGGCCTTGAATGGATGGTACTCAAAATTAGGGCTTCAAATTTGAGTCCTAACACAAGTATTGCTTTTAAAATCTATTCTACTAGATCCAATTTCTTGGTTATTCATTTAGAAGGTTTGTGTCCTTTTTTATTGTAGTTGTGAAAATTAGCTTCAAACTTAGGTCTCCCTTTACATTCAATTACACTATGACCATGCTTATTGTGGATGTAGCATTTTTTATTGAATTTTCCTTTAACATTATTCGAACATTTGTTTGATGTATGACCTATCTTACCGCAATGATTGTGAGTAGGCCTTTGATTCTTTCCAGACCCTTGTTAGGATGATTCACCTTTTCTTGTATAACCTAATCATTATTTTCCTTTGTTTCTATATTGATTTTTCTCATTTAACTGATTCATGCTTTCTTGAGAATTCATCATCCCTTCATTGGTTTTATTTTAAGTGTTTATATCATTTTGTAGTCTTTCATTTTTTGGACTTTGATTCATAAGTTCTTCATTTGCATTAGTCAATGAAGTCTTCTTACTGAAGTGATAGATATTTAATTTCATTGTTCTTTTCTTCTATCTCTTCTTTGGCTTTGTCTTTTCCTTCCATGACTTCACACAATCTCACTAATTGGATTTATTTTTAGCTTTCTCACTTTTTCCTGAAGATTGAAATTCTTTTCTAATAGGTCTTTGATTCCTTCATCAGCTACATTTAAATTTCTTTCAAGATATACATCTTCAATTATTTTTTAGTGTAGAGATTGTCATTCACTTGTACTATAAGATCTTTCCCTCTTTTAAATGACTCAAGGAGTTTCTCCTCTTCTTTCTTTATTTTCCCAATGGCCAATTCAAGATCCAAATTTCCATTTTCAATAGCTTATCTAGCCTATATACCTCCATTACCTCTGATCTTTGCTCAAGTTGTTAAACTTCTTTTACGAGAACCACAAAGCTCTAATAACAATTGTTGAAAATATGAGGTAGGAAAGGTTATTGAGGGGGGAGGGGTAAATCATGAACCAATAAAACTTAAACTTATTTCACTAATTAATCCTTCATTAATATTCTAATCAAATTGCATGCATGAAAGAATGAAAGAAAATAAACATTTATAACATTTTGACACAAGATATGGTGACCCATAAACCTTCCAAATAGAAAATAAAATTGGGGGTAAGCTTTAGTACTATAGCATAAACTTGGTCTATTAAGGCTTACAATTGATTATTTCCAATGATCTTCCCTATTAGGAGAAATAAGGACTATGAGGTCCACCTTGTGAAAGGATTCACAAGACATACAATGAAGTATGCACTCGATAAAGAGATTTTACATAAGACTCTTAAGTCTACCTTGTTAAAGTATTTAACTGATACAACTATTAGAATGAACCAGTGACTGATCTTTTATCTGTAACTCTAATTTAATGGTTGAGATTTCTTGTGTTACAATAATCACCTGACTATGATAGATAATACTTTTATTTCCATTATTCTGGTATCCTTCTTCAATTTGCACTTCTTCTCATCATATTATATTCACATATCTTATTTGGATATGATACAATGCATTACATATATACCAATCCAAATTACAACTTACTAGAGTTGGCTACATTAGAAGTTTCACCAAAATCTACAAAGTCAACCCAACTACTATAATTTAGGTTCTAAAGAAAAACTCAGTGATGTTATGATACTTATCAACCATTGTCAACATTCAGCATCATCTAGTACTTGATTGATGAAGAGGCCTAGTTTAGACTAATCACTTATAAGTAACTTGAACTTGGTCAGCAATGTGTGACTAAAAAACTAGAAATATAGTGAATTACTTGGTTGACACTCCATGGCTTAGTCAATAATAGATTCAAATCACTAACACTTTGAGATTTTTAGACAATAGAGAACATGGTTAATACTATGTAACTCATTTGACACTATGGAGCTTAGTCAACACTAGTGTTTCTATCAGTTGCACTAAACAACTTGGTAGACACTATTACACTTGGCATGAACTGTACATATGTTTTAAAGCTTAGTAACAATTGAGAAATTTGGTAGCCACTATATATTGACTTCTTGGATTAGGATCAACTAGATGGTCAATACTTCAAACTAAAAGATAAGCTCAGTAGCAATGTGACCAATTGACTAAGTGTGAGTCAATATTAGAAAAATTGACCTTAATGTCAACATTGATTATGTAAAGAACTTAAGAGTGGTAAAGCGAAAAGTGAAGATGAATTGAAATAATATTGAAGCATTTTCAAGTGTGAAGTAAAAGAAGCCCTAATTACTCATAGACTAGGTATTTTTTGAATTTATCTGTTGATTTTTCAAAGTATTTGAATCAAAGGAATGGAGAACCCTAGCATCTATGATTTTATTAAGAGACCTAGGTATAAATTCAAGAATCATCCTTATGTATCATTGGAAGATGACCCTTTAGGAAAATTTTCATAATTTATGCCCTATATTTTGCATGTTGAAGACATTAGATCTTACATTTACTAAAAAATTGAAAGTATTAGTGATAATGATATCCACAAGGAACTAAATGAAGTCTGTAACAATGATCTATCATTGAAGTAAGTATATGAACATGTAAAGCACATAAACACTATAAACCAATTTTTTTATATTGAGTTTAACAACCATGATTGGTCAAGGATCATTTTGAGAAAAAATCATGAAGCTACATTTTGGGTAGGAGATATCCATGTAATGACTGAAAACAATCTGATCCTTAAACTCACTAGTCTAAGTAACTCAGGGTGCAATCTTCTAAAAGAGAAAAATGTGAAGAAAAAGTTGAAGTTAACCTAGGAACTAAATTAGATGGGAGGAACATGAAAAATAATCTAATAAAGAAAATGGATATCATATTGATTAGCAAAATTTTTAGTTACAAGTTGAATTATAGCTCAAGAGTAAACTATGTGCCTACTAGATTCATTTTTGCAACTTACCTAATAATAGAAAAGAAAGAAAAATTTAACTTGTATGATATGATTAAACTTCAATTGTTGGATAACATAAATAGACTGAAGAAAACCAAGAATGCAATGTTAATATTTGAATCACTATTGTAGCATTTATTTTTCCAAGTGATTAAATAGTTTCATGGTCTAATAAATCAAGAATGGGACAATACTCAATGCACCATGAGCATGATAACTAAACATTATAGGAGACAAGTAGAGGAGAAAATAATAGAATATATTGTAAAGATGGTGAAAAACTTCTAGCCAGCCATGAAATAAAGGTTCAGAATTCCACCATCATTAGTAGAGAAATATAAGGATGACATATGTTTTATGGTTGAACAGATATCACATGCATGGAGGCAATGTAACCAAGGGTAAAATTCATTGAATCTATGGGCTATGAGTTGACTTAGGAATTAATTAAGGGCTATGCTAAAATAATCCTTGAGTTAGAAAAAGACTTGACATGTTTTAGATGGGGGACATATGAAGAAAAGGTGAAAGAAGGATACATTGAGATTCAAAAGAAAGAGATCAAGAAGAAATTTTAGAAGAAATTTGAAACCATGCAAAAGGAATCAGGAATGAGTCCTAAGAAATTCAAAGAGGCACTAGGAATAGCTCTAGAAATTAGAGTTAGCAGACATACTAATGTTTTAATTTCTACACCTTTATGAATTCTAGTAGTGGGACATGAAATAACTATAGAAGGGAAATGTACACAAATCCCAAGTATTTCCTATGTAGTAGTACTACAAGTGCAACCCACTATTGTAATACCTATAGTGAAGGAAAAAGATGATGAGGAGGTAACAATAGTTGAAGAAGAGACTATCACCCCTCTTAGCACAAGGAAGTCTAAAAGACTTTCTAAGGTAAAGTTAGAACTTGTTGATAATGGAAATATAAGAGGAGTAACTAAGAGGGGAGGGGAAACTCAGTTATCACTAAAAAATTTCCAAGTCCCTTAGATCTCAACAATAACTTCTTTGAAACAAAGAACTCAGTTATAACTAGAATTCCATTATAACTTAGTTAAAAAAGAAATCTAATATATTTATGTGTGTCAACCTTTAGTAACTCAGTTGCATAAAGATAAAGAAATAATAAAATAACATGAAAACATGAGACAACAAGATTTAATGTGGAAGCCCAATTTGGGAAAACCACTAATGCAACTAGTTACAACTTTTTACTCTTCTAAAGTGAGCCTTGTTAGGAGCCAACCATTTTAAAGGTTACAAAATAGACTATTAATTGTGACCCTATACAAGGATTGAAATCGCCCTATTAGGAGTTCCCTTGTTATAGGTCTTAAGACACTTCAATCTAGAAATTTCACCTTGCTAGAGGATTTACAAAATGACAATTAAGTCAACTATGTTAGGAGATTTCTTCACTACTAAAAATTTTAGAGAGTAACAATGATTGACCTAATTTATGAAAAAATTGGATTACATATTCATATCACTCTTATAATTTATACTATAGATTCTTCCTGATCAAAATATTCTTTGTAGCTCCTTGCATATTGTGCCCTTAATCAAATATCTTTCTCTATTCACATATTATCTTCTTTAATACTTGTACACTATTGAATCCACATCTTGACCTTTCATATAAATGTCAAATCAGATTGAATATCCTTGCAAATAAAAAATTAACATCCACTTAGTTGGCTTTGATAAAATTAAAAATTAAAAAAAATATTCTGATGTAGGTTGCCTTAAACTGAAACTGATTCATGTAGTTACCACTAAGTTCCTTGGTAACTAACCTAACTTGGTTTGCACTAAACTTCTAACTCAATATCAACTGAACTCCTTTGGTGATTGGCCTATCTTGGCTTCAAATGGGCTACTAAACTTATCTTCTACTTGATTGATACATGAGTCTTTTGAGCTCAGTTCTAGCTAGCAATGCTTAGTTAAAGTATAGAATTTGTGAAAAATCAATGACAATATACAATTCAATAATTGTTATCAAGAATATCCCTCTTTAGCACTGATGGAAACACAACATATCATTATGTAAAGAAAATTTAGAGAAATCAAATGATTTATAAGATTTTATAATATCCTTAGTTTCATTCAAATTCTTAATCTATCCTTGAGAACTCCCTCTAAGATTCTCCCTTTGCCATCTTATCTTCAAAATCCATTAGATCAAGTTCTCCCACCTTTTGATATGTAGATCACTTCCTCTAATCAATCTATCCCTCACTAAATATATGACATGATTTAATCTCTTCCTCTTTGACATAACATACAAAAAACTTGACGCATTTCTTTTATAATGTATGTGATGTGTTGATTCATATGCAATGAGCTTTGACTTCATGCATCAATTTAATAGTTCTTTAATGAAGGTCAGTTGATGCATAACTAATCTATACTCTAGTGAGCATTAAATAGGGGAATGAACCCTAACTTTCCTCTCAGATAAAAGCATGCATCCTTAGGTAAAGGGTTTTTACAAATATGTTAGCAACCTACTCCTTTGTGTTTAAATATTCCAATCTAGCCTCTAATTCTTGAACTAATTCTTTCAAAAAATGATACTTTATTGCAATTTTTTTTTGTCTTGGTGTACATCACTATATTTTTGGATATGCTGATTGAACTTGTGTTATCACAATAGATAACCATTGGATCCTTGATTTATTCCTTTATTCCTAACAACAATTTCTTAAAACACATTATGCTAGAACAATTAATTACTGTTGCAACATATTAAAACCTCTATTATAGACTGAGGTATGCAATTTTTCTTCTTACTTTTCCAAGATACTAACCTCTTTCCAAGAAAGAATGTTTCTCCACTAGCGCTCGTCCTATCATCAATGCTTCTAGCCCAATCAACATTAGTAAAGTATTTCAACTCAGAATTCCCACCTTACTTGTACCAAAGATCATAGTATTGATTACCTCTTAGATATCTCATGATTCTTTTGATTGCCATCATATGATTTTCTCTAGGATTTGCAAAGAACTTTTCTACTATACCAACTACTATTGCAATATCAGGTCTTGTGTGAACAACATACTGACATTTTTTATTCATAGATCTATAGGTAGTTTGATATACTTCTTTGAATTATCATCCTTAAATAACTTGTATCTTGTAGACATAGATGTTCCATATGGTTTGGAATCTTCTATTCCAAAGGTCTTTAATATCTTCTTTATTTTCAACTCGACTTCTTTTGACTATGACTCAGTTAGAACTATTTCTAACTCAAGTTGCCCTACCTGCAACTTGGTCTCCTCTATATGAGATTCAATTTCTACAATCTGTGACTTAGGTTCCTTAGTCTGAGCTAGGAAACACATAGTTTTAGTGAAGTCTAGGTAAAATAAATTATCTGTTGTCTAATTACCATTTCTAACTAGGTTTCCTTTGCCATCCAAAATCCTAGCCTTCTCATTCATGAATTTACACTGAATCCAATGTTGATCAATTGTACCACACTTAGAAGATTGTGTTTCAATCCTCTAAACTAGTAGGCATTATCACATTTGATTCCATCAATTAATGCAATTCAACATTTTTCCTTCAATTAACATGGTTCAATTTTTCCAAATTTGACACTTCCATCATCATAATACTCTAAGTGTTGAAACTTTTTTTTATCACTAGTCATGTGATGAGAACAACCAATATCTATTATCCATGTATCATTCTTTCTTAAATGAGAAATAAGTGCCATCATTTCATTATCCTCATCATTAATAGCAATGTACACCATTTCATCTTCATTATCACTATCAAAATCTTTAGCAATATAACAAGATTTCTTACCTTTGTCTTTGTAGTCTTTGTAGCTTTTGAAATCTTTCTTTCCTTTGAACTTGTTAGATTTTCTATCGTCTTTTCTTTCCTTGTTTCGACATCTTGTAGCAATGTGACTAAATTCTTCACAAGAAAAATAAATCAATGGGATTTTACCTTTGATTATTGGTAACCTCCTCACAAGTTATATCATTTTTAGGATCACATCTAATCTCTTGAATAGCTAAAACTCTAATTGAAAAAATAGGAAGAAGAGTTCTTAATACCTTGATGACTATAGTTTCATCTTCTATTTTTCCTCCCAAGTCTCTAATTTCACTCACACTTGCTTTGATCTTGTGACTGTATTTTTCAATATTTTCATCTTCTCTCATCTTCATCTGATCAAATTGACCTCTTAAACTTTCTTCTTATGCTCTCCTTAGATTGTCATCTCCCCCATAGATCTTTTGTAGTTTGTTCCACTTTTCATGAGTAGTAGGAAAATCATTGACTTTGTCAAATTCAACATAATTGAGAGAAAAAGTGATGTTTGTTGGGACAAAAAATTGATGCCCAAATTTTGAGTAGCATTGAAAAATTAAGTCTTATAAATGCTTTTGATGCATATGTACCTAGCTACACTTGTGAGGCCTAAGAGGTGTTTAATGTTTCTAGCACCTTTAATTTAGTGTATCCACTCATCCCATGAAGTTAAATTGTTGCTCTGAGTCATTTCATGAAGTCCTATTTTGAGCATTTGTGAAATATGCATTTTCACTAAAGTGTCAAATAGCGACAGGAGGCCATGTTTGCAATTGAATATCTCACACCCAGTAATGTTTCATGACTCACCGCTTTGGAAGTAATTAGTGTCTATACTAGAGAGCCTATGTTTTAGAGTTTTAGTCATTTCAAATCTATTTGACTAGGTTTTGAATCCCTCAAATTTGGTCATTTACTAATGTCATGCTGATATGAATTGTTAAGAATTCTGGGAACCCGTGTTTGACTTGTTATGATTTTGACCCAGTTGACTAAAATGCTAAAATCCCTTTTGTGTTGCATTTTAGAGGTTAGAGACTTTCTATGTTTCAATTTTGAGCTTATGACGAATTCATTTGATTATTTTTCAAATGTGATTCCAAATGCAACTTGTAACTTTTTACAGGTGTCAGTAAGTGTAGATTGATTAGTGCCCCTGTTCATGAAGTTATATCTCAAAATCTATGACAAGTGAGATTGGATGGATTGTACCACTATGTTTTACTCTAAAAAATATTTTAAGTGTGCCAATTTTCAAGTCACGACGAATCTATCTAGACACTTTCCTAAGTCAATTCTATTTACAAAATAATATTTTTCTATCAGTGCTTTCAATCTGCAAATTCTAAGTAGCCCAATTTGACCGCTTGCCATTTGCACCCAGTTATTCATCATGAGCCCAAATCCTAGATTCACATTTTTCTCATGACAATGAACAAATGTCCAAGTTTTTATGCTCCCAAGTGTCAATTTTCCTAGTTTTTGAAGCCAAATCCAAATGCGATTTATTACTTTTTGATATGGTTTTTGTGCAGGCAGTTCTAAGAGGGTAACTTTGGTGGTCAATATCTTTTGACTGAGAATTATTCATGAGACAAGATTTGATAGGATAGGAGTATGTGGAATAAAGGATTATTGTACCATTTTACAAAGCTTGATTTGGTGTTCTAGTTACTTTTTAAAGCCAGTCAAAGGACCTTCTGGCATTAAATTGATAGTTTGGAGTTTACTGATAAAATGAGTTTCCAATCTTGATCCATTGGTCAAATTTGATTTCAATTAATGCCAAATGGTTAATGAATTATTTTTATAGTTTATTTGTTTAGAAATAATATTTTTTTAGTCGAACCCACTTTGGGGCCCAACTAATTTTTGCTAGATTGATAAGATGAAGAGTAAAATGCTCAATAATGAATTCTAATGAAATGAGGGATGCTAGTGCATTGCCTCTATGTTCTCCTAGTTCAATTAGGGTGGGAAAAGTTTCCAAGAAAGGTCATTTATTATGCCCAACTTCTTCTAGATGACATAAGTCTGACATTGTTACCTTGCTCTAATTTGTGCCTTTCATTTGTTGGAGATAATTGTGGTGTGGAGAGGTTAGCTATCTTGAATCTTGTAAATGAGAACTCAAATGTGGCTATTCAAGAAATTTCTACAGATGTTTCTAGAAGATCATTTTTGCTAAGGTTACCTAGGGGAAAGGTAGCATATTTTTGGCAATCTAAAATATCCAAATTAGTTGGAGATGAGCTACTTTCAAAGATGAAAGATCTACTTGGACATAGGCCTTCTCTTGCCCGACTTACTGGAGTTCATGAGTCACAACTTGATTCATTTACAACATATCTTCACACCTCTTTACTTGGATCAGCAAGTTCTTCCACCCGAGAACACCCAGTTTCATCTTTGCACAATTATAATAGGGAAACCTCTACAATAGCACTCCCTAGACCTAGTATTTCTAGTGATGGATTTTCTCCTTTTCTAATGCCTTCAGAACACTTTAGACTTGGTTTAAGTCCTTCTTTCTCAGATCTAATTGTACACATTCAAATGATAGACTTTAACACCATAGGACAAGGTTATCTTGTAAGTGTAGGTCCATCAATCTCATTAGCTATATCATCGATACTTCCTAGTCTATTTAGTACACTTATTCCTTAATCAGGTCCCTTAGATGGATAAGATGAAGCCATAGTCATTGAAGCATTTCCAATGCAAGCAAGAGGAGGTAAAACCCACAATGAGTTTTGAGAAAGAACATATTATGTGTCTGTTTTGATGGCTAATAAATTTTCAAGAGCACTACCAAGAATTGAAGAAGAAAACTGTCATAGAAGAATGAGGGGAAGAAGGCAAGGGAGACACCATGTCAAAAGTGCAGAGTAGGGGCATAAAGCTTTATCCCACATTAGCTATGGGATAGGATTTTCTAAAGCTTAAATACTCCCATAGATGACATGCATGTTTTCTTAAAAGACAATGGCTTTTGTAAGCCACAAGCATGTGATGGGGCCTGTTGATGGGAAACTAGAGGAAATAAATGCTTATTTTAGAACAAATATGCACACATGATGATGTGGAAAGATCAAAGATAGGATGCACATGATCATGCCACATGGCCTAGATCAATGGTCAGTGCATCCCTGCAAAATGAAGTTGCAAGATGGTTAAATAATGTGGGAAAGTGCTTGGGTGCCACATGGAAATGGGCCCAGGCTGGTGGTGAGGTGCCATACCTTTTCAACAGGTGATGTGGTACAAATTAGGCCAATAATATGGTGCCACATATCACACATGAGGCACTTGGGTGGACTTAGGGAAGAGTAAAAAAAATAAAACATTTTTGTTTTAATATTTTTGAAATCAATAAAATGGCAATTGTGTTCATTTGAAAAATTAAAGTTATAAGTGGAAAACATTATATTTTATACTATATGATTTTTAAAAATTTTCAAATTTGTCCATTTAAATGTGCAAAACTAGAATGGGAGCTTGATTTTCAAATGCATACCAGAGGCCCAATTTTTACTCAAAACATAGACTCCAATATACTGTTGGAATTGGAAAAAGACAAAATTTCTAATTATGAAATTGGTTTTTTCATAGCATGTCACTGATAAGTGCTATAGGAGGTTTTGTCTCTCAAAGTGATTTATTTATTTTATTTGGTGTTTTGAGTCGTTAGTTGCTGAATTCAGTGGAAAAACATCTTAAACACATTTAGTGAATCTTGTATCTAGTTATTTTGAATTTTTGTGTTTTTTTGGCTTCAAATTGATCAATTGGCATATATCTAGGTTTAGTTATAGATTTTTTCCTTTTGCTGAGATACTTTCCATTTGGAAAGGCAAAATGAAAAGGATATGATTAGCAATTGATGGGCGAAAGTAGAGAGAGGTTATTCAACTTCTTGGGAAAGAATTTTGAGGGGACACTTGTCATCTTTTGATCAAATCTAGGACTTGTTTCCTTGCTATATATTCTTTCTTCTTCTCTATTGTAAAGGTTGTTGGTTGGTTTTCAATTTTCAGCTTGAGGAGCTTTGTTCAGGCTATGAAAGCCACACACCCATCATTTCTTCTTGTATGAACAACATTTAAGTTTTTTTTATACAAATAATTCTTATTTTTTAGGTGACTCATGAAGTATTTCTATACATCTTTTAGCTATTTTTTTTCAAGGAAAATGAATAAAAACACAGCAAGGGATTTTAATTTCAGTCTGAATCTTGTCTCTTGTTCATAAATTTGTAATATTTTCTAGTTTGTGAACAAAAAGCATAAACTAGGTTGCATTTTGTTTAAAAGTGCATGTGGTTGAAGTATCTTTCTGATGGAACAAAGAGCCATGTAATTGCTTGATGTTTATCATAGGGTTTGTAGATCTCATGATGGGATAGTCTAAGTATGAGATTCATTTTGAAGTAGATGTCTATTCACAAGGTGAAAGATAGATTAGGGATCTTGATGTAAGGGTTATGTCAAAGATTTCCATAAGATGTATGGTTGTAATTCATGTAATTTCCCAATAGATAAGGCACTAATCAGAGATAGGATCATTCATTTTTTTTGCTCATACTTAGGTCTTTATGATATCAACATATTAAATCATCTTTTCCCTTTTATGTTGATAGTTATTTGAAGTTTAACCCTCACTTAGCTTACTAGTTTCATGAGTCATGCTATTAACTATTCCATGCCTATGATTTCTTAGTTAAGGATAGAAGATTTAGGGATTTCATCTATTACTCTAGATCTTGATTATTCTCATTACACTAGTCACATAATCAGATCTTAAGAGGTTCACCCACCTAGGTCTTGCAGAGCCTAAAGTGAAGAAGGAGTGTAGCCTTATAGTTGGCCTAGGTTCATGGTGAATTGTGTCCATTATTGGAAATAGCTTCCCATAGATGCATTTTCTTGCCTTTCATACTTAGTGATTGAAATTCTATTAAATTAGGAGCCAACAACGTCAATCATCATTGTGTTGTGGTTCTTCTTTTCTACCATTTGATCCACATTCGAAGGATCAAGAGGTGACATATACTTCATGTTTAGAAATTTTAGCCTTATGTCTCCAATGTTTCTCAAATGTAGCTTAATGATATTTTTCCATGCCTTGAAGTTATTTATTTCAAATTGGGAATATCTATTTTGTAAGACATCTTGATCTTTAGCTTAGGTTGTTGAAACATTTTTTGTAAGCACCAAAAACTCTAATATCAATTGTTATAAATATAAGAGGAGTAACTAAGAGGGAAGGGTTGAATTAGTTACCACAAAAAAAAATCTAAATCCCTTACATGTCAACAATAACTTGCTTGAAATACAAAACTCATTTAGAACTAGAAATCCACTGTAACTTAGTTAACAAATAAATATGATATATTAATGTACATTAACCTTTCATAACTTAGTTGCAGAAAGATAAAACAATAAGAGAATAATAGGAAGACATAAGATACCAAGATTTGATGTGGAAAACCAATTTGGGAAACCACCAATGTAACTAGTTACAATTTTTCACTCTTTTGAAGTGAGCCCTATTAGGAGCCAACCCTATTAAAAAGTCACAAAACACACTATAAGGTGTGACCCTATTAAAGGATTTAAATCACCCTATTAGGAGTTTTCTTGTTAGAGGTCTTAAGAAAGTTTAATCTAAAATAGTACCTTGCTAGATGAATTACAAAATGATTGTTAAGTCAACACGATTAAGAGATTTCTTCACTAATACAATTCTTAGAGAGTAACAATGATTGGCATAATTTATGAAGAAAATGGATTATATATTTAGATCATTGTTCTTATTTATCCATTGGATCCTTCCTGATCAAAATATTCTTTGTAGCTCCTTGGATATTCTTCCCTTAAATAGATATCCATCTCTATTCACATCGTATCTTCTTCAACACTTGCACACTATTCAATCCACATCTTGACATTTCATATATATGAGATACAATGTCAAGTTAGCTTGAATATCCTTGCAAATAAATAAAATAATTTAAAAAAATTATTCCAATGTAGGTTAGCTTGAACTGAAACTAACTCACTCAGTTACCACTAAGTTTCTTGGTAACTAACTTGACTCTATTTGCACTAAACTTATAATTTGGTCATAATTGAATTCCTTTGGTGACTGACCTAGCTCATCTTTAACTATATTACTGAACTTATCTTCTCCTCAGCTGATATAGGAGTTTGTTGAGCTTAGTTGTAAGTGCAAGTGTTTGGTTAGAGTATAAAATTTGTGTAACATCAATGACAACATACAATTGAATAATTGTTATCAACCATCTACTTCTTTGGCATTAATGGCAACACAACATATCATTGTATAAAGAAAACATAAAGAAATAAAATCAAATTATTTATAAGATTTTATAGTATCCTTAGTTCCATTTAGATTCTCTATCTATCCATGAAAACTCATTCTAACATCTTATCTTTAGACTCCATTAGATCAAATTATCCTTCTTTATAATATGTAGATCACTTCCACTTATCAATCTGTCCCTTAATGAATATATGACATGGTTCAATGTAGTCACTTATACTAGTTCTAGAGATGATGGAGATGAAAACAAGAAATAAGAGGAATATGAATAGAAAAGAAGGGAGGATGAGAAGAAGAAGAAGAGAAAAGAAGAGAAAAATAAAGAAGAAGAGGAAGAGAAGAGGAAGAAGGAAGAAGAAGAGAAGAAGATAGAAGAGAAAAAATATTCAAAATAAGAAGAGGAGAGAAAGAAAAAGAAAAAGAGGATAAAAGGAGAAAGAAAGAAGAGGAAGAATAGAAGAAGATGGAAGAAAAAGAGAAGAAGGAAGTAGAAAGAAAGAAGAAAGAAGAACAGAATAAGAGAAAATGTAAACAAGATGAGAAAAATGAAAGTGTACCTAGTTCTTCTAGGACACTCTTTACATTAGCAATATTGATAGGGACAAATGATGATGATCACACTGAACTAATCTCATCCCTTAGTAAAATCATAGAGAAAAATGGGAAGGTGAAAATTCTATAGATCACCTTGATGGAAGAAACACAAAGACTTTTGAAAACCTTGCCCAAAAGGATGACATAATTAGATCCCCAAGATAGAGAAAAGGTTGTGATATAAGGTTTTAATATAGAGTTGACCAACCTATCAGACCTTGTGGAGGCACAAGAAGATGATAACCATGATGCAAAAATGTTCCACACTATTTGTCAGAACATTACAAATTATTTGGGAAATCTAGATGTATGAAACAAGGAATTGAGAAAATGTGAACAAGAAGGAAAGGCATTGGATACTAAGTGTGCACTAAAATTTAGCTTTAGTAAGGACAAGCATGATTAGATGAAGAAGAAAAATGAAGAACTTGAGGCAATGATATGTTAGTTCCAGTAGCCAAATTAGAGGATTAATGATGTGTAGGAACAAATCGAGAAGATTTATAATGAGATAAGGCTCATTGAGATGGAAAAAGATAGAATTGCAAAGAGATTTTCAATTTTCAAAAAAAATCTATCTCTAAATATTAGAACATTCAGCAATAGATAGAAGAATGTATTAAGGCCAAGACATCACTTGAGAGATTTGTCTATTATGAATTAAATGGAAAGATCTCAGACATGGAATGGCTAATAACATGGCCAAAGAAATTGATAAGTATTAGAAGATTAACGATTTCGATGTTCTTCATTTAGATTCAGTGTATGCTTTTAATAATTGATACCATATAAGGAATCTATAGGTCCACCCACCTAGATTTTGCAGAGCCTAAAGTAGAAGAAGGGTCAAGCCTTATATTTGGCCTGGTGTCTGAAATGGTATGTTAAAGATGGGAAGTAGCTGCCCCTAGATGTATCTTGTTCTCATCGAGGTAATTTGAAATCATGTTGTTTCAAAACAATAACAAAATGGCAACTCTATTGGGGAGTCTATGAATAAATTCATTGTTAAAAGTATTGGAATCTCTAGCATAAATAGCATTTCTAGAATCTGTATAATAAAAAAACCTTGAGAATTTGAAAAAAATTCAATATCCTAAGAAGAATTTGCTATAGTAGTAGGGTTGTGGGGTATTTTCCATTTCTCTACTAAAGATTCATGTCTCCCGATTATGCTTTATTCCTGACAATAGTAGTTTTGAAAGAATTGCATTAATTATTACTTTGAGATCATTTATAAAAAAGTTTTGCAAAGTTATTGTCAGAATTCAAAGTTAATGTTAAGTTATTTCACATTGTCAAGAATGTGAAATTCCAAAGTTGTTGTATGAAGCTTTCAAATACTTGTTGTGAATTTTGGACCAACTTGTTATGTTTAGGCAAGTTAGGTAAATATTTTCTCACTAAGTGAGTGGCAACTTGAAGTTATATCTTTGTACTAGTGCATTGTGAATGTGAAGGTATTTTGAAAGATGCAATAGTTGGAATGCAAATTTGAAGTATTTATCTCAAGTTGTGACAATATCTATAAAATAGTTATGTAAGATGTGGTGCAAAGGTTACTAAATCCAGATAAGATTTGAATCTATTGTTGCTTGTAGCATTGAAGTATTTTGAAGGGATAAACATTAAAAGGTATTTTCCACTTTCATCAGATTTGTTTTCCATGAAAGTAACTTCTACAAAAGATTCTCCATCAAGTGGTATTTTCAACACTAAATAGGAGATTGGTTTGATACATCTCAACATACTTTGTAAAGGATAGATTCGGCAAGTTTTTTTAATATTTTGAAGTATGTTTGGAGTTTGAATTGGTAGAGAATATTTTAGATTGGCTACAAGTAATAAATCCTAAAAGTAATCTTGGTGAATGAGTTTTAAGTTTGTAAGAAATGACAAATTTCTTTTCACCTAGTATGTAGTCCATGGATGAAAATTGTGGATCTTTTCCTACCAAGAGATATGTGCCATTATTTATCAATGTCATCCATGGTTTTCAAAAATCTATGTTGTATAATCTTAGAAATTATTTTCCTATGTTCAATGGGAAACATGAAATTTCAGCCAATATTCATGTTCAGATGTTCATTGACTTGATTGGGGATTTCAAAATTACTAATGAAGACTTGCACATGAAGTTGTTTGTTCAAACTTTGGAAGGTGATACTAGAGATTGGTTTTTCTTTCTGTCAACATGTTATATTTCATCCTTAGATGAATTACATTTAGCTTTCATGAAGTAAGTTAGGGAAAGAATATGAATCTATGATTCCTTTTAGAAGTTCTTGAAGATCTAAATCAGGAATGATGAATTTGTTCCTGAATTCAATATCAAATTTGCAAAAGTTGTAAATGAGATTCCTAAAAATAGTAAGTTGGATGATAAAATGTGTTTAGTGGTTTATCTTGATGCTTTCGATAAAAATATGAGTTATCTATTAAGAGATAAAGAACCTAAGACTTTACATTAGACATTCATGACAACAATAGAGATTGAAAATAACATAAAGCATGAATTAACTAGGAGTCATTTCTCTAGAAATATTTGCTAGAAAGATGAGGTTCAAAGGAGAAATCAATTTCATGAAGAGTGTTTAATTTCAAATCAACATGAAGGTAATACTACTATTGTAAGAAATCTTGTTGAAAATTTAGAATCACAAACATATAAATTTGAAGATGAGGTCTCTTGTTTTCAAGGGAGAGATAATTCCATTCTTTTTGAATCAAATGCACATGTTTGTAGTATTGTAGTAGTAGATGAAAAAGTTAGTTCACTTGATCAATTATACATGCACGAAATAAATTAAATTGTTTCATCTCTTATTGATGATTTTATTTATGTTGAAAGCATAGCTGATCATGAAGTAGGAAGATATTCATCTCAATATAAGGATGAAGAAGCTGGAAGTGATCTTTCAAGTGATGAAGGTAGAGTTGCTGATCTGATATATTATGAAGAAGCATCATGTGAAGACAATGATGAGAGTTGTTACTAAAGTCAAGAGAAGCAAAATGATAGTATGTATTCATCTTCATATGAATTTGATACAAATTGGGAAGAAGAAAGCATTGATGGAAGTAAGTAAAGGTATGAAGTTCCATTTCAGAATTATGCAAATCAGCTTGAGGTTGAAAGTTGTAAAGAAAAGTGTTTTGAACAATATGAAGATAAGAAGATCATTTATAAGGATGGAATACCTAATTTTGTAGATGAAAGTTATAAGGTTATATGAAGTACTAATCAACAACATGTGAATGATCCAAAGAATACTGCATTAGCACCTATTGATAAGATGAAAGATGATTGGTTTGCAAGACATTTGAATCACCTTAATGAAGACAATGAAAGTAACATTGACTTATATTCTACATGCTTTGTTGATGATGTGGATGGTGTGCTTTGGGTGGTGACTCTGACTTTTCTTCTTTACATGCTGAAAGTATCAATGATAGTGATGTTAGAAATGATTTCAACATTTTCACAAATCTGTTGTATGGTGAGGAGTTGGATGTTGATCAACACATAACTTGTTATAATTTCTACAAATGAGCTTTGCATAGAGTTATCAACCAAATTTTTGAAGAGCACATGGAATTTTTAGATTTAGTTGAGGATAAGCCTGATGCTGATACATTGTCTCACTATTGTAAGAGATCAAATTGTTCTTCTTTCGAATGTGACAGTGATTATAGTGATGAAGGTGCATCTTGTGATGTTGATAACAAGGTGTTTGATGAAGTTGTTATTGAAAATAAGCATACACCTTGCAATTAGTTTTATGGTGAATACTCAAGTGTGACAACTAACCCATTTGCTAATTTGAAAGAAGCATTGGAGGAATTTGAATTAGTTTTAGATTCTAATATTGATGACATTTGTGAGTATAAGTCTAATTGCTCATCAGAATACCATCCAGTTATACATAAGGATACACAATTTCAAGGTATGTGTTATCTTTTTCCCCATGTTGAATATGAAGCTTTCATATTCAAGACTGATAGCATGCATGATTCATTAAATGAAGGGGAGTTTTAGTTTGAGTCTAATAATTTTAAGTATGTTGATCAGAACTTTCATAATGAGCAAGTTGTAGAAAGTGAATATAGTCTTTATATGTGTGATGAAAGTGAAGATGTAGATTCAATTTGGCCAAGTAAGTTGATTTAGAATGTAAATATGATTGGTGAAATTGATAGAAGAAATATTTCCATCTTACCTCATGAAATTTTAGATGAGAATCAGATTTATGGTAGAGGTAAAAGATCTTGTTGAAGTTTGATGGCTTGGGGCCTTCATTTGTACAGTTTAGGAGTAGTTGTTCTTGTTTTCAATAAAGTTGTTTGAGAGAAATTTTCTTGTTGTTAGGCGTTTGGTCTACTTCTTCTAGAGATCTGAATCCTTTCCATTTCCACAAGGTACATGCATTCCTAGACAAAGCCACTATTGGGATTAATAATTGAAGCCCTAATTTTGAGTACCATCTTAAAAATTAAGCCCTATAAGTGCTTTTTAATGCATATGTACCTAATAGTCCATTTGAGGCCTAAGAGGTGTTTAATATTTCTAACACCTTGCATTTAGTATATCCACTCATCCCATGAAGATAAACTACCATTCTGAGTCATAGATGTGAAATTTTGTTTTGAGCAATGACCAAATTTGCATTTTTCTTAAGTGTTAAATAGTGATAGGAGGTTGTGCTTGTAATTGAATATCTTGCACCCAGTAATGTTTTATGACTTGCCACTTTGGGAGTGTTTAGTGTCCATACTAGAGAACCTATGTTTTAGTTTTAAAGTCACTTTAATATGCTTTGACTAGGTTTTAAATCCCTCAATGTTGGTTGTTTATTTTTTTCATGTTGATGCAAATTGTTCAAAATTATGAGAGGCCCTATTTGACTTGTTATAATTTTGACCTAGTTGAACCAAATGAGAAAATTCCTTCTAAATTGCATTCTATAGTTAGAGACTTTCTATGTTTCAATTTTGAGCTTATGAAAAATCTGTTTGATTAGTTTTTCAATGTGATTCCAAAAGCAATTTGTAAAGTCATAATAGTGTCAATAATTGTAGATTTGTCAGTACCCCTATTTGTGATGTCATAACTTGAAATTCGTGATAGGTGAGATCAAATGGATTGTGCCATTACATTCTAATATAAAAATTCTTTAAGTATGTTAGTTTGCAAGTCTTGATAAATCTGTCTATAAACTTTTCCAAGTCCATTCCATTTGCAAAAATCACCTTTCTGCTAGGGTTTTTAGTCTGCAAATTTTGAGTAGCCAACTTTGACCTCTTTCTATTTTTGTCTTGTTATTTTTCATGCAAGTGACCCAATGCCCTAGTTCTCATCTCCCCAAGTGTTAGTTTTCCCTATCTTCAAAGCCAAATCTAAATATGATTTATTATTTTCTAACATGTTTGATTGCAAGTAGTTTTAAATGAGCAACTTTGACAATCAATATCTTTTGACTAAGAATTTTTCACAAGACAAGATTTGGTAGGGTGTAGGAATGTTGAATAGAGAATTAGTATGTTTGATTTTAGAGCTCAATTAGGTGTTTATATCAATTTTTAAATCGAATTGATAGGCCCTATTATCAAAAATCAAAGTTTGCAAAGAATAGGATAAGGTGTTCTAGTTTTTTTTTTTTTTTTTTTAATTAGACCCACTTTGGCACCTAACTAACTTCACTAGACTGATAAGATTGGATGTGTTTGAAGAAGTTATTAGATTCTTGATTACACAAGAAATTTGTCAATGATTCACTTATTTCCATTCAAGATCCTATGATAATTTTTAGGATGAATGGCATACCAAGTATGAGTACATAAGGAATGGGTGGTTATAAAGGGCTGATGTTCAGAGTAAATTAATGTTTGAAAACATTTTCAAGATTTCCATTAGTGAGTTATTTCCCAATCTTCTATTTTAGAAAGCCAAATAGTTGGGAAATTCTTTTTAAAATAAAGATCAAATAAATGTTTCTCCTAGGCATCAAATGGAGAACATAGATATTTGAACACTCACAAAGTCTTGATTAAGAGTTTGGAGGTTTGATAGAAAGAACTTTTAGATTGGTTGTAGATGTTGGACATTTTTGAAATCTTGCTAAAACAATTGGGGATAATGAATAAAATCCATATAAAATCATATGTTTTTCCCAGCTAGTTGCCCAATTGATCATTGATGAACATGTTACGAGGGTGGTAGAAATGGTGTTGTAGATGAAATGAAATGCTCTACCACTAGTTACATCTAGAAGAAGGAGATATTGCTAGATGACATGTTACCCATGCGAATTTTGATCCAAGGATTTTGAAAGAAGAGAAGAAATGAAAAGGCATTAGGACACCCACAACATTGGAGGATTTGAAAAAATGTTCAATGTATATATGAGAGGAAGCCATGGCAAGTGAATCCATGGAAGAAGTAAAATAGAGAAACCCATGGTGAGTGTGTGAACTTGGAAATGTGCCCATGGCAGGGGAATTGTGAGTTGCCAAGAAGAAAAGGAGCTCCACCCTACAATTTAGGAAATTTCCATTATTTACATTCGAATCTTCCATGGCATGAAAGGAGGAAACAAAAGATAAGCCATTAGAAAAAGGCAAGGAAATCCCATGGCTTGCAAGATCCCTATGTAGGGTAGAATGTCCATGCCTTAGTTTTGGGGAGGTAGAGTGTCCATGAGATTGGAAGAAGATGGTATTGAAGGGGCTCTCATCTTCATGTGAGAAGTAGAATACTACATGATGAAGTTTAAAATAAAGAGTAGTAAGCATGTTGGAGCACTCACAACATGTAGAGATGCCAAGGGATAGGACTTGTATGTAGCCAACTAACTCTAGCTATGAATGGTGAGGAGGTGCTTTTAAAAAGGAAACCAATTAGATAAAATTGGAGGTTGTGACAAGAAGGACTAAATGAGGAGTTTCAAAGGAAGTAATGTCCTATTTTTGTTGCAACAGAACAACCCCATGCATGAAAAATAATCAAGGCACAAAGAATGAAAGAAGCTATCAATCTTCTTTAAACTCAAGCAAATAAGAGTAAACTTGTTCTTTGTTTCCCTTACATCTTTTCCTCCTCTTTTTTATTTTCTTAATATGGTATTTTTGTTTGAGCATTCCACACTGTCCAAAAAGGAAGTGATGGTTTAACATAAGGGGCAATGCCAAATGTAGCTTCTTTGATTATTACAATAAGAGAAACAAAAACTATCCTCAAACATATTATTGTGAATCTTCTAGCTAGATGAAGAATGCTTTCTATCTTTGGCTCACCAACATAGCTAGATAGAAGAGAAAGGAATTAAGGTCAATGTAAAGAATGGACATGTACATGTTAGCTTCTTGAAAGAGGTAAAGTCACCATTTAAGAATGGGAGGAACCTTTTCTATATTTAATGGGTTTTATTTGTACCTACTCAAGGATAATAAGGTTAACGACCAAATAGATGTAAACCAAAACTTTGGTCCCACATGTGCTAGCTGGGGAAACTTTTGGCATTTTATATACTAAACCACACACTTCATGAAATGTCTTGAAGACATAGCACTTTTTAAGTGCAAGCCTTAAGTAGAAGGGTCCCACCTATTGGCAGCTAGTTGGATCACACTATAGTTTAATTTTGAACAAATTGGATGATGTCACAATTACTAGATGTGATAGACCAAATAAAAACTAACGCATGGCATAGATTCCAAAAAACTGGTGATGTGGAGCCAACTAGATCAAGATAGATTAAATCCATTGGATGATGACACGTGGCACATTAGATGATGGTTGCTATGTCACTAAACTAAAGATGCTCACCTAATAACCATGTGACATGCTGACTAGAAGATGTGGTAGTGATGTGGAGGTGAATGGTGATAACATGGCTGATGACATGGTGAGCTAAGGTGGACCAATGATTGGATGTTGAGGTGGTGGAAGATGACACATGTCATGTGGTTGCTATGTCACGCTGATATGGCATGATGTTGACTCATCATATGACATAGAAACTAGTGATGTGATAGACATGTGGTGGCTATGTGGCAGATGTTAGGTGATTGTGTGGGAATTAGCCAATCTAGTGATGACATGTGTTAGAAGGAAAATCAAATAGGTTTGACCTAGATGGAGAAAAGAAGGGAAAAATCAACAAGTTAAAAAAATTATTTTTTTATTGTTCTCCTCTTTTGAACATGTAGGGTAAATTTTAAACAAAATTTCATTTAAACCTATAGTTTGAAACTTTGCGAAAAGTAAAAATATTTTCCCAAATGTAGTTTTGAGGCCATAGTAGGAGCTGATATTTCAAACTAAGCTTTTGGGCATTTTTGATAGGCTAATATAGTGATATTATATATCACTAGAATTGGGAGAGAACAAACTTTCCATTTCTAGAGTTTTTTTTCAAACAAAATGTCACTAGTTCAAGTTATGTAGGGATTTGCATCAAGTACCCAATTTACGATTTCATTCAGTTCAGGCAATTCAAATCTAATTTCTAGTAAAATGATGAACTACATGAACATAAAAGGCAACATGAATGCAGTCATGGGTGAGTTTTGTCATATCCTAGTCAGTTAAATCAAGGTATCATTAGCATTTCATGATGCATTTCATATATTTTGGCAACATAAGATTTTTCATCATTGAGGAAGAGATATTTCAAGTTGTTACAAAAATAATGATGAAAACCAAATTAGATCTCATGGGTAGAAAGATAAGAGATGTTCTATAACAACAAAAAGTGGAGATTCAAGTGGACACATGTTGTTTCCAAATCAGATCTAAGATTCCATTCTTCTTCTATATCTTTCTCTTTCTCATCCATTATAGGGGTTGGTTCTAGTTTTGGAAAAAGTTACTCATTGTTGTGATACCATGTGTGTTCCAAACTTGAGTTTTCTTAGATTTGTGAAACCAAGGTTCTAGTATTGATGTGTTTTCATTACTATTGTAAGAATTCTCCTTATGAAAAAATTCACCCAAGAATTAAGAATTCAAAAACTAGCACAACTATAGACTAGACAGAAGTATGATTAGAATAACAATGTATTCAATTCAATATGCATTAACCCAAGAAAAATTAAGTAAGTCTAAATGGAAAATATGTATTTACACCAACACCCCCCCTTAAGTGCAACTTAGAGTAATTCCCTTAAGATTACAAAAACTAGGATGAAATGCACGATAGGTCCTAGCTACTAGGCCATGTTAGGTACCCATGTACATAATGAAATGTAATCTCTCATAAAGTGAAGAAAGAGGGAAAACCTCATGGGAAAAAATTCCCCCCAAAAAGAGAGATGAAAAGACTAGATGCATGGATGGATGGAGTAATCAAGACCCCCCCATTATGACATACATTGAGTATATACAAGAAAGAAATGGGAGAAGGACAAAACCCCTTAAGAGGAAAAAGTCCCCCCCATAAAGGAGAAGAAGGAGGCGAGGTAGTCCACCCCCCTAAAGGTAGTGTGTCGATCAGTGAGAAATGCTCCAATGTAGAAGTTGATCCATGACTATTGAATGATGTTTCTCCCCTTTGGAAGAAACAATGGTAGAGGTACTTGTGAGATGCTTCCCCTGTGTGTGGAAAGAATCTCGATGATGAAGGGTGTCTTTGAAATGAATTCAAGTGTCCCTGTGTTGATACTGATGGTGGATCCTTCCAAAACTACTAAAAATAGGCGTAGATCTAGCGAGGATTATTGTATAACCTATTTTAAAGAACAATTTATCTCCTCAAATGATAGAGAGACCTCATGCAACTAATGTACATAAGGATCCACAATCACATCAGCCTATAAAGATTGATCATGTAGAGAATGGACATGAGGGTCTGAGTGGGCCCTTACAACAAATCTAGTAGGATCATCCAAAGAAAAGAGAAGTGTAATATCATTAAATAAGTCCTCCAAATCTACTGTGTGATTCTACAAATAGAGTTGAAATGTTTAGCAAGAAGTCATCACCTAGAAGACAAGGTGTACCCTACTATGCTAAAGTACATGAATCTATCACTATGGCAATAGATGAAGAATTTACCTCAAAGAGATGATGAATATCATCAAGGATGTGTCCCCCATCTTTAATGTTAGACTTCACAAGAAAAATTGTAATGTTTGGAAGGAAGTGAGCACATGAAGGTAAAGTAGAAAGACATGAAAGGTCTTGTTGCACTAAATTTGAAGCATCTATGGCTGAAATAGGATCAGTAGGAGCAATAGGAGCATCTGGAGGAGTGATCTCATTTGGAGAGGATGTAGTTACAACTAGAGGTACAAGATCTTTTGGGAATGGAGGAATTTGTGGATCTCCATAAATCTCTCAAAGATGGATCCAAATATCATACAAATCTATTGACCTTAAGTGATCAATTGAATCCATAGCCTCCATATCCATATAGAGAAAGAGTGCATGACAAAGGATGGAACATGTGTCCTCATCATATAAAAGCCCTATCACATATGGTAGTGCATTATGCTGACTAAGATATGGGATAACCAATTGAATCCATTCTTGATAGTTCTTTGGTGTCAAGATAATCAAATATTCCTCTTCCATGATGGACTAATCAATGTAACCCCCAAAAATGCAAAAAAGAATCAAAGAAACCCCTCCTAATGTATGATTTGAGACTTAGTGCAATAGCCACATGGCAATTTAGGGCCTATTTTTGAAAGTAATATTTCTGTCCACAGAACCTATAATCTAATTGTAGATCTAGAAAGTAGACAAAAAAAATGCACTTTCAAAAAAATAGAACTTGATTATGTGTCCAAATGAGCCCATAAAAAGCATTTGAAGTGGCAAAATTCAAGATTTATGAGTTGTAGAAAAATTCAGGAATAGAGATGTCAAAATTCCTACAACAATGTGTAGATCATGAAATCCTACTCCAAAACAAAAAAATTGCTCTTATAAAAGGAGTCCATATGAGGGAGATATCATTGTTTGAAAATCACCTTTGCTATTATTTTAACTAAATTGTCATTATGCCTCCAAAAATCAAATGGCTCTAGATATTGCCTCAGATGTCCAATTTGGATGAAAAAAAATCTAATTTGGTGGTTTTTTGACCTTCTGAATGTGATTCAAATATCTAATTTGCACCAACAAGCACCAATCTTCACCTGCAAAAAATCTCTCCTATGGCCCAATGGCCAATTTTTTTTTGAAAAATAATGTAGATCTAAAAAAAATATTAGAGATGTAGATGAAAAAAATGCAAATCTAAAAATTAAATGTACAAATCTAAAATGATCATACCAATTCTGCAAATTAGTCCTTTCGGTTGCTGGTTTGCAATTTTTTTTCTCAATTTTGACTATGCCTAGGGCATAGCTCTGATACCATGTAAGAATTTGATATATCTCTAATACCATGTAAGAATTTTCCTTAGGGAATGTATATGAAAAGTATGTTAGCAAGTAATACTAATCTATTAAAAAACAAAAGCATTAACTAGCATAAAAACCATAACATATGTGAGAGACAAAGTGAAACCCTCAAATGAGAATATGAGCCATAGAATGGCTCTCCCAATGAGGATGGTCACTTGATTTAGGGATGAGTCTATTTTCTTAGATTTGGTATGTATGCTCAAGGTTCTCAAAACTAGCTTCAATGGAGATGGAAAATGGCAAATTGGTAGCTTTGTGAGCTCTCAATTTGGTATCATAAGGGTATGGTTAAGGGCTTTGGTTTCTCAAACTAGAATTATAACTTTAACTTAAGGATTGTGATGAAATGGCTTGGGAGGGGATTCAATTTATAGGCTAAGGGCTTGAGGGATGGAGGGTTAAGATGCAAGGAGAGATGAAAGATTAAGGAGGGCTAGGATGCACTCAAAGGGGAGCACATGGATTGTGCTTGTTTAGCACCAACCAGGGAGTGACACATGTCACAGGGTGAGTGGATGGAGGAAAGGGGAAGGATGAGCCAAAAAAGGAGGCTCAAGGGATAATATCTTCATAAAGACCCTTCATAATGGCCTGTAAGAGCAATGAATGGGCTTGTAAGAGTCTTTATGGCCTGTGTAAGAGCATGCATGGCTTGGTGGTTGGCATATTTTGGAGGGAGTTGAAATTGTTGACTTTTCTTGGCTTAGAAAAGTCTTAAGCTTACTTAGGGAATGTGACAAGGTTAGGGGGGGGATTAGAGGTGATTTAGGATTAGACTAAGCTTGTTAGAGATATGCAAGTGGATGGTATTGAATGAGGGTGGGTGAGTTAGTGGCTAAGCTTGGTTAGTATGGGTGGATGGGCTGGATTAGGCTAAAAAGGGGGTTTAGGATGGTTTAGGGGTTATTAGATTTGAGGATTTTATTTATCAAATAGATTTATTTAATAAATGAGGATTTTGGAATTTAGATAGAAGAATAGGATTAATTGATAAATAATAGGTTATTTGATTTATCAATTAGGACTATAGATGATTAATTAAATTAATCAGCTAGGGGATGGAAAATGATTAATTAAATAGGAATTTAATTAATGATGCCTTTAGAGATAACTAAATAGGATTACCAAAGGCGTGTAATCAAATTTAGGTGTCTACAAGGAAAAATTCACCCAAGATAGAAGAACTCAAGCACAAGCACAACTGTAGACCAAAAAGAGTATGACCAATATATCAAAGTATGTCCTCATACATCACTCTGTATTGCTTAAAACCAATATGTCACCAGAGGTAAGTTGAATTGAGCTACCAGTGATGTGTGATGTTAGAGATGGTAGGCTAGCTGCTAGATGGGGTTGATTATTGAGAAATATGTAGATACGATTGGTATAGTTTATCGTTGTTCTAGATTATGATGTGATTCTTATTGATTCATTGGTAGCTACCTTAATAAGAAGGAATATCCTAGATGCTAGGGAATATTCCCCATGTAGGGCTGGGGTGTCACTATCCAGTTCTACAAAAATAATTTTCTTTGCTAGCCCACCTAGGCAAAAATAAAATTTAAAAATATAGAGAAATAATTAAATCTGAAAATTAAAATTGCAAATCTAAAAGATCATACCTAAACTTGCAAATCGGGGCCTTTGGGTGCCGATTTGCAAAAAAATTTTTCCTCGCAATCAACTTTGGGCTAAGAGTAGGCAACTTTATAGCCAATTTTCACTGAATCGATGTTTCAGACATAATGGAAAGGTCAGATTTGGTACTAGATGCTCCCAATTTTTGTGATACCCCAGATTCAGGCTGAGGTGATAAAGCAATAAGATAGTCTCAAATGGCTATGTGAAGAGAGATTATCCAAGAGCTTTAATACCATGTAAGAATTTTCCTTAGGGAAAAATTCACCCAAAAACTAAGAACTCAAACACAAGCACAATTATAGACTAGAAATGAGTATGATTAGAATAACAATGTATTCGACTCAATATGCATTAACCTAAGTAAAATTAAGTAAGTGTAAATAGTAAATATGTATTTACACCAACAATTGTGATACCACATTCTTCAACTTATTCTCTCTCTTGTATGAATAGTAGTAGTGAAGATAATATAGATAGCTTTGATCTGTTAGACATTTCCATGTTTTAATTTTATGCATATGAATGTATAGTTTCAAGGAAATGGATACAAATGAGCAAGAATTTCTTTAGTTTTATTTTTATTCTCATCTCCTATCTTTTTAATCTACAATCTTATGTGGTTTAAGGACAAAAAACTAAGACCCATTGCCATCATGTTAAGGTTATATGTCTAATATATTCTGTTGTTGGAACAGAAGACCAACTAAATGCTTGATCTGTTTGACAAGGTTGTTGGTTATTTGAGAAGGATACTTCATAAGAATGAGGTCTTAATGAACATTGATGTTTGATTCACAAGGTGATAGGAAAAATATAATATCTTGATGTATGGAATATGTTATTCATATCATAGATGTATGTGTTTGATTCATAGAATTTCCCAATAGATAAGGCACTGATCAGTTATAGGATCAACTTGCTCTTATTGTTGCATGTTTGGAGTTTTTCTGAAAATCAGCATCATTAATCAAATATTTTTCCCTTTAATGTTGAAAAATTGAAAAGGATTCCCTCACTTAGCTTAGAAATTTCTTTTTCCATGTTATTAGCTATTCCATGTCTGAGATCTTTGCACAAGTGTTATAAGATTAAGGGTTTTGATCTCCTTTATTTAGATTCAGTGTATGCTTTTGACAACTAGTACCATATAAAGAATCTATAGGTCCACCCACCTAGGTTTTGTAGAGCCTAAAGTAGAAGAAGGGTCAAGCCTTATAGTTGGCTTGGTGTCTAAAATGGTATGTTGAAGATGAGATGTAGCTACCCTTGGATGTATCTTGTTCTCATCAAGGTAATTTGAAACCATGTTGTTTCAAAACACCAACAATTAGCATGAATTTTGATGATACTACTTTGGGAAGTATCTTGAGCATTGAAGAGTATTGATATGTTGTATTCATGACTATTTTTGTCAGTAATGTCAACATATCATGGTTTCTGTAAATACAGGTTGAGTAGTAGACATAGATCTTGATAATATGGACAATGGTTTGATTTTCTATTGATGCATAGTTATGGACATGTTTGACATAGTGTTTTGATGATGCAGTCAAGTGTATAGTGTTTGAGTCAAATTTATACGAAAGATGTACCTAATTTATAGAGAGCAATTCAGAGATAGGGTATTGGGAAAGTAGTTCTTGATGGTTTTTCGCTATCTTAGATTTTAGATTTAATGAGGAGATGCATAGTCAGGCTGTGATAGAGGACAATTAGCTGATGATGTCAGTGAGTGTGCAAGCCTTAATATCACATGTGTGAAGTTTTTTATAGACTGTGAGCCAATGGTGCTATTGTAATTATAATTAATTAATTATCTTATTATAATTAATTTGGAAAACCTCAAGGCTAACTAAAGGAATTATTATTAAGTTATGGTAGAAAGGAAAGATGTTGTCCTTGATTTTAAATGGGGATGGTGTTTATATTCAAGTATTTGATCATTATTAAAGTGCAAAGTGCAAAAAGAAGTAGAGTGCTTACTGAATGCATGTAAGAAATTCAAGCAATTATTGGATGTGAGATTTGTGATTTGGTTACAAGATAAGAAGGAGCATAGGTCCGATTGATAGGACTAAGAAAGAGGAAGGAATAGTGCATTACCATTCTATTATTTTGTAATGAAGAATATAGAGATCATTTGGATAGTGGATTTGTTAGTCTTTCTCTTGAAGTTGTTTGGGCAATGGGTTTAGTTGTCTTCCACAACTCCTAACAGGGATTCAAAGTTTCCTAACAAGGAATTTTATGTACTAAATTTTTTAATAGACTCCTAATAGGGTCTATCCTCTAACAAGGAATATTTATATTAGTACATCATCTTGTGGGTACATCCCCACTAGGGTTTTCCCTCTGATCAAGTGCTTCCCTAGTTATTATATTTAGTGCTATTGTGTATTATTATTTTGTTGTGATTTTAGTTAATATTACTTATATAGTTAAGATTGTTTAAAAGGTTTATAATTATGATATTAGTTGGATAATTGATTCACTCCCCCCCCTCTCAATTATATCATTGGAGTATATAGTTTAATAGACTGTATGACATCATTATCAACCTAACAAAGATGTATTGAACCAAATTTTGTCTTGTAAATAGATTTTGACATCATTGGCATTGATGCCAAAGGGGGAGAAAAGGTATGGAAAATTGTATAGATAAATAATATATGTATGTAAGTCAAAGGGGGAATAATTTAATATATTTAGGAATTATAAGGAAAGATGGTTGATGTGATGATCCACAGTTTTCATGTTTTGAAATTTTTGTCAATTCTAATTTTGTAAACAATTTTGAAACATTTTGAAGTGATAAATTTCTTTTAGGACTTAGCCAATTTTCCTCATGTTGCCATCAATGAAAAGGGGAGATATTGTTGGCAATTTGGCTAAGGTAATAATTTGGTGTTATCATTTATGGAAACACAATTTTAGTATGAATAGAGGAGATCATTAAAAGGAAATCAAGGCAATTATTCTTAGGAAATTTTCTAAGGGTCAGATAGTTATCTAGTAGAGTAGGAAAAATTGTCTTACGTATGGATGACATAGTAATATTTGATATGTGCATAGTTTAGGATAGGTAGTCTAGAGTTTCATGATGAGACTAAGTGTTTGTGATAGTACAACAATAATTATGATCAATTTACCAGACATGTAGTATACAAGAAATAACATAACATGATAGTGAAATGAGGATTATAGCTTAAATAATTATTTTTTTATAAAATAATTATTTAACTAATTCAGGATGACATCCTAAATGTCAACCCTAAGTTAGCATGAATTTTTTTTGTGTTTTTCTAATTAAGGCCGACTGGGAAATTTTTATAAAATATAATGGTATAAAGGAAAAATTGTATTATGTGAAGTAGAGAGGAATTATATATGATATGTAAAGTATTATTAAAACTATGTGATGAGAATTTTGATGTATGATTAGAGGTATGTGAAGAGTAGTGAAAGTAAGATAAGATATTGAAGATATCAGTTGTAAGATGTTTTTGTATCTATCTCTATTTGGATAAAGGAACTGCATTGTATAATTGCATGTTTTGGCAATGGGCTCATCTTGCATACATATTGTAATTGTATACCAACTCATGATAGGGTCTAGTCCTCTAACAAGGACTATGACACTATATGTATTTACTATACTCCTAATAGGGTCAACATACTTAAAAAGTTACTTTAGTTTAGTTTATCATTTTGTGGGTAGCATCCCCACTAGGGTTTTCCATTGGCCAAGGTTTCCCTAGTTAACAAAATATGGTGTTATGAGTTCTCTTTATGTATGGTTATCTTTATTATTTAACATTAATGATTTAATTTTATATGAATGCTATGTATTAATTAAAAATATTTAGTTGTGAGCAAAATTTTGTAGCATATTGATTCAACATGCGCCCCCTCTTAGTATTACCTATTACTAGCAAATTCGAGTGAGAGATCAAATAGAGATAAGAATAGAATAGAGGCCTAAATAAGAAAAGTTAGTTTCTATTCTTAAAATATCATTTAACCTATTACCTTTCAACCATAGCAAAATAAAATCTCAAAACATTAATTGGACCTAATAAGTCTATGAAATCATATATTGTAACATTGATTAGTAGTGTTTTAAAGCCCTTTATATTATGCCACTCTTTCAAAAAGATCAAGGAGTGATACCATATAGATGATATTTTGGTGAAATCCTCTAACAAGATCACATTAACAATGTGTGTGTAACCTTTAACAAGGTTGGCTCCTAAGAAGAGCTCACTTGAGAAGAGTGAGTAATTTTGGATTGTCATTCCTAGGCAGTTTTTCCATTCATAGGGTTTCCACGTTAAAATTATGGTATTAAATATGTGAATGTTAATTTTTTTGCAAGTTATTTTACATATTTTTCATATTACTATAACTTGGTAAAAAATAAGTAATTGCAATGTGATAGGTAAGTTATTTTTCTGATGCTCGGTAATGCAAAGAATAGTAAGTTAGCAATTTGGAATAAAGTTATTGAAAATGTTAAATGATAAGTTGAATGATTACACCATGTGATTGCTAATAGATTTTATGAATTTTTATTTGTATTAAATTTTTTTTAAGGGACTATATGATAAATGGAAATACTTGATTAATGTCGCCCACCCTCCCCCTCTTATTTATCTAGTAATAAGCTCTCACACAACTTAGAATACGATACCATAAGGTTTTGATTTATTTAATAAAAAATAACTTCCCACCTTTACTAGAGATTTTTTTCCCTATTTTATCCTATGGAAATTTCTTTAGCGCTTCTTCAATGTTCTTCCTTTCCTTAAATATTTTTTTCCCTTCATGTAGTTGTCCTGTGATATCAGAGATGAACTTAGTCTTAAAAAGGGAAGAATCCCCAAATAATGTAAGATTGTTCTCCTTCCATCCTTATAAAATTCCTTCATTTCCTCTAGATCAAATCCATCGAGAAATTCTAGATATGACATCACTTCACCATTAACGAGTTGCTCCCAAACTAACAATTCATCCCTTCATTCATTCTAGCTGTCATGTTCCTACTTATTTGGATCAATGCCAATTATACTACTAGGAATCTTGTCTCCTTGGAAACTAAAATGTCTCTATAAAGTATTGTGGCTAAGGAGAAAATATAGAAAAATAACCTATAAAATAAGCTTGTACTCACATTTCCTATGCTCTGAGTCTACCTCAACAAATGATAATGACTCTTGTACATTTTTAGTGTATACAATATGCTCATTTAAATTATTGATGAGGCATTGTGTCTTGTTTGCATAAATATTTCCCCATAAAAAACAATCTTTTATTAGATTATCTTGCTATGATATCCTTCCATTATCCTATACATACAAGTTGGCAATGTAATCTACAAAGGCATTGGTTAGCAATGTGATCTACATAGGCATTGGCCTCTCTATACTCATGAGAAATAACAATTTTATGAAATGTATTTAAAACGAATCTAGCCGCATTAATGTTTTCCACAATTATGTAATTAGGAATTTTTTTCTTGTTGAGGAAATTAATAATTTTTTTGAATCTCCTTTAACCCAAAGGTAACTACACTTAATCACTTTGGCAAGTTATATAACAAGGAGGGCCCCACTAGCCTTAGCCACATGCCTAGATTTAGAGCCAAGTAGACAAGACCAATCATTTATACAATTAACATTTGAATCCTTAATTTTTCCACCTCATCAAAGTTTTCTTTAATCTAAACTTTAGGAGGACAATACAAACAAAATTCTATCTATGGTTATTCTTAATACTCTTGTTGAGGTCACATAGGAGCAGAGAATCCTGAGAAATACCTTCACAACATAGATTATAATTTTTTCTTATGGTGATAAATATTTCCTTGATACTTTTAATAGCTTTTCCAGCAACAACCCAATCTGAGGATTCCTTGTCTCTAAAAACTCAACTATTTATTGTTTTTTATATATTCCATCATATGTGGGGGTATGGAGGATGTGGAGAAGCGTTGGCTACCAGCTGGGCTAGGGTTTTTCCCCTAGCCTGTTCTTGGTGTTTGATCTTTACTATTTTTCTATTCTGTTTGGATTGCTAGCTACTGGACATAATTTGCATCAGTGTTTTTGGAAATCTTCTGCAATCTATTTTGGTTTGGGGTTTTATTGTTTGCATGGCAGGGCCTGAGATTTCTTCTCCGTTGGTGAGAACAGATGGTTCTTCTCCAACTATGCATGCAGTGCGATCTGAATTGTTTTATTCAAGGGAGAGCTCCAAGCTGAAAAAAGTTAATGGTTGTTTTCTACGTAGCCATGATTGCCCTGTTCTGGTTATTCCTCCAATGGCTGTAATGGAGGACATTGATTATTGGACCAAGCATGCTTTGATATGCAAATTTCTTGGAATCCAGATTTCCCTATCCGCTCTTGAGGCATGGATCCGTCGCTCTTGGCAAGTGGAAGGCGATATGGAGATTATGTTGGCAGGGAATAGTTTTTTTTTTGTTGCATTCTCTTGCATGTCTGATCGTGATCATGTTTTTGAAGGAGGCCCTTATTTGTACAACCATGTGGGGTTATTTGTCAAACCTTGGCATTCAGGTTTTAATTCTACTGAGGATCTCCCTTCAAAAGTGCTAGTTTGGGTTCGCTTGCCTCGTCTTCCCTTGGAATTTTGGCGTGAAGACATCCTTCGACAAATTTCTACTTTGTTGGGGAAGTCGACTATGATCACACATCAATCCCTCGATAAAGAGGTTATTTCTTATGCTAGAATTTGTGTTGAAATTAATTTGAATAACCCATTACCAGATTCTTTGGAAATTTGTCTAGGGGATTCTTCTTGGGTGCAGCAGTTAGATTATGAATCCCTCCCTTTCCATTGCTAGATTTGTCATGAATATGGTCATTTATAGCGTTAGTGCCCCTATAACTCGAGTTTCAAAGGAGTGGATGGTTCTACAGCTGGCAATGCTGGTGGTTTGGCAGATACTACAAGGAAAGGACAATCTCAAATGGTTAATACTACCAAGAGGATGAATCTGCAAGATGCTACAGGTAAGGGTAAGGCTCAAATGCAGGATAAGGATGGATTTACCCTTGTTTTCCCTCAAGCTAAGGGACGTGGTCAAAAGAGGCCTTTGAAAGAAAGATTATCTGATTCAGGTTTTAACCGCTTTGAGGTGCTAGATAGTATGGTTCTAGAGGAGGGTATTCCTCCTCCTATCTCTTCTGATCCAGTTTGCCCAAATGAGAGATCTGTTCCTAATGATGCTTGTGGGGCATCTCAAGTTGTAGTATATCAGAACTGTGAGGTTCCTATAGCTCCTATGATAGAGGCTCTGGTGACTCCTGTAGTGTTGGAAGATAATGATGTTGTTTTGGCTGACTTGGTTAAGGATGTGCTACCATCAGGTAAGGGCAAGGGATCTCCTCTCCCCTTGGGGTTGCTACCTCGACCCTTTAAGTGGGCTTCTTCTACTCCCCCTCTAAGGAGTGGGTGCAAAATAGACCAAGAGAAGATTAAACTCACAGGAGATATATTGATTGAGTCTGGTTCAGTGAAACCTTTGGATTCTCATTTTCCCAATTCTACCCAATGATGATTATTCTCTCATGGAATGTAAGGGGGTTGAATAGCATCCCTAGACAAAAGGCTATTCATAACTTGGTGGTTGATCATAGTCCTGATGTTTTTGTATCCAAGAGACTAAGCTCTCTATGGAGTCTATGGTCCAACATGCCTCTAGTATTTGGTCTTGTGGCAAATGCCAGTGTGTTGGGGCAACAGGCAGTGCTGGTGGTTTAGCTATATTTTGGGATCCTCAAAAAATTTCTCCTCTTGGCTAGATGTCTTCTCACTCAGCTCTCTCTATGGTAGCTTCTACTCTAGACTCAAGAGAGGTAATCATGGTTATTAATGTGTATGCACCTGTTGATCTTGTGGGAAAGGAGGAAATTTGGGAACATATTCAATATGTTAGAAATTGTCATCCTTATCATCCTTGGGTGTTAGCAGGGGACTTCAATTCCATTTTAAGTCTAGAGGAGAAACATGGTGGTTTGGCTAGATTGGGGCCTTCTTCTACTCTTCTTCGGCAACACATATCTCTTTTGCATCTCTCTGATGTTAAGACTTCTAATGGTCTCTATACCTGGAATAATCGTAGGACTGGTGTTGTTGCTATCTCAGAACGTCTGGATAGATTTCTTGTTTCTTGCTTTTGGGTTACTGGCACCCTTACTATCTCTTCAGAAATCCTTGATTGGAGGGGTTCAAATCATTGGCCAATCAAATTTTCCACTATAGGGGCTTATGTTTTGAAGCATCCTCCTTTTAAGTTCCAGTTGATGTGGCTTCGTGACTCCTCTCTTCATGATTTTGTTTTTTGTTGGTGGAAAGATGGTGCTCCTGCATATGGTACTACAATGTTCTCATTTTCTAAAAAGCTTCAATATGTTAAAAGGTAGCTCGAGATATGGAATAGGGAATGCTTTGGGAACCTTCACTTTATGAAGAGGCTTGCTCAAGAAGATCTTGATGTCATCACAAGGGAGATTAGAGATTGAGGTTTCTCAGAGGATCTTGGCAAGGCTGAATCCCTTGCTTCTAGAGCTCTAGAAGAATGGGAACTTCGAGAGGAAATTTTTTGGAAGCAAAAGGCTAGAGTTGATTGGCTCTAGGAAGGTGATCGAAACACTGCCTTTTTCCATAAAATAGTGCAATCTCGCTGAAATCAGAGCACTATCTCTTCTTTGGTTAATTCTCAAGGTATCCAACTGAATTCCTTGCCAGCTTTGTTCCAGGAGGCTATTTTGTACTTCTCTACCCTCTTCTCTAGGACTCTCCTCCTGCTGATAATGAAGAAAATATTATTTTGTCTTGTATTCCTTCCCTTATCACTCAAGAAATGAATGATTATCTCATGCATCCTATCTCTTTGGAAGAGCTGGAGGAGGTGGTCTTTGGCATGCCTAAGGGGAAGGTTCCTGGTCATGATGGCTTTCTAGTTGAATTCTTTTAGGAATTTTGGGACATCATTAATCATGATTTGTTGGAGATGGTTAAAGAATCCTATGCTAGCAAGCAGATGCTTCGAGCTTTGAAGTCTACATTCTTGACTCTTATTCCTAAGAGAGAGGGTGCTAATCAATTGGAGTTTTTTAGACCAATTGCCTTATGTAATGTGGTTTACAAAGTTATTACTAAGTTGATTGCTAAGAGACTAAAAAGGTGGCTTCCCATTATTATCTCAGAAGAACAAGGTGGTTTTGTTTCTTGGCAGACAAATTTTGGATGGGGTGATTATTGCTACCTAGGCTATTCACTCTATGGCTACTTCAAGGGAGAGAGCCATGTTTGTTAAGCTGGATATGGCTAAGGCCTATGATAGAGTTAAATGGAGCTTCCTAAGGAGTATTCTTCTTTCTTTTGGATTTAGCTCTGACTGGGTGAGTTGGATTATGAGTTGTGTTACTTCTACCTCTTTTTCTATTCTTATTAATGGTCAACCTTCTCAACTATTTGGTGCTTCTAGAGGCCTCTGCCAGGGTGACCCTCTCTCCCTATATCTATTCATCATCATGGCTGAAGGCTTGGGCAGATTCATTAAGCATTAGGTGTCCCAACATTCTATTCAAGGCTAGCGGTGGGGTAATGGCTTACCTTCTCTTTCCCATCTTCAATTTGTTGATGATTCTTCTCTTGCTAGTCTTGCTAGGATCAAGGAAGCTAAAGCCTTTCGACATGCTTTGGACGTTTATTTAGCAGCTTCAGGCTAGAAAGTTAATGAGCACAAATCTTTCATTTACTTTTTTAACACTCCTGATTCTATTCAGCGTAGGATTGTTGGTATCCTACGGTTTCAGATAGGTTCACTTCCTTTGACTTATCTTAGCATTCCTATTGTTATTTCCAGGCAGCCACGTCTCTTTAGGAAAAATTTGATTACCAAGCTTCAGGATAAGGTAAATCATTGGACTCATAGATGGCTTTCTACTGCTGCCCAGGTTACTCTTCTTCAAGCTGTTATCCAAGCTCTTCCTACTTATAGAAGCATGGTTCACGCTGCACCTATTTACTTTCTCAAGGAGTTTGATGCTCTTTCTCAACAATTCCTTTGCAGTGGTAATTTGCATAGTACTAAATATAGCTTGGTTAATTGGGCAACTGTTTGTAGGCCTAAAAAGGAGGGTGGTCTTGGTCTTCGATCTACTCTATTGAGTAGTCAAGCTTTGGCTGCTAAACTTTATTGGCGATGGTGCTCTGGAAAACATCAACTTTGGGCTCGTATTATCACTCATAAATATTTTCATGGTGCTGATCCTTGCTCTATTTCTCCACTTCCTCTTGAAGGTCGTGGCTCAATGGTTTGGCATACTTTGAAGATAGGTGCGATGTTGGTGAAGAGGGGTCTGTTTTGGATATGTAAAGGAGGTTCTCAGGATTTGTTTTGGTCTGATGCTTGGGATGGATTCCCTTCCATTATATCCATATACCCTCATCTTTAGCCTCTTTGTGACTCTTTTCTTGCTGCTGGATGGGATAAAGTGGCTCATTACAAGACTCCTTATCAATTGGAACCTATTGTTGGTTATAAATGGAAGCATTCTTCTAATTGGCCTCCTGGAGGTACAGACATGGATCGTCAGGAGCTTTCTCAAATTTTGGCCTCTAGAGAGTGTTCTTCTATGCTTGGTCCAAATGTTTTGGCTTGGGGCGATACCTTGTCTGGTAAATATCATGTCTCTACTGGGTATCAGGAGATAAGTAGACAATTATTTGGGGATGTTGAGGTCCCTTGGTGGAAGCAAGTTTGGAATAAAGTTTCTTGGTCCAAGTGCAATTTTTTCATGTGGCTAGTGGCTCACAACCATTGTCTTACCTAGGATAATCTTTGTAAACATGGATTTCAGGGCCCCTCTTATTGTGTTTTGTGTGGTAATGGAGAGGAGTTTGTCTCCCATCTGTTCTTCCATTGCTCCTATTCTACTCATATATGGTACCTTTGGTGGAGCGCTTGGGGTTGCTCTTGTCGGCATGCTTTCTCTTTGCCTGAGTTCTGGGCCCGCTTGGGTAGTGCTCCCTCCAAGTCTTCTTCTCTCCATGTTGCTTGGATTGCTGGCCCATCTTTCATGCTTTGGCATATCTAGTTGGAGAGGAATCATTGCATATTCCAAGATGTTCGGCTTGGTGTTTTGCATCTTTGGTGGAAAATATCACATTCTCTTCAGGAAACTATTCTTGTGAAGTGTGAGCTTGATGGGGGTATGGATCCAGTTGATCTTGCTATCTGTAATCACCTCAATTTTCATCTGCAGGATGGGATTGCAGCTCATAGGTTTCCTTCTATGTCTAGGCAGCTTCACCATTAGAGGAAGGGTTGGGTTAACTGAGATGGGCACTAGACTCCTCCTCCCTGTGGAGTTCTGAAAATTAACACTGATGGTTCTTCCCGTGGGAATCCTGGTCTGGCTGGTATTGGCAGAGTGGCTCGTTGTAGTTCTGGGGATGTTAAATTTTTCTTCTCAGTTCATAAGGGTGATTATACTAACAATCTCATGGAAGCTTAGGCTATTTTATATGCTATGAAACAATGTTGCTTGCAGGGATGGAGTAAGATTATTTGTGAGTCTGATTCCCAAGTGGTGGTGAACATGCTTCCTTCACAAGAGCCTAAGGATGTTAGTTGGCAGTTGGCCACTGTTGTTAAGTAGATTCTTTTCTTCTCTTCCTCTTTTTAGTTCATTAGGTTCATGTATATTCCTCGTGAATGGAATAGAACTGCTGATTGTTTAGCCAAATGGGCTTCTAGTCATGATCTGGGTTGGAATATTAGGGATAGGGGGCAACTATCCTTTGAGATGGTGCAAGAATTTGATGATCTTGTTGCTCAGGATTGAGCTCCTTATTGAGCTCTCCTTGTTGTATTCCTTTCTGTCTTAATAAATTTTTACCCCTCTTTTTGCATATGTGGGGGTATCAAATTCTAGACCACATTAACATTATCATTCTTCTCTTAGAAATGCCACTGTTTTAGAAAGTCTTCAATATTTCTAGGAAAAATCAAATTTAGCTTCCAGGGAGTAACACATTGGTTCCATATTTCATGAGGACAATGATGTTTGGAAAATATATGCTAGTTGGTGTTCTCTTCTTTTTTGTAGAAATAACATATATTGGATAAGGAAAAATCCCCTCCTACAAAGATTATCCAAGGTTATAATCTTATTTTAAATCATAATCCAAAAGAAAATACCTTATTTTGGTATAATTCCATTTATCCAACAACATACGCAAAATAGGGAAACAATGCAAGGATTCAAAAAATCTAGACTAGACGCTACTAAATAAATACCATTCATTTATGCCTTAAATGATGAAACTTTAATCCTAATTAATATGAAAGGCATTAACGATTAATTGAATTTTTTGAAGAATAGGATTGATACTCTGAAGATCAGTCCAACTCTAATTTATCCAATAGTCTGAGACTTGAGAACCAAAAGTCCTTTTGCACTAGTTAGTGCTATCAATGTTATCCATCTTGTCATTAGGTGGATCCTCCCACAACTATCAATCTTCCAAAAATATGATCCTTCTTCAATTTCTCAATCTCCACTTTTCTTCCTTTTTAGTAGTAAAATTTTAATCTTGAATGGATAGCCATGTAAAAGAACTACCTTTAACATTCATCCCATTTAGAAACTACTTGAAAGAACCAAAGCAAACAGATTTCCACAATCCATGAGTATTGAATTTTAATTTCTAGTGAAGATTGTGTGAGAGTTTTTTTCATCAACATTTCGGATCATACTGTATGATCCATCATCAGGATGCCACTGAGTCACTGAGAGCAAAAAATGGAGTGCAGATCTAGGAGAGGGAATAAAAAGAGGATGGAGAGGAGGGAAGGGGCATGGAGACCGAGGAGGCACGGAGGACGGAGAGGGAGAGAAGTCAAAAGAGGAAAATGCAAGGAAGAAAGGAAGAGAAATGAAAATAATAAGGAAACAAGAATAAAATAAGAATATAAAAGCGCGAATAAGTGTATATATATATATATATAAAATCGAAAAATTCCAAAACAGAAAACAAGGACAAACAACCAAAAAATTAAAGAAATAAATAACAAAAAATAAATAAAAACCTAAGCCAGTAACCAGGCAAAAACCAAGAAACAAAAAATTACATAAGTATTTCTCTTCCTTTCTTCCTTGCATTTTCCTCTTTTGACTTCTCTCCCTCTCCGTCCTCCGTGCCTCCTCGATCTCCGTGCCCCTTCCCTCCTCTCCATCCTCTTTTTATTCCCTCTCCTAGATCTGCACTCCATTTTTTGCTCTCAGTGACTCAGTGGCATCCTGATGATGGATCATACAGTATGATCCGAAACGTTGATGAAAAAAACTCTCACACAATCTTCACCAGAAATTAAAATTCAATACTTGAAAGAATTTTAGAAAAACAATAATTTTCTCTTCAAGATATGATTTCATTTATTTTCCTCTATATATATCCTCCAAATCTTGTTTGTTAAGAAGGCTTTATTCACATTCCCAATAGATCGGATACGTAGACCTACTACTTTTTTTGGTTTACATAATTAGTTCCACACTATGAGAGGCATTCTTTTTATTTCTTCCACTCTACAACATAAAAGGAATTTGTTGAGTTCTTTCAATTAAATCAAAAAATGTACTAGGAATTTTGAATAGGCTGAGAGAATAGGTGAGAAGATTCTATAGGAAGCCATCATATTTTTGGATTCCTAAATGGTAGCCTCCTAAATCATGATGGTATCATCTATGAATTTCTCATAAGTGTAGGATTGAGGGTGGCATAAAGGATTGAGGCCATGGATAGAGCCTTGATAAGAAAAATATGATAAAAATATGTTAAGACAAAAAAAATATATAGAAAAAAGGATAGGGGATAGGGGATCCGCCTCCTATAAACAGTTGACAAATTTGTAAAACTTAGAGGAAGCACCATTAACGATCATAGCAAGTTAAGGAGTAGAAATATTCTAGAATATGATTTGGATACAATAGTTATCAAATATAAAATATTTAAGAAATTTCATGAGGAAATACCAATCCACTATTTCATAAGCTTTGTAGAGGTACATCTTCATAAGGAAACCATTCTTTCAAGATTTAATGAGTAAGTGTACATTTTCATGAAGCACCATAGTAGAGTCCACTATTTCTACCTAGAACAAAACCATTCAACTAGAAGGAGATAATCTCTTAAAAAATTCTCAATAATATGCAAGTTAAAAATTTTGAAGTAATAATGTAAAAGGAATTATAGAGACTAATAGACCTAAACTAGACAACCTCATCCCCCTAGGTCTAAGGGTGGTAACATTAAAATTTGGTATTTTTATCACCCTTTATGAGACAAGTGGACCAGTATGTTTGTTTCCAAAATATTTCCTCCCTAGAAATAATGTCATGGCATTTAACTAAAAGGTTTATTTTCTTTATCAAAGAGATCTAGAGAGAATCCTTCCACTTGGATCCTATCTTGACAATATTTTAAGTTATCTTAGATTTCCTTCTTTTTTTCAAAAATTTTACCAAAGATATTATTCTAGACTCTAACACACTTCTTCACATTACCAAGTTTCTTTTCCAATCTAAACATGGTTGTACCTTCCACTTTGAGATCCCACCATTCTTTAAAGATATTCAAAATTGAGATGAGTTATGCACATTTTTTCAAACCTAAAAGGAAATTTTTTAAATTTTTTTTTCTAGAAATAGGACTAGCATTAAAAATAATGAGGTAATGGTCTAATTTGATCTTAGGGAAAGAAGAAAGAGAGAGATAATACATTTTTATCTAATCATGAGTAATAAGACCTCTGTCTAAGTTGACATGAATATGATCTACCCTTTCACTTCTATTATAACAAGTAAATTTCATACCTTTGAGATCCAAATCCATAAGGGCTTGCTCAAAAAGGAAATTCATGAGGTCAAGTTGATCATCCTAATAGCATAGAAACCCCCCAATTTTGTCTCAATAAGTTAAGACATTGTCAAAACCTCCTATAATCAACCATCTAACATCATTGAATAAGGATTTGTCTTTAGAAATTCTATTCCAAAAATACCTTCCTGAAAGATGAAAGTTATATAGAGCATAGATACTAGATATAACCCAAGAAAAATCATCCTTAAGATGTGTTGAAAATAGATTGAAAAGATCATTGTTTTGAGGGATTAATGAAAGAGGGAGATTTTTGATGATGACTATGTGTTTCAATCATTATTTTGTCACTGATGTTAAACCCACTATTTGTTGGTAAGACGACTACTTATAAGATTCAAGTACCATCACTTATTTGATTGATGAAGAGGATTTGATCAAAATATGTAACAATACCACCTAGAGGAAAGGTTGAGTTATGATTAGGTAATGAAGTACAAGGATCAGTTGAGATAGTGATGACATGATATGTTGATAATCTACTTAAGGTTACAAAGGTTAATTACACTAAGAAAGATTAGAAGAACAAGTTACACAAATTTTGTCTACCAAGCTTGACCAAGTGGATAATAGGTGCCGAGCAAAATCAATACAAGTTGAGTAGAATAGTTTATGTCGATTAAAGTTAAGTTGATGTTGAGCACCTATAAACTTTAGTTCGTGCCGAGTAATTTCATAGCGAATGTTGAGTAACACACTATGATGAGCATCAAAAGGTTGATAATGTTGAGCTACTACATTATTTAAAAGACTATGAATTTGATGAATCTATGCCAAAAAGTCTTTTTTCTTGGATTGTGTGACTAGGTGGAAGATAAATTTAATGAGCTAGTGGTACAAAATTCAAGGTAAACCATTTTTAGGCAAATTCAAATGGATTCTAGGAGAAATTTCTAGAGGTATGAGATATGGGGTAGATACAGTGTATCCTACCTAATCCATCTGAACCCTAAATTAGAACATGGAAATTGAGTGGGAAAATATCTTAATTTCCTATTTATAGGAATGGAAAGTATTGAAGCAAGGTTATCATGTGCAAGAACCTATGGGAGACAAGGAGTCAAGGGTTTTGCTTCATCTAGTGACCTAAGATAAGAGTCTGCAATGACATGTTAAGAAAGAAGGCTTAAGGAGATAAATGCTTGAAGGGTGAACAAGCTATTAGAGCTACAAAGTTTGAAGGCCAAGTAAAATTGAGGATTGAATAGAGATATGTAATCTACAAAAGAAGTTGTAAGTTGTACCAGATCAAAGACTCACTATTACTCTCTAACAATTGTACTAGTCTAGGTTAAATCTTTGGATTAAGGTTGACCTAATAGTCATTTGTAAATCCTTTAACTAGGTGACATTCCAAGTAAATGGTCTAAATTCCTCTAACAAGACTCACTCCTAATGGGGTGATTGAAATCCTTTAATAGGGTCACATTCAATAGTGTGTATTGTAACCTTTAACAGGGTTGGCTTTTCATAGGGAATCACTTCCAAAAAGTGAGAAAGAGTAGCATGTTATTGATGGTTTTTTCTAAATTAAGTTTCCACATAAATCATTATGTCAAGTATATTGATGAATATATTATGTTTCATGCTTTACATTTTTGCAAGTTGATTTGATAGTTCCTACAAGTTTTTAAATGATTGCATAATCTTATGGATGCATGCATGAATATAATTTTTATATGGGTTCACTAAGCTGTGAATAGTTTTATTTATTCACCTAGACCTTGGATAACTGATTCACCCTTCACCTGCCACTCTCAATTATTCTAAAGTATTCCAAAAATTGGTATCAAAGGTAATCTACTTGAAGAGAACTAGTTTAAAGGTACTAGAAGCACAAAGATCAAGATTTCTAAAAGAGAAGTACCCATGCTCAATAGAGATAACTTTCGTACATGGTAAAGTTTGATGAATCTACACCTTGGAAGACTTGGAGATCATGCAAAATCTACCATTTTTTTGGAGCATGTTGATCCTTTTGGTGCCCCTACTACTAAAGATATGAGAACAAAGAAAGAACACAATCAAGAAATGCTGGAGATTGCCTCTGCCCTCAGTTATGCAAAATTTGATGATATCAAAGGTCTTGATAGTGAAAAGAAAATGTGTGATGCCCTAACTACTATCTATGGAGGAGATGCAAATGTTCTTAGAACCAAAGCCAAAAGTCTCAAAGGTAAGTTTGATGATATGAGAATGGAAGAAGGTGAGAATATTGCTCAATATGTTAAAAGGATAAAAGAAGTTTTCAATGCAATAAAAGGAGCTACTAGTAATATAGATGATGATATTGTTTTAAGCAAGGTTTTAAGAACACTCTTACCTATATATGCTATTACAGTTTCTACAATTCAATAATTGAGATGTATTCCAGGGAATAAGCTATCACTTGAATGTCTAGTAGGTAGACTCACTACCTTTGAGCTATATAAATTTGATAATTACAAGTATGAAAAGATTGAATCTTCTTTCAAAGGTATCATTAAAGGAACTTGATGAGAAGAAGAAGAAGAAAAAGAAGAAATATATATCTAGTGATAGAGATATAGATGAGGAGGATGTTGAACAACTTCAAGCACTACTAGCAAGAATATTGCAAAAAGGTAAAGGCAAGTTGAAAGGTAAGTTACCCATCATTTGTTTTAGTTGCAGTGAAGTTGGTTATATTGTTGCTAGATGCCCAGAGAAGAACTATAGAGGTGGTGATAAATACAATAGTAGAAGAGATGAAGACAACAAGGACTAAAAAGACAAAGGAAAGAAGTCTTGCCACATTTTTGAAGAGGAAAAAAATGATGATTTTGATGAACATGATGATGTGGTGGTCTATGTTGCAATGATGAATGCATATAATGAAAATGAGGTAGCTACACTTCTGACTTGTGTGAACAAGAATGATAGATGGATCATTGATATTGGATGTTCACATCACCTGACTAGAGGCAAAAGTAAGTTCATTAATTTGAATTGTTATGATGGAAATAGTGTAAGATTTTGTAATGATGCACCATGTTTGACAAGAGGAAAAAGTTCTATGAAACTCACAAACAAGATTTTGTGTGACAATGCTTACTATGTTGAAGGACTTAACTATAATTTTTTGAGTGTGTCACAATTGAATAATTTGGGATGTATGGTTGAGTTTGAAAACAAGATTGCTAAGATATATGGCACAAATGGGAAACTAATTGGGAAAGATGATCAAACTAGAACTAATCTATTCTATCTTGACATAGAGGATGCTACTTGTCTTGTTTTAAAATTTGATGGTGTATGCCTATGGCACAAGAGGTTGTGTCATGTTAACTTTGATAACTTGGTCCATATTAATAACATAAAGAAAGTTAGATTTTTTCCTAAGTTGAAGAAGCTCGATAATGTAATGTGCAAACAACCTCAGTTAGGAAAAATGACAAAGTCAAGTTTTAAGAGTAAAACTTATACCTCTAAAGGAATACTAAAGATTTTTCATACTAACTTGTGTGATCTAATTGATGTGCAATGCTACAAGGGATATAAGTACATAATGTTATTTGTTGATAACTATTCTAGGATGATGACAGTTATGTTTCTAAAATGGAAATCTAATTCTTTCCAAATGTTTAAGTGGTACTTGGAAAGATTTGAAAGGGAAATAAGCAAATGTCTGAAGTGTTTGAGATCTAATAGAGGATGAGAATTCACATCAAATGAATTTGAGTTGTGTTGTAATGATATAGGAATCAAAAGAGAGTCATCTACCCCTAGAACACCTCTAAAAAATAGAATAGTTGAAATGAGAAATAGATCTATGATGGATTGTCCTAGAACACTCATGATGGATAAGAATGTTGCTCTAAAATACTAGAGAGAAGCTATAAGTATAGTTGTCTATACCTTGAATCATGTGCAAGTCAAGGAAGGTACTCATTTAACACCTTTTGAACTATGGTATGGATATCCACCCAATATATAATACTTTAAGGTATTTGGAAGTATATATTACATTATTAAAAATGTTAGGAAAGGAAAGGTTGATGCAAAAAGTGAAGAAGGTATATTCCTAGGATACTCCTGTGTGCTGGAAAAATGTACAAATTGCTAGAAGCCTAAGGAATCAAGCTAATTTAAAAGAAATTCACAAAAGCAACCAACAAACCAAAATTCCAACCACCTTTACTACTCAACAAGGGCAGCTATGTGTAGCCATTATTGGTGTATCTTTGATGGAGGGTGTGTTTGGTATGCTCTCACAAACACAACAATAAGTAAATTCCTTGTGTGGAAGTGCAAATGTGAGTGTGAGTGCAAAGTGAATGTGCAATATGATCCTAGACTATATGAAAAGAAGAATACTTTCAAGATATGACTATGGAGGAAGTCACACTCAAAGGTATTCTATGATGCAATGAATATGAAATTATGAAAACTATCTATGGATGCAAGCTATAATTAGAATGAAAACTAAAGCTAGAATGTGAACTAAATATGAATGCACAACAAAAACTAAGATGCAATACAAAATGTAAATCTTACCAACTATCAAATCACTAATATGCAGCCTATGAACTCCATGTAGAAATGTAGCTATAATGCAAGCTCTCAATGTGGTGATTCTAGACTCAAAGCGACGGCGTGTCAATGCAATCCAATAATCCTCTATATGCAATGCTTGAGACAAGGGTTCTATTTAAAGACTCTTAGAAAACATCTAGAGGGTGTCTAAAAGATAAGGATAAGGATTATCAATTAAACACCTTATCTCATATCCTTAGTTGGGAGGATAAAATGATGAGGTGGCACATGTGTGTAGAAAGTATTCAAGTTGTAGACACCATGTGCTTAAAAAGAAATGCAAACCCTTATGATGACAACTTATGAGAGTACACATACTCTTAGGCTTATAGATTAGGATAAAAATTAAATTAAATAAAATTTAATTTAATTTAGGTCTAGAAGAAATTAATAGGATATGGAGGATTTAAATATATAAAATTTATTTTAATAAAAAGGAATAAATGGAGAATCATGTGTTAAATTAAATTTAACACATTAAGGCTAGGAAGTATTTAAATTAAATTTAAATACTTAGGCCAAAAATGAACCTATTTAATTAAAATAATTTTAATTACATAAGTAGAAGAATGTGACCATTATTAATTTAAATTAATAAAGTCATTCTGGACAATTTTTAGTGTCTACATTTTGCCCCTCTTTGATGTGGTGTTGGCCCGACATCATATCAAAAAAATAAAATTTAGGTTGCCCCAGAGAAGGAAGGAGAATCCTAATGCCCCCTCACGAAAATTGTGCAAGAAATGTAAATTTGGGCAATTTTTGTGAAAAGGTCTTGGAATGGAAAGAAGGGAAAAAGGGAAAGAAGAAAAATAGGATGAAATATGGAGAAATCATGAGACAGAAACGACTCATAGTGGAGAAGGGCACAAACGGGGTCCACGGGGCCTACATAAGCCTCCAAGAGACCCATAGGAAGGTCATTGTCACACCACAAGAAGAGCATCCAGAGCAGCTATGGATTCGATCGAGAGATTACAGCTTGGTGAGCGTGTTCAGGAGCACCAGAGACCAGTTACGATGGGGGCACCGGTGAGTCATTTGATCCTCCTAGTATTTTGATAGCTAGACTAGGTTAGAGGCATTTATGATGCCCTAAATGCGGCAAAAACTGATCCTGGGCGGAGACAACAGTCTCCACCTTGTCGTCTGCACAGACGATAAAGAAGGGATATCGGTGCCTGCGGAGACGACAAGGAACATCTTGTTGTCTGCGTAGACACTAAGGCTACGACAAGACCAACGAAGACGACAGACCATAGTCTGTCGTCTACGTGATAGGTAATCGGCCTTAGAGACAACAGACCTTGCCATGTCATCTTCGAGAGTGGAGCGGAGACGAAATACACATTTTGCATAAGTGCAAACCAGTGTCTTCGCAGATTTGCATCTGCGCTGATCAGTGTCTGTGCTGATTAGCATCTCTGCCTAATGCAACAGAAATGAGAAATGGCAAGCATGAAATGCCCCATTCTAAAAATGAAATGACTGACTTACTGCATGTCCAGGTTGCAGGAGGGCACGGTGCTCTTTAGGTCACGGGAGCACTATCCACCGACCATGGTTATACAGGAGAGATTGACAGAAGCAGATTGGGGACACGTACGTTTGTGCGGACTAGAGCATGTTCACGAGTGGCTAGACTTGAGAGCTCACACAAAACAGCTATCGGCTCTCATAAAGCAATGGCATACACCCACAGGGAGCTTCCATCTACCGACAGAGGAGGCTACTGTCACTCTCTTGGATGTATGGCGGATCCTTAGAGTGCCTATTAGAGGCACATATCTAGAGTATATAGGTGAGGGAGCTGATCCCTTCCTGAGAGAGTTCTTCGGTAGGCAACGACAGAGACTACCAGTAGAGCGATCTTGGCTATCCTGGTGGGGAGCCTTGGAGCAGAGACTACCGAGACTGGTAGTATTTCTAGCTTCTTTGATATGGCGGATGTTACCAGATCATGCAAGACATGGGTGGCCTATTGGCTGGGCATGGGTGTTGAGCACCCTATTATAGGAGGATGGCAAGGTCTACTGTTGGGGATAGACCATCTTAGCAGAGTTGTACCATGATCTTCATATGTGTGCATACCGGACACAGCGCATGATGGGACCAGGACTGACACTACTGATGGTCTGGTCTTGGGAGCACATTGGGGTTACTCGACCCATCACACGGAGAGATACCAGGCAACCTGGAGAGCCATACGCATGCAGATATCAGCCTACTATCCAGTATACATTGACAGAGTCAGTGGGATTCTGGCGCAGGTTCCTTGATGAGATTATCATGTTTGACTGGACTCCTTATGATGGAGTGGAGCACTGGGGGAGAGTACAGGCAGTAGGGGGTGACGATGATACAGAGGATCAGATGTATCTCCCATTTACACAGACTGATTGCTAGATTATTGGTCGATCCGCTCATGTGATTATGCGATATATGCCTTCTCGGGTGCGATGATAGTTTGGGCGTATCCAGGATGTGGTTCCAGACAGATTCTTGTATCCTGTAGTGAGTCATGAGTATGGTTGGCTGTGGGGTCGGGGGGCGACGTTACGATTTTCTCAAGCATCATGGTTACCGATGGATAGAGTGCCATGGGTTCATGGTCAAGATAGGGGAGATGCTGGTATGACACCAATATATGCGCAGTGGTGGGAAGCACACCGGCCAGTCAGACTGATAGTGCCTAGAGTAGTTCCACCAGAAAAGTAGGCACAGGGAGAGGGAGATGGTGCAAGAGATGGGGAACAAACTGCTATGGTAGCAGTGCTAGCTCAGGGGGGCACAACATGGACCACAGGGTCGTAGGGTAGTTGCTAGGAGGGGTGTTGTAGTAGCACAGGTGCCACCACAGAGGGGACCTCAGGTATAGGCACAGGCACAGGCATAGGTACCACCACAGGTGCCTCCACAGAGACAGGTACCGAGAGAGGAGCCAAACATAGTTAGGGCTGAGTAGGATAGCCTACGGGCAGAGGTTGCTAGGCTACAGGTAGAGGTACAACTGCAGAGAGTCAGAGCAGATAGCACATAGGAGGCACTAACAGCTTTACAGGCATGAGTGGATGCAGAGTATTTTGTGGGTATGGCATTGTGTGCTGATGCTGAGGAGCTAGTGAGGTTATAGGGAGAGGTGGCTACCTTGCATGCCGAGCGAGCGACATATCAGGCTCAGGTCAATGAGTATCGCAGGCAGCGAGACATAGTGAGACAGATGGTTACGCTGGGAGCCAGTGTGACAGTGATGCAGGATGCCATCTCAGCCAGGAAATTTGAGGCACAGGCAGTACGAGAGGTAACTTATTATAGGTCACTGTATCATGATGACGTACCTGCCGACCAGCGGCAGCCTAATTTTGAGAGAGGGGCTAGTTCCTGGACCATGGGTGGCATAGCCAGATCAGAGCAGTCAGTAGGGCAGAGCCGACCACCTCGAGGGGGTGACACAGGAGGAGCAGGACCCTCATAGCATGGCTCCTGGATTTTGTATAGAGATCCGATATTGTGACAGATATGTGCAAATGATGCATTTGTACTATATGATTCTATATGTATTTGGACTGTACAAACATTGATTCTTTTGATATATATACATGACATGAGTTGATGATTCTATATGTGTATGAGTGTTTATGATGTATATGTATGAATTTTATGTGATGCTTATGAGACTGACATTTATGGTGCAGGATGTAGTGGTAACTTTTCTATATACTATATGATGCTTAACCTATGTGATGTAGATTGGCTAGCGATTATGAGACTTATGCATTATGATATGTATGTGCCCCTAAATGTAATGCTAATGCTAAAATGAACTAGACTATCTAATGAGTACTAAGAAATGTAATTTGACGAGTAAACTAATGCAATCTATATTGAACAATTAATGTAACTTAAAAGGATGAAAAATGAACACTCCTAAAGATGCAACCTAATGAATATCTGTCAAAATCATCGCCTATAAAGATCCAAGAGCATAGCATAGGAGGAGGACATAAATAGAACCTTGTCTCAAGCACGACTCGAATGAAACCCTATATTACATGGACCCTAACTATGTGAAGTCAAGGGATTCTGTTGTGTTTATGTGGAGAGCACACCATTATTTTTATTTTGCGAAAGAGTGTATGCATTATATGCTATAGAAGCATAAATGTTAAAACTCCTTTGCATAATTGCCCCCATTGCGGTAGGCATTAATATCTAAGACATACACCTAGTAAAACCATAAAAGGCATAAAGAAAATATGACAAACCAAACAAAAGAGACTTCATGACCAAGTAGTCATATATCTCACAGTTCCTGCCAAGATCCTTAAGTCTGGAAAAGTGAGAGTCCCCATATCGCCTACAGGAAGGACACAACCTACGGGGAAACGTTGGATCAAGTGTTTTATGGTAACATGATTATGTGATTCCGACAGGGGTTTGTGAAATGAATGAACTTCTCGAATCATTAAGCCTCCAAAAGGTGATTTTATGTGTATCCAAGTGTTGTCACTATCGTAAGAGTGTACAATAGAATGTGATTAAACAACCATTTGACAGGAAACATGCTTAGAATGGAAATGAAAATGAGGCCTCGCGGACAAGAGGTCTTTTGTTGGATTTAGCAACAAGCCAAAGACTAAGTACTACTCTACACAAATGGAAAAAAAAGGAATGATGGTAGGACATGAAAGGAATGGTTTGGATAGACAATGGATTGGCATTTTTTTTTTTTTTAAATTTTTTTTTAAAATTTTTTTTTTTGGGTTTTTTCAGGACTTTTAAAGACTGTACAGGATCTACAAATGCTCAAGCATAAAAGCGCTTGAGATGCTGAGTATTTATAGGTTCAGGGAGTGGATCCCCCTCAGGTGTAGCAATCTGATATACCCTAGAACCATATTTGGCTATAACAATGAATGGACCTAGCCAATTTGCTTCAAATTTTCTCTTCTTTTCACAGTTTTGGAGATTCCTCATATTATGTTGTAGCACTAGATCACCCACTTCAAATTTCCTCGGCTGGACCCTCTTATTATATTGTAGTTGGAGGCAATGTTGATACACGGAAAGGTGGTTAAGGGTACGGAGGCGTCTCTCATCAAGGAGTGCCAACTCTTGCAAGTGAGCAATTCGGTATTCTTCATCGGATATGAGGTTTTGTAGAGAGACTCTAAGGGAGGGTAACTCAATCTCAATGGGTAAAATGGCTTCAAAACCATAGATGAGGGAGAATGGAGTGGTTCTTGTGGGGGTGCGAATGGAGGTTCGATAGGCCCAAAGTGCGGGAGCAATCTGGAGATGCCAATTACGGCCAGCTGCATCAACAGTTTTCTTTAGGATTTTCAGGAGGGTTTTATTTGTGGCTTCAGCTTGGCCATTGCCTTGAGGGTAGTATCTGGTGGAGAAATGGTGGGTTATTCAAATTTTTTGGCATAACGTGGCTACCTCTTGGTTTTTAAATGGGGTTCCATTATCAGTGATAATATCTTGAGGTATACCAAAGCAGCAAATAATATAGTTTAGGATAAATTTAGAAATTTGCTTTCTGGTGATGTAGGTTAAGGGAATGGCTTCAACCCATTTTGAGAAATACTCAGTTGTGGCAATAATATACTTGTGACCATTAAAAGAATTAGGATACACTTGACCAACAAGATCAAATCCGCAGCGGGAAAAGGGCCAAGGTGTGATGGTAGGTTGCAAGTCTTGGGCGGGAGCATGTATCAAATCGCCATGCTACTGACAAGGGATACATCTTTTCACAAAATGATATGCATCTGCTTCCATAGTGGGCCAATAATAACCTGTCCTAAGAAGCTTTTTCGCTAACGTAAAACCACTAGAGTGGGCACCACAAATCCCTTGGTGAACCTCTTCTAACGCCATTTTGGCTTCATCTGAATTGAGCCATTGGAGGAGGGTTCCATCAAAGTGTTTCTGAAAAAGGGTATCACCTATAATGGTATAACGAGCAGTTTGGAAAATAAAGGTCTTACTTTGGTTTGGAGTGAGGGTTATGGGAATAGTTTTATGACATAGATAGGAAAAAATGTCGGCATACCATGGAGACTCAGGACCAACAATCTCGCACACCACTTTAGAATCATTCTACTCATAAGCAGGAGTAACAAGATTCTCAACGAGAAACTCACATTTTGGACTATATTCTGGCATGGCAATAATAGAAGCAATAGTGGCCATGGCATCTGCTACTTTATTGTTAGCCCTTGGAACTTGTTGAAAGACATTTTCTGAAAAGTGTTGCTTAAGATTCTCAACTATTCGGTGGTAGGGCAACAATTTCTCATCTTTGGTGTGATATTCATCAGTCACTTGTTTGATAACCAGTTGTGAGTCTCCAAAGACAAGAAGATTATTAATATTCCATTTAATGGCTTGACACATTCCTATCACTAATGCTTCATACTCAGCTATGTTATTTGTGCAAGGGAATGAAATTTTGTAGGACTTAGGAATTAAATCCCCTTGTGGCGTTACAAAAAAAACTCCTGCTCTTGATCCCTTTTGTGTAAAGGATCCATCAAAAAATAGTTTCCATGATATACTAGGGTCTATAGTCATAATGGTATCATCTGGAAAGTCTGCCACAATAGGGTGACTACCTGGAAGAGGTGCTTCAGCTAACTGATCTATGATTACTTGTCCCTTAATAGCTTTACGATCCTTATACACAATGTCAAATTCACTTAGGATTAAGACCCACTTTGCTACTCGACCAGTGAGGGTGGCTCTTGACAATAGGTATTTGAGTGGATCAATTTTGGCAATGAGAAATGTAGTATGATTAAGCATATAATGATGTAGTTTCTGTGTACAAAAGACCATAGCCAAACATGCTTTTTCAATAGCAGTGTAATTCAACTCATAACCAACTAGTGTTCGACTGAGGTAATATATGGCTTGTTCATTTCCATTATCATCTAATTGTGCCAGGAGTGCTCCTAAGGCAACTAAAGTAGCTGAAATGTACAAGATCAATGGTTGTCCTGCTACTGGAGGGACTAAGACTAGAGGATTAGTCAAATATGCCTTGATTTGTTCAAATGCTTTTTGGCACAAGCAATCCCATTGAAACTGATTTCCTTTACGAAGCAAATGCTAAAGGGGATGAACTTTATCAGCTAGCTGTGACACAAATCTTCTGATTGATTGTAATCTTCCTTGAAAACTATGAAGCTCTCTTAATGTGGAAGGAGGAGGCATATCCATGATGGCATTTACTTTTTCAGGGTCTACTTCAATTCCTCTTCTGGATACAATGTAACCTAATAATTTACCAGATTTGACCCCAAATACACACTTTTTTGGATTAAGGCACACTTTGTACTTTTCCAATCTTTCAAAAATAGTAGTAACGACATCAATATGGGTTTCTCTAGTCTTGGATTTTCCTAAGATGTCATCAACATAGTCCTCCATTATGATGTGTAGAACATCATGGAATATGGTAGTCATCGCGCATTGATATGTGGCGCCGGCATTTTTCAAACCAAAGGGCATGACTTGATAACAGAAGGTTCCCCAAGGCATGATAAATGCCATCTTATGTTGATCTTCTTCTGCAATCCTAATTTGGTTATAACCAAAAAGTCCATCCATCAAAGACAACATCTCATGTCCAGTTGTCAGATCCACTATAATGTCTATGTTGGGTAGTGGAAAATCATCCTTAGGACATGCGAGATTCAAGTCTCAAAAATCAAAATAAACATGGATGCCCCCAGATGCTTTTCCTACAAGAACAATATTAGAGATCCACTCAGGATAGTCAATGGGTCGAATGAACTTTGCTTCTAGCAGCTTTTGTAATTCTGCCTTGACTAGAAGTGCTACCTTAGGATGCATTTTATGCAACTTTTGTTTTACTGGCTTGATTTTGGGATCAACTGTCAAATGGTGTACCACTAAATCTGTATCCAATCCAGGCATATCCTTATAGGTCCAAGCAAAGTTGATCTTTCCTTTTTTCAAGAATATTGTCATAGTTTTTTGTTCTCCAGGACTCAAAGTGGCAACAATGTAAGTAATCTGTGGATTATCTTCTGTTCCCAAGTTTATTGGAATAGTATCTTCATTCAAAATGGATGACTTTTTTGGTGGCAAGGATCTAAATGGAAAATTCAACTCTCCCTCATCTGGCGCCTCTACAAGGTTTTCACCAGAAGATGCGTCCTTTATTTTATCTTTTTCATTATCCAAAAGCACCCTAGAAGGGTTTTCACTAGAGGATGTTTCTTTGATTTTTTATTTTTGTTTTCCTTTTCATTTTTGCGAATAAGAGAGTTGATTTGGCTACCAAAGTAGGCTTTTTCATCATATTGGATCTCATTCTCGTAATCTTGAAGATTCTTAAGGCCAAAGAGTGCCATCACTGCCTCATCAGACTTACAAATGTCCAAACTTGGTGGCATATCTTGAAGGTCCCAGTATATCATGTCAGGGTTAGTGAGAGGTAGATCAATGAATGAAAGGTCATTTATGGTAATGGTATGAACATGATTATTTAGGTCATCTTCAACATATTGGAAAGGCACTTCAAAGAATTCCTCCTCTTCAGTTTCAGATTCAGGTTCGGCCAAATAGTTGTCAACAAAGGTAACCTTAGGTTTGAGGGAACCCAAACCGCATCTTTTAGGATAGCTATTAGCTTCTAAGGGTTGTCTAATTCCATTTTCATTTGGGCCAAGACCAGTACCATGATATCCCATGCTTTCAACAATGGGAAGTGCTTTGACATATTTATCCTTAGGAAATTTCACAGGTTCGTCTTTGCCATCATAATATAACCAATCCAAAATATTATCTTCCATGTGTTCATCATTAAGGGAACCCCAATTTTCAAATGTCATTTTGTTAACTTGCATGGTTTCCTTATTAGTAGAGGATGGAAATTGTGAAGGCTTTCCAAGGGAACGAGGGGAGAGTGGTAATTGTCCAATACACAAGGAATTTTCAAACTTATACTCTCCCATTCCCAAGTTAGTAAAGGTGGTCTTTTCCACTGTAGTGCTGACTTTAGTATCTTCAACTTTCTCTTTTCCTTTACGAGAATTTGACCTCTCATGGGCTGCTTCTGGTACTGTAGGGGAAGCAGTTTCTTTAATGACAAGAGGCTTAGGTATAACTGCAGAAAACTCACTTATGGGACAAAGATTTTTCAGAGTACCTTCCAATCTTCTACAAAATTCAAAAGGTGTAGGATCCCCTAGAATTGTAACTTCTTGTCCTTGGTGTGGGAATTTCAAACATTGGTGGTATGTGGAAGGCACTACTTTGAGAGTATGTATCCATGGTCTAAGAAGCAAGATGTTATATGGCAAATCTAAATCTAGGACATGACATTTAGTATTGATAATGGCTGGTCAAACTTTGAGAGGCAACATAATAACTCCTTTTGATTCCCTTTCTCTTTCATCATATGTCTTTATAGTAATTCTTTTGCTAGAATCAAGGAGATCCTCTAGAAGTCCCAGGAAATGAATCATCTTTAATGTACAAAGATTTAGACTGGATCCATTGTCTATGAGGACTCTTTTTATTTTATGTCATTGTATGAGGACTTCAATATGAAGTGACATATTATGGTTGGGACTAGGAGCTTGGAAATCTTTATCTGTGAAGACCAAATGTTGTTGAGTGGCAAGGTTTCCAATCATGGTAGTGAATTGGGCGGCATTAATATTATCAGGGACACGAGACTCTAAAAGGGCCTTTTCCAAAATTTTCTTATGTACAGGTGAGGTGGTAAGAAGCTCAAGGATGGATATTTGTGCAGGAGTCTTACCTAGTTCAGATAATACATCATAGCGTGAAGCGGGCCTTTGTGGAGTGGACGGTGCAGCAGGCACGTGTGGAGCTGGTGAATTATTGTTATTAGGAGTAGCTGCTTGCAAAGTGAGTCTTCCACGTCGAGTGGTTGCATCAAAATCAGCTTCTTGTAAGACAAGGGTATTCACATGGGTGTCTACCCTTTCGATGTGACCACATAAGGAGTCAAAACCACATATATCGTTGGTATCTATTTTACAACACAAGGAGTCAAACCCTAATATGTGGTTAGTAGAGTAATCATAAGGTACAATGTTTGATGTGGAGGCTTGATTCGTATTATTGTTACCATCATTGTGATCGGGAAATGGCTTTTGAAATATTTTCAAACTTAGCATTCTTAGAGGAAGGACCTCCTTCCACTTCAATTTCTCCATTATCAACAAGGTTTTGGATAAACACCTTGAGTTTGAAACACTTATTGGTATCATGTCCTTTGACGCGATGGTATTTGCAATATTCATTTTCTTGATACCACCTAGGTTTTGGTTGATTTTCATCAAAAGCACGTGTATTAGGAAACACCATCAAGTTATGATCCACCACCTTTTGAAAGATGGCTTCCAGTGGTTCACAAAAGTTGGTGAATGTCCTATTTCAATCATAATCACGATTGTAATTGTTATGCAGAAAGAATCGAGTTTGCTGATTTCCCTGGTTGTCTTGATTTGAGTTATTGTTGTTACATTTGCGGTAATTATTGTTGCTACTTCCTCGAAGGCTTTTGACATCCGTAACACCATCGTGTGTAACACCCCTATTCTTAGACCATGATCTAGGCTTGTTATCATTGTTCGATTCATTATGGGAAGATGAAGAACTATAATGTTTGATGGTGCCTTTTTCTAAAAGTCCACTTTCAATGTTTTTACCCTTTTTGATTAGAGTAGGAAAGTCCTCAGGACTCGCCATTTTCAAGTGAAAGGACATTTCAGGTATCAAATTTTTGATGAACATATCTACAAGATGAGAGTCCTCAATTTTATATGGCATATGACTAGCAAGATGTCTCCATCTTTGCAAGAAATTGACAAAAGTTTCTCCATTTCATTGCTTAGTATTACACAAGTCACTTAATGAAACCTGATTGTCCGTGTTGTAAGAGTATTGTGCTATGAACTTATTTGCCAATTCATCGAAGGTAGAATGAGAATCCTTAGGCAAATTTATGAACCACTCAAATGTAGGGCCTTCGAGACTTCATGGAAAGAGTCTCTTAAGGTAATCATCACTGTATGCCACCTCTTGACACAAAATATAGAACTCCCTTACATGTGCGACAGGGCATGTTTTTCCCATATATTTGTCAAACTTTGGAATCTCAAAACCAACTGGGAATGGAGTAACAGGAACAGATTTATCAAAAGGATGAATCTCATCAATAGACAAGTGTTTTACCCCTTTATTGTTTGTGCTGTGCACCTCATTTCGTAGTTCATGAAACATTTGAGTGAGATGTGTTACTTCAGAGTTCATTTGGGCTTGTGACTGCTGAGGTGGTGGAGTTGCTCCATTTGAACCACCCTGTCGATATGCACTCATTGCGTTTGGCGCCAATGTTGTCACCATGGTGGTAGGCACATGCAATTGAGGTGAAGGTGTAGGCTGTGTAGAAATGACCATTGGTTGAGTTGGTGCTTGACTAATACCAAGTCCTCCTACATTTGAAGTTGTTGAGAGGTTTTGTGGAGCATTAGCATATGTGGCAAGATTAGATAGAGCATTGATGAATTGTTGAAAGATTTCAGGGTTGGTTTGAAGCGTTGGTTGTGGTAAAGTGCTAGATGTGGGCATTGCACTAGTTGTCACCATAAGTCCTTTTCCTTTGCTTGATGTTGGCATTGCATTTGAACTAGGTGCTAAGGGAGCACCACCTTTCTTGACTTGAGTAAATAGGATGTTCTCATCAAAACTTGTAGGAATGTTAACACCATCCTTGATCAGATTTAAGATTATGTCGGTCTTATTTGCCTTAATGGATTTTTCCATCATCTCTACATTGTAAGGGTCTGCAAGGAAGGTCTTAACCTCACTAGAAATATCACCGAAATCAATAGGGTCTTCATCTTGGTATACTTCTTCATCATTATCACCTAGATTGCTATTATGAAAATGTTGTTGTGGCTCTTGGATATTAGGCATACCAAGGTTCGGATTAGAGGGAAGCACATCCCCTAATGAAGTTGCAGCTGAGGGAGGAAGATTCTCCATTTCTGATTTCTTTGTTGATTCCCACAAATGTGTTTTGGGGTTGAATGTAAACCTTCCTGATTGTGTGTTTACCATACAAGAATGGCTAAATGATGAATGAAGGCTTAAAAAATAGAAAATGAAAATGAGAGCTCTTAACTTTAGATGATTAGTGGGTCAACTACCCAAATTTGAACAAGAGACCTTAGTTTAGCAAACAAAATGATATTGAAAGATAATAGTATCCTTTTCTTACCAAAGATAGTCAAATATGATCTTGTAGGCAAGATAAGACACCAAATGGATCCCTTACTATTTGGAGACTGACTTGTGGTCCCAAATAAGCAAGGTAAGGTATTGAGTGGACTGCTTACTATTTGGAGATTGACTTGTGATCCCAAATAAATAAGACTTGAGTATCTTTCTCTCACCAAAGATAGTCAAATATGATCTTATAAGCAAGATAGGACACTAAATGGATTGCTTGTGATTTGGAGACTGACTTGTGGTCCCAAATAAGAGAATGTGATTAGGATAAGTGTTTGCTTATGGATGTAAGGTCTAATGTCACGATAAAAAGATGTTTTTAGGTTTTTAGCTCCCTTAGAAGAAAGTTTGAAGATGGAAGAAATGGAAATGAATAAGAAAGACGAAAGTATGATGGCCACTTATACGGTTGATTCAATTTTTGTTTACGGGAAATAAGAACCTTGGGTTTACACCTAGGAAAGCAGACCAGTTTCAAAGTTTTCTATTATAGGTGATCCTATCGTAGCAGTCTTGCCTAGCTTCTTCTTTTTGAATGTCCTTGATCGTGTAGCTGAATTGTTTGTCACGGTGGGTTAGTCTCTTCCTTTCTTTTAGACAGGTGGTTTGGACAGTTTCACTTTCTTATGCTTGGTCTGGTTGACTTTTTTGGTCATGGAAAGAACAAAACAAGACTCAAACTTTTTGACATAAAAAATGGACTCAACCAAAACTCTAAACGTGACTCTAATGCAAAAACTTCCACAAGATGACCACGAGTCAAAGAGACCTCACCTAACCTATCTTACTGCAAAGGTTCCCTCACAATTTCACTCATTTTTTGGCTTGTTTGAAGTTTTTGTGTTTTGTATTTTTTTAAAATTTTTTTTTTTGATTATTTGAACAAACACACCAAACACAACAACAATCCTAATAAGGCTAATACTAGGCTATACAAGGCTTAGCTAAAGGGCATCCTCAATTTACACTAGGTACATGAGGCCCAATTCTGTAGATGAAAGGAAATACTGCCACATAGCTGAGGGGAGACGGTAACCCAAATCTCCTCCTTCACTTCCCAAAGGTATAAAGTTCTTTGGGGCTTAGCCAAGAGTGACAATATTTACACTTCCAAGAGAGGTGTCTTTTGATTCACCTCCCGATTTTTATACTCTGCTAGAACACTGGAGTTGAGGTCATCCCAAGGGGTGATAAAATCCCCAAGTAGGCCTCCTAATAAAATGAAAAGAAAATCCACTTATTTCTTGTGCACCCAAGGTTGCCCAAAGGCGTGAGGGGAGAGAATATGTAAGTGGACTTGGGGTTTAAAAGACACTTGTTTGTTATCCACAAAAATTTAGGTTTGCTACTCTAATTGAAGACACACATGTTTAGAGCATACAAGGTTCTTTCCAACTTTAAATAGCAGAAAATAAAATACTAAAAGAAAATGCTGAAAATGAAAATGCTGAAATGAAGTTAATTTTCCTTAAGGCTTTGGATGTGATTTCATTTTAAGGCCCAAATTCAAATGTGCTCTATATTAAATGTATCCATTTAAAATGCTCCAATTTCAAATGTGACCCAGTCTTTTTCACTCTAGTTCGTCCTCTAACATAAATCATTGACCTGCAAACTCACAAAATGCTCAAGAAAATTGTTAACCGTTAGTTTAAACCACAATAGTCGCAGACACTAATAATCGGAGACACTAAAACATGAAGACGTCAAAGTGCAGAACACAGACGCAAGAGTGCAGAGCGTAGATGCTAAAATGCAGAGCGCAGATGCCAAAGTGCAGAGCGCAGACGCCAAAATGCAGAGCACAGACGCTAAAATAAAAAGCGAAGATGCCAATTTCGGATCGCAGACGATAGATCACAGTGCGCTAATGACAAAGAAATAATCACAGATGACAAAACCCTAACTTAGATGACAGAATAAATTAGACAAAGCCGCAAAAAAAAAAAACCTAACTTTTTAGCAGTGGCGCAGATGCTTCTTCTCGAAGACGCTGATCTACGGAGATGCTGATATGCGGAGACACACAACACAAATGACACTATGATTATCAGAGATGACAAAACGCTGATCCGAACTGTAGAAATTTTTATTGGCGGACTTTTGAAGTGAGATCAGGGACGTGGGTCCCATCGGGTGTGCCAAAATGTGTGCTGAAAAAATGTACAAATTGCTGGAAGCCTAAGGAATCAAGCTAATTTAAAAGAAATTCACAAAAGCAACCAACAAACCACAATTCCAACCACCTTTACTACTCAACAAGGGAAGCTATGTGTAGCCATTGTTGGTATATCTTTGATGGAGGGTGTGTTTGGTATGCTCTCACAAAAACAACAATAAGTAAATCCCTTGTGTGGAAGTGCAAATGTGAGTGTGAGTGCAAAGTGAATGTGCAATATGATCCTAGACTATATGAAAAGAAGAATACTTTCAAGATATGACTATGGAGGAAGTCACACTCAAAGGTATTCTATGATGCAATGAACATGAAATTATGAAAACTATCTATGGATGCAAGCTATAACTAGAATGAAAACTAAAGCTAGAATGTGAACTAAATATGAATGCACAACAAAAACTAAGATGCAATAAAAAATGTAAATCTTACCAACTATCAAATCACTAATATGCAGCCCATGAACTCCATGTAGAAATGTAGCTATAATGTAAGCTCTCAATGTGGTGATTCTAGACTCAAAGCGACGGCGTGTCAATGCAATCCAATAATCCTCTATATGCAATGCTTGAGACAAGACTTCTATTTAAAGACTCTCAAGAAACATCTAGAGGGTGTCTAAAAGATAAGGATAAGGATTATCAATTAAGCACCTTATCTCATATCCTTAGTTGGGAGGATAAAATGATGAGGTGGCACATGTGTGTAGAAAGTTTTCAAGTTGTAGACACCATGTGCTTAAAAAGAAATGCAAACCCTTATGATGACAACTTTTGAGAGTACACATACTCTTAGGCTTATAGATTAGGATAAAAATTAAATTACATGAAATTTAATTTAATTTAGGTCTAGAAGAAATTAATAGGATATGGAGGATTTAAATAAATAAAATTTATTTTTAAAAAAAGGAATAAATGGAGAATCATGTGTTAAATTAAATTTAACAGATTAAGGCTAGGAAGTATTTAAATTAAATTTAAATACTTATGCCAAAAATGAACCTATTTAATTAAAATAATTTTAATTAAATAAGTAGAAGAATGTGACCATTATTAATTTAAATTAATAAAGTCATTCGGGACAATTTTTAGTGTCTACAACTCCACAAGAAGTAAAGCTTATAAGTGTTTAAATTCTAACACTAAAAAAATTGTGAAAAGTAAAAATGTGAACTTTGATGAATATAGAAGTAAATGAGACTGAACCTATGAAAAATTTAGAAGAATACAATTTTTTTGTATACTTTTATGAAGGGATTCCTACTAAAGAAGATGCTGCAAATCAAGTTACAAAGCAATAAGAAGTTTTAGTGACTTTCAAGACACACCCTATGAATGTCAAGTTGCATTCAGGAATTGAGCTACATTCATATGCTAAGTTAGATAATGAAGTGGATGCACATTCTAATTCTAAGATTAGTGAACATGGAAGAGATGTTGAGATATACCTAATAGAGATATACACAACGATTTTGAAGTTGAGAGACAGAATAAAGACACAAGAGCTAAGCCAAGATTATCCAAATATGTCAAAAGGCATCATCCTACTATAGATATAAAGATGCTAGACCAATGACAAGAAATAGATTGATAAGTGAAACATGCTTGGTAAGCATGAAGGAACCCAAATTAGTAAGAGATGCCTTAGAAAATGTTGACTGGAGTAAAGCCATGGAAAAAGAGATTGAACAAATAGAGAAGAACAAAACATGGAGTCTTGTTCCTAGACCAGAAGACAAAAATGTGATTAGTACCAAGTGGGTATTTAGAAACAAGCTAGATGAAAATAGTGAAGTTGGAAGGAATAAAGAAAGATTAGTTTGCAAGGGATATGTGTTGAGCTATCATTTGACATGATGCTAAATGGTAGGATTTCTTGCAAACTCCTCTCTTAAAAAGTTGATCTTGTGAATTGACTCAAAGGTTCTAGGTGATCTTGCGACCTACTTGAACCCACCCAGTTGAAGATAAATGTTAATGTTCACAAGGAGGCCATTTTGATTCATTTTGATTTCAGATGGAATGTACAATCTGCACACTATTTTAAAAATAGCACACAAAGAACTATATTTTTGTATTTTTTATTTTTTTTATGAATGCAATCTAACAATGCAACTAATATGAGCTCCTATTCTAACAAATGATTACCAAAGAAAATAATAGAACTTGAAAGAAAATAACATGAAATTAAAAGCAAATAACATGAAATTGAAATCCTAATAGACATAAGCTATAGAAAATAATACACTACAAGTTAAGATTTCAAAGAGATTAGTAGGTAACCAATGAAAATAGGAGCAACACTTCCTAGATTCCATTGATGCAATCGTCGATGTGAAATTTCAATAATTGAATGATGTTTCACTCTTCATCAAATTGCAAGGCAATAGAAAGTGCACTCATGAAAGACAAAGAGTTAGGCAGGCACAATTTGGTGATTTCTTCTTGAGCTTGATACATTAGCGAAATTCTGAAATCTTTAGCAAACACTAGAACTAAAAGATTCCACAACCAAAAACAATGCAATAAACCTTTGGCTCAATCATAATATCATGAACAAAATTCACAAAAAAATGACACATTCAGGCAAGAATCACTACACTCCAAATGCTAGCACCAAAAGCATAATTTTACTACATAATAATGGTGTCATTTGTTACATATTACAATGGGGTATTTATAAGAAATCATCTCCTCAATTTGTGCTAAGAGTGAGAGATATCTTCATGCAATAAAATACTTTTACAACTATAAAAAAAACTAAATATATACAATCTAACAATTAATCTAGTGCTTAGAGGGACTCCATCCATAATTTATTCAATAATTAGATGCATGAGTCCTTTACATGTCAAAAACAAAGGAATTATGAGAGAGAAAGCATGAGAAAGCTCCAAGCCAAAGTAGAAGTGTTTGGAAGTGCCAAAAATAGAAGCTAATCCTTCTCTAGGCATGTGTCAAAGTTAAACTACCATCAGAACTCATTTTTGATGCATGGAAAGTGCCATTTTTGGAACAAGTAGTTAACTATCGGTGCACATCTAAATTGTGGAGTTGTAGACTTGTGTACCTATGGAGCTATGGAGTTGTGGACCTCAATAGGGTCAAAATCTCAAAATTTTACCAAGTGTCAAAATTCAAATTCTAGCATCTGGGTTTTGTTCTTCTTCATCCCAAAGCTATGTTTGGATGTTTGTCCTTGAATTTCTCTATCATCTCAGTAATTTTGGTTGTATTTAGTAGATCTAAAGCTTCATATTTATCTTTGACCTTCTTTCTATAACTATATACCTCAATCTGGGTGTCAAAAAAATCTTTCATTTTGGTATCCGATTCTAATAATGCTTCTTTAGTTTTGAAGGCCTATTAGATGTCTTCATCATCTGCAACCTCCACAAAAATATTCCTAAAATTTTCCATTACTATCTTTATAGGTAACAACTTTTCTCATTCCTCATCTTCAAAAAGATCAAAGCATGCATCACTATAGTGTCTCTCTACTTCCAAAATTCCCTCTCGGGCTTGATCCTTGAGTCAATGGGTCTCCTCATGTAATGTTCCCATTACTTTATTGCTATCTTCTATCTTTTCTATCTAGTCATAAATCATATCTAATTCTTCTCCAATGTATAGATAAATAAAAACTTGGTACCTTTTCCAATTTGTGGCTTGTAGAGTATGTAAATCCTTACTCCAGGCTCGTACTTCATCCATAATACTGAAGTCCTACTTCAAAATTGCTATGATCTTATTTATGTTCTCCTATGTAACATGTAGTAACTTTAAATTCCCTATGATGATCAAGATACCTTTCTTCTTAAAAATTTCCCACCACTACTAACAAGCTTTCAAAAATGGATCAATGTGCAACACTACCCCTTCTCTAAGAACAGTATGCAAAGCTTTCTTGGGGTGTTCAGGATCCAGAGGATCAACTACTTCTGCTAGATATCCTTTTAGGATCTCAACCTATCTTCAACATGCTTGAAGTTTGGCCTCATCCTATTCCATATGCTTGAGGATGTTTTTTACTCCTAGGGTCATCATCAATTAGGCCAAATCTCATGTAGGCCTCCCAAACATAACATCCCTCATTTCATAATCCTCAAGACCAAGGCCTTCCACATCTATGTCTTCAGGAGGGACAACTACTTTTGAAAACAATTCCTAGTTCCTTATGTTGGTGAAAAATTCCAATTGCACTACCTTGTGTGATGGAGACTCGAGTTTATTCAAAATCTCTGCAATGTCACAAATGTCTTCCACTAAAGAACATAATTGAAGCTTAGTACTCAGTATTTCCTTTTAGATCCATCTAGGAATGCATCTTGTTGTGGACATAGCACTTGATGATGAAGGGGTATGTTCTACAATTTTCTTCCCTTTGTCACTCCTACTCAGAGTTGTCTCTTTTTTTGAGGACTCCTTTTCTATGGTCTTAGTCTCCATGGATCCTATAGCTTGCACCTCAGTGTCTTAGGAAGGTGGTTGAGAATATTCCACCATTTGTCCCTCCTTTGACACTTCATCAATTTCCATTTGTTCTGGTCTCTCCTCCTATGATGGTTCCTTCTAAACTTGCTCTTCTTCCAAACTCTAAGGTGTAGGAGTCACTGAGCCCTATTCTACCACTATAACTCATGGTGGAGATGGAGGAGTAAGATCAAGACCCTATGTATCTAGCAACATTTTCATCTAGTCTTCTTATTGAAGTTCACCTGTAGAGGTGTCCCTGATCTTATCCCCAATCAACTCTATACCTATGAGCATAAAATAAAAATCTAACACTGAAAAAATTTCATTGCCCTCTTCACTCTACTCATCCACCCACTACTATAATTCATCTTCTAAGGAAGAGAGTTCTAAGGGTTTTTCTTGGGTCGATGGCAAGGTACCCGTGGCACTATTTCTCCTTTGTAATTCTATGGATCTTGCTAGTTGAGTTCTTCCCTATAGGAGCACATGTTCCTTTTCCCTTTCTGATTCTTCTTCTCCTTCCTCTTTGTCTCCCTCCGGAATGCTTTCAGGAATAGATGGGGAAGGCACCAATCTTCTATTGATCCTTTGCCCCTTTTTCATCTGGATCTTAATCCTCTTCTTTTGTTTCTTATAAGTAGAAGGAGAAGCTATCTCTTCTTGCATAGAAGGAATGGAGGCCTATGGAATCTCTCCCTTTTCTAGTTGGCTAGGTACAATGGAGGAAAATTAAGGTTTATCCTAGACTTGAGTAGCTCCAATATCTTTGGACCCTTGTGTACTCTCTTCTTGCTACTGGGAAGGCACTTGTGCTTTAGCCTATTCTATTTGAATCCTCTGAGGGGAGGTCCTCTTTCTTTTTTCCTTTCCCTTCCTCTCTAGATGGTGAAAATATCCAACTGGGTGATCAAGTTGGTACACTATCTTTGCCCTGATAGGAGACTGGGCTGTAAAGGTAGGAATTGTTACTTTCTTCCCTCTACCTCCTTTTGGTTGGGCATGTGTATGGAAGATTACTTTATTAGGAATTGGATCAAATGGAAAAGGCATCTTGATCCAATACTTCATCATTCTGATGACATGCCTTGCCCAATGATTAATATCATCGGCCTCTTCCCTATCAACCTTAGCATTCATAATGGTTCTTTCACCAATTTTGTCTATGTTAAATAGGGGGTCCAGTAACTGCTTCAAATCCTGCTACCTTATCTCCTCTAGGATGTTCAACTCAAGCACCTTCTCTTCTATATACAAAGTCATCCAACAATAGTGCCTTATGCAAACATTGTAGTCATTAGTTGCATTCATCTAGTGATCCATAACAACATCTTCATGATGGAAGTCTTTTCCTGCTAGACTCTCCACTCTCCTATTATTGTCAAAGTATGGTCGAGGAGAGTTATACTCTTCAAGGGGATAATTCTCCCATTCCTACTCAAAGGATGGAATGTCTTGCTTCTCCTTCACCTAATATGGTCCAATGACCAATGGCCATGCCTAGCAAGGTCTCTGTTGTCTCTTTATCATCTCATAGGCTGACTAAATTTGTCGAGTAACCTATAATAGAACCAATTTATCACTTGGATATCTTGGGAGCTTTTTTAGGATTGATGGAGGCACCAAATACCCTAAGATATGTGAATGTTTTGAACTAGATAAAGTAGGCTCCATGAATAGTAATCAATGCTTTGGCTTCATCAGATAACCTCTTCCCATAGTCTCCTTCAATGAATTGAATGATTGCAAAATGAACACTTCATTCATAATTCTATATTATTTGCTCTATACTGAGAGCTTTTTCTTCACCAGCTAAGGGTAGACTATGTTTGGCCAGGCATTGGGATCCTACATATTGCCTCTCCTATACAAATCATAATAGTTTTTTGCCCTTGTTGCAAGTAGGTATACCATATAAGAATTCATGTAAACCTTCTTCTTGTCCTTCACCATCTTCAATTGCTCACACAAGTTTTCACTTAGTGTGGTGGCCCAATCCAGTGGTATCTTTGCATGTCTAATGGTCTCAATGAAGTTGACCATGAAAGTATTGAGATGGCCTACTACGGGTAAACCCATGACTCTACTTAAAAGAATAATAGAGTATCAAATGTTCTCCTTCATGTATCCCTAATTCATGTCAAATTTTCCTATTATCCTTCCTTGAGGAGGCTTCTCAATAAGGTAAGAGGATTGTATGATGTCTATCACCTCTTGTTGGTGCTACCTATACCATCTTTGTACCACTTCATATGAGAGTCTAATGAACTAGTCTACTTTTGGGAGATGGAAGACCCTCTCAATTTTGTCAAGTTGTAGATCCAACACAACCTCTCTAGTGACACTCTTGATGACCCTTTCTTCAAGAACAAAACACTATGCTAGGGCCATGATTAATTTTGCTAATTGTACTAATATTGGATGCGGCACTATGTTTACTAGTTTGGAAAAAATCAATGAGGAAACTAGAGCTAATCTTTTGGTGGTCTTGATGCAAATTCTTAAGAATTATCCCAAATCCATGTGTCCTAGGTCGGTATCTCTGATTTCTGCATAATCATCATAGATTCTCGACTTCGAGGGTATGCCTTGAAACTTGGAAACTAAGAGTTTGGGTGCTACTCCAGATATGGAAACCATTTGATCACCTACACGTTATGAGAAAGACATTAGTTAGTTGACAAATAAAAACTAATTGCAACAGAAAATGTTTAATTCAAAAAGAGTGTTGAATAATTAAAAAAATTGCATCCTTTTGGGTTTATTTCATTTCTATTATTACTATTTTTTTATTTCATTATATCCTCTCTTTTTTTCTACTTTTTAAAAATTTAAATTTTTAATTTCTTTTTTATTGCTATATATATATTTTTTTTTTCAAATTTTTTTTTAAATTTAAAAGTGGGGCAAAAAAAGTGAATGTGTGCATGTGGTTAGGGTTTGCAAAGCTGTGTGGTGGCACTTTGCTAAGGTAGGCGACAGATGATGGTGCATCATGATGAAGGGAGGTGTGGCAAAGGAATTTAGGCACCATAGGTGCAAAGTGAGCAATGTCCCAAGCAATGAGTATCAAGTGTTGCAAGCATAGTGTGAGCACTACAGGCACAATGTGTTTGGCACTGTGAGTGTGATTTCCATGGGTGCAGTGTGTTTGGTACCATGGGCACAAATGCCTCAGGCATAATGTTAGGGTTATAGGCACAATGTTGGTGCTATAGGCACAGTGTGAGCAAGCACTACAGTGGTGGTGGTGCAGGCATAGAATGTTTAGCACCATAGGCATAATGTGTAAAGCACTGTGGGCAGTGAGTACCAAGCACCATGGGTAGTGAGCATTTACCTTGTGCAGCATGAAGAAGCCCTAATGAAAATGAACAAAAAATGTTGACTATTGAGGGGGGTAGGGGTTTTATAAGCCCCTGCCCACATGGGGTGCATATTGTGCCTTAGAACATGTGCATAGGCATGTGGTGCACCCCTCATGGGCCACATGCATGATTTAGAATTTTTTTTTTTTTGACTTTTATAATTTTTATATATTTTTGCATTTTTCAAAATTTTGATTCTTTTGTGTCCTTTTTTAATTTTTTAAATTTTTTGGGGTTTTTCTATTCTTTTTTTGTGTTTTTGTCAACCTTTTGACTCTAACATCTTTTACCGACTCTTGAACTGTGAGTTTGGGAGTCTCAAAAAAGTATGGGCTCCTCATTCCTGACTAGGAATGGGGCATGTGTTGTGAGACCACAACAAATAGCCCCAAAAAAAGGAAAAAATGACCAAGGCATTTCTTCATCAGAAAACATTCTTTCAACATATGTCAAACACCAACTGAACTTTGAACATCTCAAGCATCTTTCAGATGACTTTGCAATCAAAATCCTAGAATCTAAAACCTTCGAGCTCATGTGTGATTCATGTATTCATTCCCTTTGATATGTCAAGATGCATTCGATCAAAGTTTTCTGACAACTTGGAAACAATTTTCCACTTCACCTGGCTCATTCATTCAGAATCTCCACGAAGCCTATTCATCGATCACTTACTTGACCAAATGAGAGAATCAGTTTTAGGGCTCTTGGTGAGGTGTCATGTTCTTTTAGCTTTCTAGAAAATTTGAATAATTTCTCGATGACATTCAAAATTTTACTCTTGATGAAGCAATATTTAATATTTTGGATACAAGATACTTTCTTTTGAAAATGTATTCTTTTCCATTTCAAAATTTTAGAATCCTTCAGTCTTAACATTGTATTTTTTCTCTATTTTCTCTCTCTCTCTCTCTCTCTCTCTCTCTCTCCCTCTCTCTCTCTCTCTCTCTCTCTCTCTCTCTCTCTCTCTCTCTCTCTCCCTCTCTCCCTCTCTCTCTCTCTCTCTCTCTCTCTCTCTCTCTCTCTCTCTCTTATCTTCTATATCTTAACTATGCTTAGACTATGTAGTCAAGACATCAATGTTGTTTCTTAGATTTGATCTCTTGGGAACATCCCTTGAATTCCTCTTTTAGAACTTTTTAGAAACTCTCATGCCAAACAATGATCTTGTTGGAGTTGATGAAATTCAACTTTGAAGATGCCCAAGATCACCTGCATGCAAATATCCTATCAAAGGGAAGCCAAGGAAGGAGGAGTGTGGAGCAAGGGAAAAACCCTAAACAGACATGAGAGAGAAAAGATATTGCAACACAAAAAAAAATGTATTTACAATATGCTAAATGTCTTGTGAAATACAATAAGGGAGAGACCGCTTATAAAGGCCTCAAGGAATCTCCTAGAACAAGCTAGAAGATGCTAGGAGATAGGTGTGACAACTAAAGATACATCCACATGAGGTAGAAAGTCCTCGAACAAGGTGAGAGGATAAGTATGACTTAGGAGAGAACAAACTCATGTATTGTCAACAACTTATAACAAACTCTTAGACTAAAACTAATTAATGAATGCATTAACCTAAGTAAGCTTAAGTAAATAGAATAAATAATAAATAATAAATTATTTACTCTAACACCCCCCCTTAAGTGCAAGTTAGGAAAATGCCTTAAGCTCACAAAACTAAGATGAAATGTAGAATGGGTCTCAAAAATGAGGCCATGTTAGGTACCCATGTACAAATGCAAAAGATGAAACCTTTGAAAATGGGGAAAGAGAGAAAACCACGTGAGAAAAACCCTCCCCCAAAAAGAGGTGAGAAGCTAGTGAAGAACTGAAGAAGCCTCCAACTAGGTGAATATCCCATAAATAGGAACAAGGATTGATCATGAAGAACATCACTGAAGCAAGAAGAGCCATAAATCTACCATCAAGAAGAAAATTGCTGATCTGAAGAACCTCCATGGAAGAAGAAGGCATGAACTGAGCATCTCTATATGGTAGATGATCCATCTCACCAAAATGCATAGGTAGCTAGCCACTGCAATCGCCTTGTATATAGGATCAGCCATTGAATACATAGTTCACACTATTGAACCATCAAACCAAGGATGCATTAGAAAAATAGCATAACCCCATCTTAATGTAGACAGGGTGAGATGATAGGCAACTAAGAAGGTGGGCCAAAAATCTCTTGCAGACGAACCAAGAATGACCATAGAGGAAGACATACAAACACCCATAAAAATATGGTTAAACTAACTCTATATGGGCTAATGTCATGGAAAGGACACTCACTTGACAAAGGGAGAAGGCCTAAAACAACAAACAACTATCCCCCTCATGGTGCTTTATAAAAATAGTGCATGCACAACTAACTCAAAAATAATGTTCATTAACCTGAAATGCAAAAGTGACACTTTATCTCAGTGCGTATACATAAGTTCTTAGAAGTGATGTTTACAATGATCAAAATAGGAAAAAAGCTAACAAAAAAGAAAGTGCAGCCCAAACAAAGAAAACCATGCTAGGAAAATGAACCTCAGACCTAAAACACCCATGATATCCAACATATAGAAAAAATGTCAAAACAACGATAAAAAGAACATGGGGTAGAATCTAAAGGAAATGATAGCATTTATAAAAAGTAGACAAAACTAGTTTTTTAGAAATATAAAGTTTTCAAAAAACTAACATGGAACGCAAAAGATATGCATGTTGAAGTCAAAAATAAGAGTTTGGACTTTGACTAAAAAAAATGGGCAATAAAAATGCATCAAAACCTTAAAATACCTACACCAATGTCATCGTCTTGGAACCAGCTTTTCAACACTTCTTTTGGATGGAAAAAATACCTCGGTATGCTCAAGTTATTGCCAAAAAATTGAAGGTAGGTATAAAAGGACCTAGGATGAGAGGTGCAAGAAGTGGATGATGAAGTGCTGATGTCAATATATCACTATACTAAATTTGATTGTCAGTGGCTTGTCATAGCAAAAAAGAAGCCATGTTTCATGCCATGTGGTAGGTCGACGTAGCAACCACGTGGAAAATGACTGATGTGGCAAGGGTGACATGGAAGATCCACATGGCACCAGGCCACATGTCACCGTCACATTGGCTACTGGTGCTAATTGTAAATGCTGACATACTAGCTGAGTGTGCATAGTGGAGGTTGAGTGGTGGGAGAGTTGTAGAATTTGGTGGAGCTACCAAAGTAGTAGAAATAGGTGGTAGAACTTGAAAGCACCACAGAGGAAGGAACTGAGCTGATTGACAGAGAGTGGCAGACAGTCGGTGGCCAGGCCGTGGGGGTGCTGCGGTTGTGCAATCGGCTATGGTGGCCCATGAGCTAAGCACCAGTGGCACTGTGGCGATCGCCTATTTAAAAAAAAATTTAAATTTTTTTTTGTCAAAAATCATCTGTATAGTTGTATAGAAGCCCTAGAATGAATTTTTTTTTTTTCCTCCCAGAGGTCTGTCTCCAAAATCAAAAAGTTTTATGTGAATCCTGACTATAAATAGCTTTCTGGATCCAATGACAGTGTCCATTTGGGCCCAAAGTGCTCCAAAAATTTTATGTTCCCTTGATTTGAAGAAAAATGCACAAAAAAACTAGGGTTTGTGACTTCAAATCACGGCTTCAAAAATCATTCAATGAAGCAGCAACAAGAAGGCTCTGATACCATGTTGGAGTTGATAAAATTCAACTTTGAAGACTTCCAAGATCACCCACATGCAAATAACCTATCAAAGGGAAGCCAAGGATTAAGGAAGAGCATGAAGCAAGGGAAAAAACCTAAATGGACATGAGAGAGAAAAGATATTGCAATACAAGAAAATATGTATTTACAATATGCTAAATGTCTTGTAAAATACAATGAGGGAGAGACCGCTTATAAAGGCCTTAAGGAATCTCCTAGAACATGCTAGAAGATGCTAGAAGATAAGTGTGACAACTAAGCATACATCCACATGAGGTGGAAAGTCCTCAAACAAGGTGGGAGGATAAGTATGACTTAGGAGAAAAAAAACTCTCGTATTGTCAACAACTTATAACAAACTCCTAGACTACAACTAATTAATGAATGCATTAACCTAAGTAAGCTTAAGTAAATAGAATAAATAAATAATTATTAATTATTTACTCTAACAAATCTTGGCAACCTTTCTAGGAGACCCCTCCTATTTGAACCAATTGAAGTTTGGATTGTCCCTCATCATCTTTGACTTCAATTTAACAAGACCTAAACCATCAAATTTTTAAATTTGCAAAGTTTTGAGAACTTTTAGGTCTAGACTCCTGATTTCTAGACTAAAAATCCCCTATTTCCATAAGGAATTTTCATTGCTCAGTTGGTATAAGACACCCAATCTTCCAAATATTTTGACAAAGAAATATCTCTTCCTGAAATCAAAACCAAAGAGTGGTTAGTAAAATCTTTAGAGAAAATCTCAAGTGTGCCTTACCCCCTAGGACTAACATAACTTTGAAAACAAAACACATGACTAAAAGGAAACACACAACATGAAATAAAACACACTTGCAGGAATACAAATCTAATCTAAATGTAGAAATAAAATCTTACTATTTTTTTTTCTTTTTTTTTTGGTGTCTTTTAGGCCTCAAAATAATGCTTAAAAAACTACCCATTTATAGGCAAGGGATGAAATTCCCCCTATAAGGAACTAAGCCTAAAAGTATTTTCTCTGAGAATTTTTGTGATTTGATAAGGGCCCATCCACAATTGTTGAAACTTAGTATGCCCACCTAAATTTTCTTTTTCCTTATCCCAAAGTAGAAAAATGTCAAAAATCCTAAAATATTTTAATCATGGCCCTTTTGTTGCACCATCTTTTCACAACAGCTTGATATTTAGCCATGTGCTTCAATGTAGCTATCTATTTCTCATCCATCTCTAAAAGATTCATCAATTTGATTCATACTTTGTTAGCATCTTTAGCATACCCACTCATGAATTTCAAAATAAGAATTTTGAGATTAAGCGGGAATACTGGCTCTTGTCCATAGACAAGAAAATATGTAGGAGTACCCAAAGCATTTTTTACCCTCACTCGATTTTTCCATAATGTGTATTTGAGTTGTGTATGCCAATTCCTAGGATTCTCCTTCAATAATAATCTTATTACTATGATCAAGTTCTTATTTGTAGATTTTGCTACCCAATTTCCTTGTGAGTAATAATTTGAAGACAACTTGATGATGAATTTATTTTCATATGCCCACTAGGTCAAGAATGTAGATGTGAAAGTAGATATATTATTGCACACTAGGGTGAAGTGTTGGGATTAAAGATAGAGTAACTGAGAGGGGGGTGAATCAGTTACTAACAAAAATTAATCCACTGATCCCTTAGATGTCTTAAAGATCTAGTTACTGATGATTCTTGGTAAACAAATGTTGTAACTCAATAAATTAAACTATTACTTTTCTTCAAGAATTCATGCATGTAACTAAAAAAAAAATGAACACAAGAGACACCAGATTTAATGTGGAAACCCAATGTGGGAAAAACCACCAAGTAACTACTCACCAATTTTTCACTCTTTTGAAGTGAGCCCTATTAGGAGCCAACCATGTTAAAGGTTACAATACACACTCTTAGGTGTGACCCTGTTAGAGGATTTAATCACCTTGTTAGGAGTGGCCTTGCTAGAGGTCTTTAGAACAATTCAACTGAACTATTACCTTGTTAGAGGATTTACAAAATGGCTGTTAAACCAACTCTATTAAGAGATTTGAAATCACTGCTACAATGGTTAGAAAGAAACAATGAATTAACTTGAACAAGATGCAACTGAATTTTTTGGTTACAGGTCTTTGTTCAACATCATTAGATCCTCCTTGATCAAATATGGCTCTACTGCTCCTCAAAAGTCTCTGATCATCCTTCAAATTCACTTCCATAATAATCAATCTTCATTTTACATTAATTCCACTTCCATTTCATACTTCTTAGAATTCAAAAGTTGACCTCTTACTTATACCATTTAGATTGTCAAGTCAGCCCATTTACATGTTACACTTACTAATAAATCATACATCTGTCAGCTATAGATATTACTCTAAACAAATAAACCTTATTTCATAAAATAATGAAATCCTTTACAGGCCGACCCTACTCAATAAATACTACTTTTAGAAATTTTTTGAGTTAACCATCTTGACTCGGTTAACATTGCAATATCCTTAAAGTCATTTGGCTACCGAGTTTACTTGGTAAGAATTGAATTTCTTTGATTACCTTGAAAGCTTAGTAAGAATTGCTTCTGCCAAATTACCTTTGATGATCGAGTGAGCTTGGTAAGAACTACTTCTTCCAAATTTTCTTTGAGACTGAGTGAGCTCGGTAAGAACTGCTTCTTCCACATTTCCTTTGATGACCGAGTGAACTCGATAAGAACTGCTTCTTTGCTTTGCTGACCTTCTGAGCTCGGTAGACACTATCCTTTGTCTAGCTAACCTTCTGAGCTTGGTAGACACTATCTAATGACCGATATGATATTTTTGTAACATCAAAGACAACACATAATTAAACAATTGTATCCAACATGAAGGGCATCCCAGATCTAGTAACAATGCTTTCTTCCAAAAAGTTTATTACCACCTTAGCAGTGCAATTTTAAAATATCTTAGCTTCTATCCATCATGTACAATAAACCATAGCTATGAGAATAAAATCATGTCCAATTGATGATGGTGGATTGATGGGACCAATAAAATCTAGTCCCCACTTTGTGAAGGGGTGTATCTCGTACACAGGCTATAAGGGCATTGCTAAATTCCTTTCTCTATTGGCACTGGTTTGACAGATATGGCAAGAGCATACATGCTCAAAAGTGTCTTTGAATATTGAGGGCCAAAAATAACCCAATCTTAGAATCATGTGAGTTTTTGCTTCTACTAAACCATGTCTTGTACCATACTTGTCATGAAAGTGTTTCAAGACTTCCTTTGCTTCCTCATGACCTAAACGCTTTAGATAAATCCCTTCATAATTCCTCTTATACAACTTGTTTTCATGTAGCATATAAGATTCACACTTCATTTTAAGTCCCCTAGGTTGTGAACTATTCATCCAACTAGGAAATTGGTCTTGTAGAAGATAATAAAAAATGTCTTAATACCAAACATCTGTCACCACACCTCGAGCAATATCAACTTGAGATACAATCCTCTTATTTTGATCATCTTCATTTTTTTCAATGTCAAACTTGAACTCCTTTTAATCTTCATCATACTTATCAGCTATCATCTTTGATAACCCTTGACCTCTGACCAATCTCATAGATTTAATTTTGAGATCAAATTCTTGAAGTATGGTTGTCCATTTTCCTCTCCTTTCACCATGTTCATTCTACATCAAAAGTGTCTTTACTGCTAGATCAGGTACAATTGCATACACCTTACTTCTTTGTATGTAATGATGGAGCTTCTTCATAGCTTAGATTAACACAAAGGATTTTTTTACTAAGGTTTGAGTATTTTAATTTGGCATTCTTCAAAGGGAAACTCTTTTATCCTCCTTTTCCTTCTTTTATGTTAGGATCATTGCACAAGAGTGTTCAAAAGCAAAGGAATAGATTATAAAAGGTAACTCTTAATTAGGACTTACTAAGACCAAAGCTATAGAAATAGCCACTTTCATATCTTCAAATGATTTCTTTATCTTTGGAACCCATTCCATCTTAGCCCCATTTTTGAGTAAGTCATCAAGGGGATGAACTATCTCTACAAATCCACTTATAAATTTTGGCACAAAATTTATCTTCCCAAAGAAAGACTTGAGTTCTTTTTTACTATGGGGGGGTGACAACTTTAGAATAGCTTCAATTCTATTAGGGTAGATGGAAATTCTAACTTTAAAAATGATATGACCCAAGAGCTTTCCTTTAGTGACCCCAAATGAACATTTCTTGGGATTGAGGGATATGTCCTACCTACGAAATCTATTGAATACCTGCCTCAAATCAGCAATGTGAGTGCTTTGATATTTTGAAAAGATGATTAAATCATCCATGTAGATGACTATACACTTATTTACCAATCCATCAAAAGCTTCATCCATGGCTTGCTGAAATGTAGCCCCTGTGTTAAGCAATCCAAAAGGCATTCTCCTATAGGCAAAAGTTCCCCATTTAGTTGTGAAAGTTGTCTTTAGTCAATCCTCTTCTTCAACCATCACCTAATTATATCTTGAATATCCATCTAGGAAAGACATATTTTTTTATCCATTTACAATTTGTAGAACCTCGCCAAGTGAGGTTAAAGGATAATTGTCCTTTTGAGATGCCAGGTCCAAGTTACAAAAATCAACACAAAGAAGAATCTCTCCAATTTTCTTCTGCATAGGAACCAAGTTGGCCAGCCACATAGAATGGTGAATGGGAAATATGATCTTTGCATCCAATAATTTCTTGACTTGCTTAATTATCAGGGGCTCAAGGATAGGATTAACAAGCCTTTGTCTTTGCCAAAAATGTTTGGCATTTGGTTTCAATGGAATGTCATGAGTTATAATCTTAGGGTCATATGTATTTAATTCTTCATAGCTCCAACCAATGACATATTTATACTTAGTAAGAAACTTGAGCATTTCTTCCCTTTCTTGTGTATTGCATGCTTTCCCTATTTGGACCATCCTCAGATCTTCTTTAGTTCCTAGGTTGTATTCATCACACTTCTCAATACCCTTTTCTTGGATCATTCTTTTATTAAGTGTTGATTCATCATATCAAAAATGCATTCTAGCTCAACCATCCCCTTGGGAATAGTGTTAGTCTTTAAATTCAAAATCCCATTTTCATCTTCAAGCTCATCATCCTTAGGTTTGTCATCCAATGTGTCATCAATCTCTTGTCCTTGAAAATGGTGACTACACATGATAAACTTGAGTATGTGTTGATCATCCTGAAAGACCTAAAAACATGTGATATTATCAAGAATGAATGGAATAGCAACCAATTCCACTAAAAATATTTTCAACTTGGTTCTATCAACTAGTTGTAAAGCACTTGCTGAAATGGTGAGAGCATCTTCTACCATATTTTTTCTTCTAGGAATGGACTTGATGCTCAAAGCTTCAAAGTCATCTAGTATATCCCATACCCTTTTTTTGTAAGAAAGTAACCTCTTATCATTGCAAAATTATATTGATTTTACTTTTCGTATGACCAATTGAGAATCCCCTTTGATTATGAGAGCTGTGACTCCTTTCTCTAGTGCAAAGAGAAGTCCTCGAATTAATGCTTCATATTCTATGACATTGCTAGTACATCTAAATTCTAATCGATATGCGGCATAGAAAGACCTACCTTTTGGGTTGACCAATTTGATACTTGCATCGGCTCCCAGCTTGCACCTGGAACCATTGAAGTAGAGTGTCCAAATTGAATTTTCCTTGGGTTTTTTGACTTTATGGTTATTCGTCCTTAGCTTTTCTTTCACTTGAGCCTTGAATAGTTGTTTCTTAGGAAACCATTGTAACTTTCCTTGTGTAGGACTTGATGATTCCCCTTTGTAATTAGTAGATAGAGGAAGTGTGTGTTTTTCCTTTTTATCTTGGATTTCCCCTATCAGTTCTTTGATTTCCTCAACTTTAGGTTCAAAATGAAATACTACTAAAGTCCATCCTTTACCTTTTACATATCATCTTCTTCTTTGGACTTTAATCATCCCTGGAGGAGGAGAAGACAAACCTCCCTCATTTGAAGAGGCATCTATATGACACATTTGAATCTTCAATTTTTTCTTCGATCTACCTTGTCAACTCAGTTGAGTTTATATTACTTTGATCTTCCACAGGTCCCTATTCTGGAATGTGGTTATCATTTCCTTACATTATATGTGTTAACACCTTTGCAACTACTTCCTGGCATGATGAGCATTAAAACTCAGAGTGACTACCTTTTTGTAATCGATAGAATCTAGGGAGAAGTAAGATGCTTGTGTCAGCTTCTTCTCCCAAGCGTTGTAAATTAGTCACCATATTATCTATGAATTATGTCATGATCTCATCCTTTGGGATTGATCTCTTGAGTTACTTATACTCATCTTAGGATTCTTTGATTGGAATAGTGTTGAATGTCATTACCTTGTATGAGCCCAAATTTGATTGTAAGAATGCTCTCATTCAAGGCATTGCAATCTATAATCATAATTTTCAATTTGGATTCTACATCTATCTTTATTTGATTGTTCAATCCTTTCCATGGTAACCATAACTAAGTGAAATCCATAGAAAACCATCCTCTTAGGCATTTTGTCCATTCTCTAAACATGAGCAACCCATATGTCTCTGGAATGTCCACCACATGTATATCAATAACATCTTGAATCCGAGATCAACTGTAAATTGTATTCGAACATCTTTCAACACACTGATGATTTTGACCTCTATTTTGTCCAACTATATGATTATCCTATTGGAATGTTGAGGACTTACACCTAACCTTTGAACTATTGATAGTGACATGACATTACATAAGGCTCCTGAATTAATCAAGCAATTTTGGAGATTCTTTCCATAAATCCATATGTTGAGTAGAAACGGGGGTACTTCAACCTTGTCTTTAAACATAGTGGGCATCACTTCTACTGCATTGAATTGTTGAGATACTATCTTTTGGGGGACCATATTCATGTTATTGAGTACCTTTGTATGATCCAAAATTTTCATGAGTGCTTCTTGCCATTGTGGAAAATTCTGCAACATGTTAAACATGGATATATTTTCTTTGGTTCTTTTCAAGACTTCGACACCAGTATACTTCTTAGTAGACCAAGTAGGATTTTTCAATATTGTTGGTGCACTCACTGGGTTCTAATTCTATTGTCCTCCATATAGTGGCCTAATTGGTGCTAGATTATTACTTTCTCTCAGATTAGGAGGATTTGGTTGTAAACCTAGAGAAATCCTATCCATTAAAGGTTCTTTTCTATTTCTCAGATTATACATATTTCGATTGTCATTGCAAAAAGAAAACATCTCATCATGCTAAACATCGAGTTCTTGACTAAATGGAAAAGAGAACTCTTCATTAGTAGGTTGTTCTACCTACACATTTTGTGTAGAATCATAGGATTCTAGTAACCATAATAGGAGCATTATCATTCACTTGTGAAATTTGAGTCATCTCTTGATTCCCATTGTAATACAAACCATCATTGTTGGGTGCATTCTGACTATCATCATACTGATTGATATCTGCATACTAAACATTGTTATTGTTGTTGTTGGTAGGAATGCTTCCATTATTTGGCCGAGTGTTCCATTATTGGTTCTATCTTTGGTAGCCATTATTATGATCAGGAGGATTGAAGTTGTTTCCCCCATTGTTGTTTCCTGCATTATTGTTGTTGTTCCCACTAAAGTTCCTAGTATAATTCTAGCCATAATTGTTGTGTACGAACCAACTTTATTTTTTTGGAAGTTGTTGTTTTTTCCTTGAGAAAACCTAAGATGAGTTAGTTCATTGTTCATTTGGGACATAGTCTATTTCATCTAACCAAATTTGAAAACAAAACCATTGTCTGCTTTAGTGGGTACTGCTACCTTTTTCTCAAAGAAGGTAGCATTCGAAGGTTCAAACCTTGGATACATTAGAGTAGGACTTTGTGGAGCGAGTGCCTATTTTAATCAAACTAGGTTCATAGGTATGAATTGATTAGGCATCAATGGTACTCTGGCAGGGTATGCTGGCATCATTGTGATAGCTGGAGCTGGAAGCATTAATCCTCCTCCATTAGGATTAGCTTGCTTAGTGAAGGTAATCGCCTCTATGAAGACATTATCCAATGTGTTGATACTTTTTGTAGGAAGTCTTCTTAGAAAAGTTGTTGTAAGATGATCCATAGCATTTAGATAAATCTAAATAGTGGCTTGAACTAGTACAATGTATGGTGTCTCTAGCTTGTGATATGCCATATGAAAGCAATGATTGAAGTGAGAAACTATCTCAACTGGGTCTCTTTTGATTGATATGAATTGTTGATGTATCATAGCTAGGTTGATGAATGTTTTTAATTGTTCCAAGAATTTTTTTTCAAAAATGTCCCAATCTCCAATGCATCTAGGTGGAAAATTGACATACCAATTAAAGGCAATTTCCCCCAAAGAGTAGGTGAATAAAAAAAGAACCATGTTCTCATTAGCAACCTACTTTCAATTTCAAATTTCCTTGAATACCTTGACATGATCCTTGGAAGTTCATGTTTCGCCATAGATGAATCTTGGGCAAAACTTCTCAGGATTCTTAGGGAGGTCATGGAGTGCACCTCTCAAGTTTATTGGTGAGTCTATGATGTTCACAAAAAAGACCATTAGAGGGATTGGTGGACCCAATAGTGGTTGCTGAGGAGTAGCTATTGGAATATGTGGTGGTCCACCAAGTGGTTGGACTGGAGGTGGAGTTGAAGAAGATGATGAAAATTCAAATGGAAGTGGTTGAACACAAGGTATTCCCTTGTCACTACGTGGTTTTTGGAAGTGGGTAAGCTTGAGAAACTTGTGTGTACTTGGAATAGAGCTTAATGCTTTCTAAAATTGGGATTTTGGATCAATATCCTCTAGCTTGCATCAATTCTAGGAAAAGCTCATCTCTGTAGAAGTACACTTTCTCACCTCTCTAAATTTTGTGTACCATAGAGTTTTGCACACCTATGCACCTACAAAGTTGTGGATCTATGGACCTATTAATAGAAAGATCTGCAAACTTGTGTACCTTTGAAGTTGTGGAGCTACAAACCTAAATTTCTCAAAAACTCAAAAAAAATTCCGAACTTGTGTGAAGTGCAAATTTTTGCAAAAAGTGTAGAATTTTGAAACTTTGGAAAATTTTTGACTTTGCTCTGAGTTCTAAAAGTGCAACCCTCCTTCTAGCACCACTTCTATTGAGCTATCATTTGACATGATGCTAAATGATAAGAATTCTTGTGAACTCCTCTTTTGAAAAGTTGATCTTGTGAATCAACTCCAAGTTTTAGGTGATCTTGCAAACTACTAGAACCCACATAGTTTAAGATAAATGTGGATGTCCATGAGGAGGCCTTTGTTGGTTCATTTTGATTTCAAAGGAAATGTAAAATTTGCACACTATTTCAAAAATAACAGACAAAGAACTCTAGTTTTGTATATTATGTTTTTTTTTTTAATGAATGCAATCTAACAATGCAACTAATATGAGATCCTATTCTAACAAGGGGTTAGAAAAGAAAATAATAGAACTTGAAAGAAAATAACATGAAATTAAAAGAAAATAATGTGAAATTGAAATCATAATGGACATAAGCTATAGAAAACAACACACTACAAGTTAAGCTTTCAAAGAGATTGGTAGGTAACCAATGAAAATAGGAGCAGAACTTCCTAGATTCCACTGATGCAATAATCGATGGGAAATTTCAATAACCAAATAATGTTTCACTCTTCATCAAGTCACAAGACAAAGAAAAGTGCACTCATGCAAGACAAAGAGTTATGCAAGAACAATTTGGTGATTTCTTCTCGAGCTTGATACATCAACAGAATACATAAATCTATAGCAAACACTAGAACTAAAAGATTGCACAACCAGAAAAAATGAAATAAACCTTTGGCTTAATCACAATCTCATGAACAAAATTCACAAAAAAATGACACATTCAGGCAAGAATCACTACACTCCAAATGCTAGCACCAAAAGGATAATTTTATTGCATAACAATGACATCATTTGTTACATATTACAATGGGGTATTTATAAGAAATCATCTCCTCAATTTGTGTTGAGAGTGAGAAATATCTTCATGCAATAAAATGCTTTTAAAACATTAAAACAAGAGGGGCTCCATCCATATTTTATTTATTAATTAGATACATGAGCCCTATACATATCAAAAAAAAAGAAATTATGAAAGAGAAAGCACGAGAAAGCTTTGAGTTAAAGTAGAAGTGTCTGGAAGTGTCAAAAATAGAAGCTAATCCTTCACTAGGCATGTGTCGAAGTTAAACTATCGTCAAAATGCATTTCTAATACATAGAAAGCATTATTTTTGGAACAAGCAATTAACTATCAGTGCACCTCTAAATTGTTGAGCTATCGACCTATGTACCTATGGACCTACACACCTATGAAGTTGTGAACCTCAATAGGGTCAAAATCTCAAAATTTCACCAATTGTTATAATTGAAATTTTGGCATTTGGGTTTTGTTCTTCTTCATCTCAAAGCTATGTTTGGATGTTTGCCCTTGAATTTCTCTAGCATCTCAATAATTTTGGTCACATCTAGTAGATCTAAAGCCTCATATTTATCTTTGACCCTTTGTCTATAATTATCTACCTCAATTTGGGTGTTAGCAAAATCTCCAAGTTTGATATCCAATTCTAACAATGCTTCTTCAGCTTTGAAGGCTTGTTAGATGTCTTCATCATAAAAAAATCCACAAAAATATTCCTAAAATTCTCCACTATTGTCTCTATAGGTAACAACTTTTCTCATTCCTCATCTTCAAAAATATCCAAGCATGCATCACTATAGTGTCTCTCTATTTCCAAAATTCACTCTTAGGCTTGGTCCTTGACTCAATGGATCTCCTCATGTAATGTTCCCATTACTTTATTACTATCTGCTATCTTTTCTATCTAGTCATCAATCATATTTGATTCTTCTCTAGTATATACATCAATTGAAACCAAGTACCTTTGCCCCTTTATGGCTTGTAGAGTTTGCAAATCCTTACTCCAAGCCTGTACTTCATCCATAATACTAAATTCCTTCTTCAAAATTGATACGATGTTATTTACATTCTCCTGCATAGTATGCAATAACTTTAAATTCCCTATGATGGTCAAGATATCTTTTTCCTAAAAATGTTCTTGCCATTGCTGATAGGCTTTCAAAAATTGATCGATGTGCATCGCTCCCCCTTCTCTATGAATAGTATTCAAAGTCTACTTGAGTTGTTCAAGATCCAAAGGACCAACTAATTTGGCTAGATATCCTTTTAGGATCTCAACCTACCTTCGAAGTGCTTGAAGTTTAGCCTCATCCTATTCCATATGCTTGAGGACCTCTTTGACTCCCAAGGTCAGCATCAATTGGATTGAATCTCATGTAAGCCTCTCCAACATAACATCCTTCAATTCATAATCCTAATGACCAAGGCTTTCCACATCTATGTCTTTAGGAGGGATAGCCACTTGAGCAAACAATTCTTGGTTCTGTGTGCTGGTGACAAATGCTAATGGCATTGCCTCATGTGATGGAGACTCAAGTTTATTCAAAATCTCTACAATACCAAAAATTTATTCCTTTGAAGCATGAAATTAAGGCTTATTAATCCTCATTATTTCCTTTTAGACCCATCTAGGAGTGCATCTTGCTGAGGACCTAGCTCTTGATGACAAAGGGGTATGTTCTGTAGTTTCCTTCCCTTTGTCACTCTTTCTTGGAGTTGTCTCCTATTGTGAGGACTCCTCTTTTACAACCTCAGTGTCCATGGATCCTATAGCTTGCACCTCAATGTCTTGGGAAGGTGGTTGAGAATATTTCACCATTTGTCCCTCCTTCAACACTTCATCAATTACCATTTGTTCTAGTCCCTCCTCCTATGATGGTTCCTTCTGAACCTACTCTTCTTCCAAAATCTAAGGTGGAGGAGTCACTGAGCCTTATTCTACCACTGTAACTCATGGTGGAGATGGAGGAGTAAGATCAAGACCCTATGTATCTAGTGGCATTTGCATCTAGTCTTCCTATTGAGGTTCACTTGTAGGGGTGTCCCTGATCTTATCCCCAATAAACTTTATACCTATAGGCATGAAATCAAAATCTTACATTGAAAAAATGTCATTACCCTATTCACTTTTATCATCCACCCACTATTGTACTTCATCTTTCGAGGAAGAGATTTCTAAGGGTTTTGCCTGGGTGGATGGCAAGGTACCCATGGCACTCTTTCTCCTTTTTAATTTTGTGGCTCTTCCTAGCTGATTTCTTCCCTATAGGAGCACTTATTCCTCTTCTGATTCTTCTTCTTCCTCCTTTTTGTCTCCCTCTAGAATACTTTTAGGAATAGATGGGGAAGGAAGCAATCTTTTTTTGATCCTTTGCCTATTTTTTATCCTAATCTTAATCCTCTTCTTTTGTTTCTTGGAGGTAGAAGGAGAAGCTGACTCTTCTTGCATAGAAGGAATGGAGGCCTATGGAATCTCTCCCACTTTTGGTTGGCTAGGTACAATGGGAGGTAATTAAGGTTTATCCTAGACTTGAGTAGCTCCAATATCTTTGGACCCTTGTGTACTCTCTTCTTGTTGCTAGGGAGGCCCTTTTGCTTCAACCTATTATATTTGAATCCTATGAGGGGAGGTCCTCTTTCTTTTATTTTTTTCCCTTCCCCTCTAGAGGGTGATAATATCTAATTTGGTGATCAAGCTGGTATACTATCTTAGGCATGATAGGAGACTGGGCCGCAAAGGTAGGAATTGTTACTCTATTCCCTCTAAATCTCTCTGGGTGGGCATGTGCATGGAAGATTACTATATCAGGAATTGGATCAAGTGGAAAAAGTTTCTTGATCTAATCCTTGATCATTCTAATGACATGCCTCACTTGATGATTAATATCATTGGCCTCTTCCTTGTCAACCTTAGTGTTCATAATGGGTCTTTCACCAACTTTTTCTACATTGAACAAGGGGTCCATTAACTCCTTTGAATCCTACTACCTTATCTCCTCTAGGATTTTCAATGGGTGTGCCTTCTCTACTAGATACAAAGTCATCCTACAATAGTCCCTTATGCAAACATCATAGTCATTTGTTGCATTCATCTACCGATCCTAAATAACATTCTCATAATGGAAGCCTTTTCCTACTAGACTCTCCACTTTCCCAATATTGTCAAAGTATGTTCAGGGAGAGTTGTACTCTTGAAGGGGATAATTCTCCCATTCCCACTCAAAGGATGGAATTTCTTGCTTCCACTTCACTTTATATGGTCTAATGACCAATGGCCATGCCCATCAAGGTCTTTGTTGTCTCTTTATCTTCTCATAGGTTGACTCAATTTTTCAAGCACTCTCCAATAGCACTAGTTTTTTAGTTGGATACCTCAGAAGCTTCTTATGATTGATGGAGGCACTAGCTACCTAAAGATATGTGAATGTTTTGAACTAGATAAAGTAGGCTTTGAGAACTATAATATATTTTTTGGCTTCATCGGATAACCTCTTCCCATAGTCTCCTTCAATAAATTGAATGATCGCAAAAATGAATGCATCATTCATGATTCTATATTTTTTTCTTTGTGTTGAGAGCTTCTTCTTCACCAACTAGGGGTAGACTATGTATGGCTAGGCATTGGGATCCTGCATACTCCCTCTCCTATAGAAACTAGGATATTTTGTCACCCTTGCTGCAAGAAATTATACCATATAAGAAGTTATGCAAAACTTCTTCTTGTCCTTCAGCATGCTCAATTGCTCACACAAGTTTTCACTTAGTGTGGTGGCCCAGTCCAATGGTATCTTTTCCTGTTTGATGGTCTCAATAAAGTTGACCACAAAAGTGCTGAGATGGCTTGTTGTGGGTAAACCCATAAGACTACTTAAATGAATGACAAAGTATCTAATGTCCTCCTTCATGTATCCCTGAGTCATGTAAAATTTTCCTATTACCCTTCCCTGAGGAGGCTTCTCAATAATGTAAGAGGATTTTATGATTTCTATAGCCTCCTATTGTTGCTCCCTATACCACCTTTCTACCACTTCATATGAGAGTCTAATGAACTAGTCTGCTCTTGGGAGATGGAAGACCCTCTCAATTTTTTTGGGTCGTAGATCCAACACAACCTCTCTAGTAACACTCTTGATGACCCTTTCTTCAGGAACAAAACACTATGCAAGGGCCATGATTAATTCTACTAATTGTACTGATATGAGGTGCAATGCTACATTTACCAGTCTAGAATGAATCAATGAGGAGACCAGAGCTAATATTTCATTGGGCTTGTTGTAAATTCTTAGAAATTCTCCCAAATTTGTGTGTCCCAGGTTAGTATCTCTGATTTCTACATAATTGTCATGGAATCTTGACTTCGAGGTTACAGCTTGGAATTTCAAAACTGTGAGTTTGGTTGCTACTCCAGATGTGGAGGCCATTTGATCACTTGCACATTATGAGAAAGATGTTAGTCAATTGACAAATAAAAACTAATTGCAATAGAAAATGTTTAATTCAAAAAGAGTGTTGAATAATAAGAAAATTGTGTCCTTTTGTGTTTATTTCATTTCTATTATTACTATTTTTTAATTTTATTATATCCCTTTTTTCCTTTTTTTTAAGTTTTAAAAACTATATATATATATATATATATATATATATATATATATATATATATATATGATTTAAAAGTGGTGCAAAGAAAAAGTGGATGTGCATGCATGTGGTTAGGGTTTGCAAAGCTACACGATGGCACTTTGCTTAGGTAGGTGGTGGATGATGGTGTGTGGAAGCAAAGGGAGGTGTGGCAAAGGAATTTAGGTATCATAGGTGCAAAGTGAGCAGCACCATGGGTAGAGAGTTCCAAGCACCTCAAGAGTAGTGTGAGCATTGTGGGTGCAATGTGTTTGGTGCCATCAGCATAAGCATTGTGGGCACAATGTGTTTGGCGTCATGGGCATGAATGCCATGGGTGCAGTGTTAGGGTTACAGGGACAATGTTGGTGCTACAAGCACAAACTTCCATGGGTGTGGTGTGAGCATCAGTGGTGTAAAGTGCCATAGGTGCTATGTGTCGGTGTCACGAGCGCTATAGTGGTGGCACCATGGGCATAGTATATTTGGCACCGTAGCTATAATGTGAGCATTTACCTTGTGTGTTGCAAAGAAGACCTAATGAAAATGAACAAAAAATGCTAAGTATTGAGGGGGGTGGGGGTTTTATAACCTGCTGCCCACATAGGGTGTGCATTGTGCCTTGGCGTGTGTGCACAAGCACATGGTGTGCACCTTGTGAGCCATGCGCATGATTTCATTTATTTTTATTTTTTTAATTTTATAATTTTTATGTATTTTTGCACTTTTCAAATTTTTGATTTCTTTGTGTTTTTCAACTTTTTTATTTTTTGTGTCCTTTTTAATTTTTTTAAATTTGTTGGGTTTTTTCTAATTTTTAATTTTTTTTTGTGTTTTTAAATTTTTTTTGACTCTAACATCTTTTACTGACTCTTGAACTATGAGTTTAGGAGTTCGAAAAAAGTAGGGGGTACCGATTCCTAACTAGGAATGAAGTGTGTGTTGTGAGACCACAACAATACACACAAAAAGAAAAAATTGACTTTGGAGAGACATTTGCCCCTGTAGCTACAATGGAAGGAGTAAGAACTCTACTTGCTTATGCTACATAGAAAGGTTTCAAAGTTTATCAAATGGATGTCAAATCTGCATTTCTAAATGGTATATTAGAGGAAGAAGTTTACATAGAATATAAAAAAGGTTTTGTTGATGTTAACAATAGGAACATAGTAGTAGACTACATAATGCTATATATGGTTTGAAACAAGCACCAAGAGCATGGTATAAGAGACTTGATAATTATCTTGTGAAGATTGGATTTGAAAGGAATGATGATAACAATAATTTGTACATAAAGATAGGGAAAGGTAAAGGTATTTTGTTATCTAAAATATTTGTTGATGATATCATATTTGGAAGACAAGATGCTTTATGTAGGTATTTCACAAATTAGATGAAGCAAGAATTTGAGATGTCTATGTTTGAAGAGATCAATTTTTTTGTGGGTTTTCAAGTATATCAGAGGAAATATGGTATATACATCACTAAGTCAAAGTATGTCAAAGAAATATTAAAAACTTTTGGATTGGAGGATTCTATGCCAGTAATACACCTATGGTGATAGGACACAAGTTCTCAAAGAATGATGATTCAGCTAAGGTAAATCAAACATTGTACATGTCTATGATTGGAAAATTACATGTAATACACAACAAACCTGATATTACATTATCTATAGGGATAGTTGAAAGATTCTTTGCTAATCCCAAGGAGAATCATTTAATGGTTGTGAAAGAAATAATGAGATATTTGAAAGGAACAAAAAAGTTTGGTCTATATTACAAGAAGAATGAAAATTTTTTAATGAGAGCCTGCATTGATCCTGATTGGGCTAGAAACATTGATGATAGAAAAAGCACTAGTGGAAGAGCATTTTTCTTAAGCAAGAGACTAGTTACATGGACTAGGAAAAACAAAGTTGTACTTCACAATCTTTTGTTGAAGCTAAATATGTTGTTACTATTGTAAATTGTAAGAACATTGTGTGGATCAAATATCTTCTCAAAGGTATTAAGGAAGAAATTATAGAACTAGTGATAATACTAGTGCTATCAATATATCAAAGAATCCAATGATCCACACAAAGACAAAGCACACTACAATCAGGTATGATTACTTGAGAGAGTTAGTTCAAGAAAAGAGGTGAAGATGGAATATGTCAACACAAAAGAAAAAAATATTGATATCTACACAAAGCCATTAACTAAAGATGCTCATGAGTATCTAAAAGGTAAATTAGGGGTGATACCCCTATCAAAGTCTATCTAAGTAATAAGAGGATTGACCTTCATCAAATAAGTTGATGTTCATATATTACACATTAGTGCAAAGGATATTACTTTAGGAGTTTCATAAAGTAATCATAGAGCTGAAACATCAAATCAGTCACAAGCAAGGTGATAGAGGGAGAAACTGAAAGAACCTGACAAAGTTTATATCTACATACTAAGATTATAAGTTTTTGGTAGATATGATTGGTATTGTTGTCAAATAAGGGGAGATTTAATAATCAAAGGGAGATAGATCAAGCCAATATATATAATTGTTGAGGGCGAGTTTACTAATATGAGTAGAATCGAGAGAGAGAGAGAGAGAGAGAGAGAGAGAGAGATTTCTATCAAAGAGATAGAGAAGAATATAAGTAAGAGGGAGAAATCTTAATCTATCTAGTTAGAGGGAGATATAGTAAGAGGGAGTTAGAATTTTGTAACCTAATTAGAAGATGGCAGCTACTAATAGAGGGAGAGATTTCAATGCGATTGATAGAGGGAGATATTTTAATACAAATTTTGTTTTTGGTATTGTCTTACTATTTTAACCTAGTTAGTGTAGTTGAACAAGGGTGTTTACCATTTGGTTGATTTGGTTGATCAATTTGGTTTGCCATCAATGCAAAAGAGGGATATTGTTATAAAGGCTATGTGTTTCAATCATTGTTTTGTCATTGATGTCACTCCTACTATTTTCTAGTAAGACAACTACTTATAAGATTCAAGTACTATCACTTATTTGATTGATGAAGAGGATTTGACCAAAAGATGTAACAATAGCACCTAACAAAAAGGTTGAGTTGTGATTATGAAATAAAGTACAAGGATTAGTTAAGATAATGATGACATGATATATTGATAATCTACTTAAGGTTACAAAGGCTAGTTATACTAAGAAAGATCAGAAGAATAGGTTACACAAAGTTTGTCTTCCAAGCTTGACCAAGTGGATAGTAGGTGCCAAGCAAGGTCAATACAAGCCAAGTAGACAATTAGTGGATCCAAGTAAAAGTTCATTCTAGTGTATACCAAGTAGATTAGTTGATGCTGAGTAAAGTTTAGTTGATGGCGAGCACTAGAAAACTTTAGCTTGTGTCAAGTAATTTTACAATGGATGCTGAGTAATGCAGTATGTGCTGAGCAATAGAAGCATTATAATGCTGAGTTGTTGCATTATTTAAAAGATCATGAATTTGATGAATCTGAGCCAACAAATTTGTTTTCCTAGATTGTGTGAACTAGGTGGAAGATAAGGTTGATGAACTGATGGCAAATAATTCAAGGTAAATCATTTTAAAGAGAATTCAAATGGATTCTAAGAGAATTTTATAGAAGAGATATGAGATGTGGGTTACATGCATTGTATCCTACCTAATCCATTCAAGCCCTAAATTGGACAATAGAAAATTAAGAAGAAAATGTCTTAATTTCCTATTTATAGGAATGACTAGTCATGAAACAAGGTTGTCATGTGTAAGAACCTAAGGGAGACAAGGATTCAATAGTTTTGATTCATCTAATGCCCTAAGAGAAGAGTCTACAATGGCATGTTAAGCAAGAATGATTAAGGTGATAAATGCTTGAAGGGTGAACAAGTTATAAGAGCTACAAAGTTTGAAGGCCAAGTAGACTTGAGGACTGAATAGAGATCTACAATCTACAAGACAAGTTGTAAGTTGTATCAGATTAAAGACTTACTATTACTCTCTAACAATTGTATTAGTCTAGGGTAATTCTTTTCGATTAAGGCTGACCTAACAATCATTTCTAAATTCTTTAACTGGGTGACATTCCTAGTGAATGGTCTAAAGTCCTGTAAAAAGGCTCACTCCTAATAAGGTGATTGAAATCCTTTAATAGGGTCACATTTAATAGCATGTATTGTAACCTTTAACAAGATTGGCCTTTCATAGGGCATCACTTTAGAAGAGTTGAGAAGAGTAGCATGTTATTGGTGGTTTTTCCCAAATTGGGTTTCCATGTAAATCATTATGTCAAGTGTGTTCATGAATCTATTATGTTTTATGCTTTACATTTTTGTAAGTTGATTTGATAGTAACCTAAAAGTTTTAAAGTGATTGCATAATATTCTGGATGCATGCATGAGTATAAATGTTTTATGGGTTCACTAAGCTATGGAAATTTTTATTTATTTCCCTAGACCATGGATAACTAATTTACCCCCTCCTCTTAGTTATTCTAAAGTATTCCAACAAGAGTGTTGGAATTATTTATAACAATGAAGAGGGGGGTGAATCAGTTATCTAAGGTCCAAATGTACAAATAAAACTTTTAGTGCTTAAGAAATTTATATCCATAAAACTATAACATGCATGCATCCATTAGATCATACAATACCTTAACTTAGTAGGTCATTGTCCTAGTTCAAAATAACTTTAAAGAAATGTAAACATGAAATGCTACAAACTCATTCACACAATTTGATACAAGGATTTTATGTGGAAACCCAATTCCAGAATAACCACTAGTAACATGCTACCCAATTTCACTCTTCTAAAGTAATGCCCTATTAAAGGGCAACCCTTTTAAAGGCTACAATACACAATGTTAAATGTGACATGGTTAAAGGATTTCAATCACCCTATTAGTAGTGAGCCTTGTTAGAGGACATTTAAAAATTCCATTAGAATGTCACCCCATTAAAGGATTTACAAATGATTATGAGGTCAAACATAATCCAAAGGATTTATCCACATTGATATAGTTGTTAGAAAGTAACAAGAAGACTTGATTTGATAATAAAGTACAACTCACTTGTAGATTATAGATCTTTGGTTTAGTTCTCCATGTTCTACTTGGCATTCATATTCTTCACCTTTGACATCTTGTTTACCCCTCAAGTATGCAACCTACTAAGCCTTCTTTCTTTGTATGCCAATTGTATCCTCTTCTATTTGGCCACCAATCAAAGAAACACTCTAGACTTCTTGTCTTCCTTAGGTTTTCACACATAAATTTTTTTTCTTCTAGCCTAATATCTCTATAGATAGATAATTTAGATTATTTTTTATTTAACCACAATTTTCTATTTTATGGTTAGGTAAGATTCAATGAATCTACCCAATTTTCCATTTTAGTTCCTCTAGAAAATTCTACTACAATCTTCCTTGATTCACCTCAAAATGGTTTATCTTGAATTTTTTGCCACCACCTCATCATAATTATCTCTCACATGCTTCACATAATTCAAGAAATCAAATTAGTCAACTCAAATTAGTCAAATCTTTGATTTAACACTTTTTTCTATCACTTGGCATCTACATTATTCACTCAACAATAACAGTCTTCTCAAACTTGGCGAACACTAGGTTTCTTGGTGCCAACTATGTTTTCTTAGCTTAGTCACTACTATTATTTCCTTAATGCTTGAAACTTAGTAAATTTTACTGATGCTTCACATATACTAACTTTTTGCTCCTCCTTAACTAGAATTTTCTTAGCTTACACTACTTGCTCAGCTAGGCTTACATAAACTTTTTATGAAAACACTTATTCTTGGCTTAACTAAAGAAACCATTTACCTTAGCCTTAAGTATTTCAACAATACACAATATGATCAATGTCTTACTTCATCTTAGTGTTCCTTTTATACACCAAATAACTCAACTTTTCTCTAGGTTCTCTTATTATATTTTGTTTTCAAATCCTCTTCATCAATCAACCAAATGATAGCATTCAGATGAAAAAGAAATTGTCTCTCCAACAAGTAGCAAGTTTGACATCATTGAAAAAATAATTATTGTTCTATGATAGGTTCTACACTTCAAACAATCTCTTTTTTGAAATCTCCCTCTTTCACATTGATGGAAAACCAATACCATCAACAATAAAAAGAAGAAAATTAATATCTTTGAAATTTCTCCCTCTATTAGTATATATCCTTCCTCTCTATAGATCAGTGTAAGCTTTTCAATCTTCTTCAACGTATCTTCTCTTGTTAGTAATTTCTCCCTCTATCCTATATCTCCCTCATTGACAACAATTCCAAATACTTCTCATCTTTCATGTAGATATAATCAATTTAGGTTATCTATCACCTTGCATAAAACTATGAATCTTTTGCTTTAGCTTCTTCATTACTTTAGGAAGCTCCTAAAGTAAGATCCATTGCACCAAACTTTAAAATATGACATTCAATTTAGTTGATGTAGGGAACTACTCTTACTTCTTAAGTAGCTTTGGATAGGGGTATCACCCCTAGTTTACCTGTAAGATATTCATGGGCAAACTTAGGTAAAGCTTTTGTAAATATATCAGCTATTTGTTCTATTGTATTCACATATTCCATTCTAACTTCTTTGTCTTAAACCAACTCTCTCAAGTAATGATACTTGATTGCAATGTTCTTTGATATGTTTATGACACTTGTATTATCACAATAATGTACAACTAGTTCAGTAATTTTTTCTTTCATTCCTTTGAGTAGTTGTTTGATCAACACCACATTAGTACAATTTACTACAACCACCACATATTCAACTTCAAAAGTAGATTGAGATATCCAATTTTGTTTCTTACAAGTCTAGGTGACCAATCTATCTCCTAAGAAAAGTGCTTCACCACTTGTACTCTTTTTATCATTAATGTTTCTAGCCCAATCAACTTCTATATAGGCTCTAAATTCAAACTTATCATTCTTCCTATAGTATAGAACATAGTGTTCTATTCCTTTCAAGTATATCATGATCCTTTTAACAACCATAAACTATTTCTCCTCTTCTAGTATACCATTCAAAAATTTTGAATTCACATCCATTTGATAAACTTTAACCTTTGTATGCAAAGTAAGCAAGAAGAGTTATTACTCCTTGTAATCTTGCAACTAGGGAAAATGTCTCTCCATATCCAATTCCCTCTTCTTGTGCATATACCTTACAAACTAATCTTTCCTTATTCATTGTGACTTGACTATTCTTATCAAGTTGTTTTCTATCTAACTACTTGGTTCCAATCATATCCTTGGTCTCTAGTCTAGGTACTAGTGTCCATGTTTTGTTCTTCTCAGTCTAATCAATCTCTTCTTTTATGAATTTACTCTAGTATTAATTCTTTAATGCATCCTTCACTAACTTGGGCTCATGCATGCTCAACAGACATATATCACTTCTCAACCTATTCCTTGTCATTGTTCTAGCTTCTTTATCTCAAATAATTTGTTTAGCCTCTAATGTCTTCTGACATACTTTCATAGTCTTGGTTCTAGTCTTCCTTCCTTAGTGTGTTTTCCAAATTTAGAATCATTGTGTACTTCTCTATCAGGTAAATCAGAATTCCTTTCATGTACACTAATTTGAGTATTAGAATGTACCTCAGCTCCAATCTATAACTCAGCTCTTGAATGAAACTCAGTTCCTGAATTCAACTTGACATCCATTGTATGTGACTCAATGGTTACTGATACTTGTTGGTGTTAATTTACACCTTGGTTCACAACTTCATCAACATCCATGTCTTCATAGTAGTAAATTAAGGTTTTATACTCTTTAGGTTCCTTCTTAGGTTTAGCTTCACATACCTCTACACATTCATCAAACTTCACATTTGCACTTTTCACAACTTTGTTAGTGTTAGTGTAAAAAAACTTATAAGCTTTACTTCTTGTGCAATAGCCTAGGAATATACCTTCTTCACTTTTAGCATCAAGTTTACCATTCCTTTTTTCATTAAGAATGTAACACTTGCTTCCAAATACCATAAAATATTTTAAATTGGATGAATTTTCATATGATAGTTCAAAAGGTGTGGAATTAATACCTATCTTGACTTGTACTTGGTTCAAGATATAGACAACTATACTTATATTTTATCTCTAGTATTTCAGAGAATTATTCTTCTCCAAAATTAGTATTCTAGCATAGTCCATTCTAGATATATTCCTCCTTTCAACAATGCCATTTTGTGGAGGAGTCCTAGGTGTAGATGTTTGTATTTTGATTCCTCTATCACTACAAAATATCTCAAACTCATTTGATGTAAATTCTCCACCTCTATTAGATCTCAAACATTTCAAAATTTTACTAGTCTCCTTTTCAAATCTTACATGATACCACTTAAACATTTGAAAAGCATAAGTTTTTTGTTTCAAAAGTATAACTATCATCATCCTAGAATAATGATCAACAAATAGGATAATGTACTTGTCACCTTTGTAGCTTTGCACATCAATTGGTCTACACAAAACAATGTTAACTAACTCTACAATTTCTTTTGAGGACTAAGACTTACTTATAAAACTAGATTTTTCCATCTTGCCTAACTAATATTGTTTACAAATTACATTATCAAGTTTCTTTAGTTTTGGAAAATCTCTAATTCTTTTCATGTTACTGATAATGACTAAGTTATCAAAGTTAACATGACATAGCATCTTATTTCATAGCCATACATTATCAAATTATAGAACAAGACAAGTAGTATCACTCATGTCAAGATAAAATAGATTTCATCTAATCTGGTCTCTATTTTAAATTAATTTTCCAACAATCTCATATTTCTTTCCTTTCTTATTATCAAATTCAACTCTGCAATTTGAACTATTCAATTATGACACACTCAACAAGCTATAGTTAAGTCCTTCAACATAATAAGCATTTTCACACATGATCTTTTTTGTTAGTTTGATTGATCCTTTACCTTTTATTAGATAAGGTGCATCATTACCAAATCTAACACTATTTTCGTTGTAGTAATCAAGGGTAATGAACTTACTTTTTATCTTCAGTCATGTGATGTGAACATCCACTATCAATGATCCATCTATAACTTTTGTTCACATAAGAAATCAATATTGTTTCCTTATCCTAATCAAAATTATATCTCATAGCAACATATACAACTTCATCATCATGATCATTAAATCCTTGTTTTTTTTCCACTTTAGTAATGTAGCAAGACTTCTTATCTTTGTATTTATAATTTTTGTTGTTCTCATCTCTTTTACTTCTGTATTTATCTCCACTTCTATTGTTCTTCTTCTTTGGACATTTAACAACAATATGACCAACCTCATTACAATTAAAACAAATGATAGGTATCTTACCTTTGTGTTTACCTTCTCCTCTATGAAATATCCTCCCTAGAAATGCTTCAAGCTCTTTTACATCATCTTCATTTATACTACCATCACTAGAAACATACTTGACCTTTTTCTTTTTCTTTTTAGGTTCTTTTAATGACAATTTACCTTTGAAAGAAGGTTCAAAATTTCACTTTTGGAATTATCAAAATTAGAGAGTTCAAAAGAAGTGAGTCTACCCATCAGTCCTTCAAGGGTTATATTATTACCAGGAGCACACCTTTGTTCTTGTATGGAAAAGAATATAATAGCATAAATAGGCAGTAGGGTTCTCCATACTTTTCTAATCAAAGTCTCATCTTCAATAACGCTATTTTCTCCTCTTAAAGAATTCACAACATCTTTGATTCTTGTGCAATATTGGACTATAGTCTCACCTTCTTGCATTCTCAAGTCATCAAACTTTACTCTTAGACTTTCATCTTTGGCTCTTATAACATTCTTATCTCATCCATAGATAATCTCTATAGCATTGCACATCTTCTTATCATAATTACAACCTTTAATGTTATCAAACATTAAGTAGTTTAGGGCAGAGGCAAGCTCTAACATTTCCTAATTGTGTTGTTTCTTTTTCTTTGGATCATCAACAGTAAGGGCTCCATTAGGATCAACATGCTCAATGGTGATAGTAGATTGTGCATAGTCTCTAAGACCTCCTAGATGTAGCTTCATCAAACTTTTTCATTTAGGAAAAATTTCCTTGTTCAATTTGGGTAACTCCTTTATGTACTTCTTCATTTTTATCTTATAGTAGCTACAAACTATTTCCTCACAAGAATCAATGCTCTAATAACAATTCTTGGAATTCTTTAGAATAACTAAGAGGGGGGTGAATTAGTTATGCAAGGTCCAAATGTAAAAATGAAACATTTTAGTACTTAACATATTCATATCCATAAAACCATAACATGCCTATATCCATTAGATCATACAATACCTTAGCTTACTAGGTCACTATCCTTGGTCAAAATAACTTTGTAGAAATGTAGACATAAAATGCTACAAACTGATTCACACAATTTGACATAATGATTTTATGTGGAAACCCAATTTGGAAAAAAACACCAGTAACATACTACCCAATTTTATTCATTTGAAGTGATGTCCTATTAAATGCCAACCTTGTTAGAGGTTACAATAAACACTACTAAATGTGACTTGGTTAAAGGATTTCAATCACCTTATTAGGATTGAGCCTTGTTAGAAGGCTTTAGAACATTCCATTAGAATATCACCTAGTTGAAGGATTTACAAATGATAGTTAGGTCAACATATATCCAAAGGATTTATCCACACTAATGCAATTGTTAGAAAGTAACAACAGGACTTGATTGTCTAATAAAGTAAAACTTATTTTCAAATTGTAGATCTTTGGTTCAGTCCTCCATTCTACTTGGCATACATATTCATCTCTAACAACTTGTTCACCCTTCAAGCATTTAAGCTCTTAAGCCTTCTTTCTTTGCATGTCAATTACAACCTCTTCTATTTGACCACCAGATGAAACAACACCCTAGACTTCTTGTCTTCCTTAGGTTCTCACACATAACAACCTTTTCTTTTAGCCTGTTATCTCTACAAATAGAGAAATTGGATCTTTTTCCATTTAACTATAATCATCCATTTTAGGGTCTTTCCATTTTATTTCTCTAGAAACTTTTACAATCTTCCTTGAATTCACTTCAAAATGGTCTATCTTGATTTTTTTACCACTAACTCATTATATGTATCTTCCACATGCTTCACATAATTTAACAAATCAAATTAGTCAGCATAGATTCATCAGATCTTTGGTTTAACACATTTTACTATCACTCAGCCAACACTAGGTTGCTAAACATGAACTATGTCTTCTAATCTTGGTCACTACTATTATTTTCATGATCCTCAACATTTACTAAATTTTACTAATTCTTGGCACATACTAACTTTATGCTCGACTTGAACTAGAATGTTCTTGGCTTACACTATTTTCTCAATTAGGCTTGGTAGAAACTTTTTATGAAAAAACTTCTTATTGGCTTAGCTAAAGTAGCCATTTAATTTAGCCTTAAGTAGATCAATAATACACAATATCATCAATCCCTTAATTTTTCATAGTGCTCCTTTTATACACTAAATAACTCAACCTTTCCAAAAAGAAAAAGTATCAATAGCAAGTAGTAGGTTTGATATTATTAACAAAATAATGATTGTTCTATGATAGGTTCTACATTTCAAAAAATCTATTTTCAACAAGATTTTTTCATTTAAGGTTAGTAATATTTTTATCATAATAAATAAGGATTCCAGAAATAATATTTTTGTTCTAAAAAATCATAATACCTCTGGTAGCTTCTTTATCACTGCCACCTAGAACACCACAATTTGTTAGTTTGTGCTGACTGATAAAGAAAGTATTGTACATACTTCATAAACTCTTTGGGGCTTTAAGCATCTCCCCCAAAAAAATTTGGGCTCTATTTTATTAGGATTTTGGGTCGACATGTAATTATTAACTATAACCCTAAAGTAGTTAAAATACTTGTATAAAGGGGCTTAGGGTTAGGGATTGTTTGAGTGTTGTGATGTGAAAATTGGTTCTTGTAGTGGTATTGAGCTATAAGGGTTTATAGATCGTAATCAGGTTGTAATCACTAGATCTTAATAATATTAGACTTTTTGTTTGGTGGACATAGCCTAGCGATTGGGTGAACCATGTTAAATCTTGGTGTCTTATGTCCTTTTTTGTATGATCTATTATTTTTTGATATTTTTTATATTTCCATGTAATTTTTATTTCTTTCCTTTTTTTAATCCTAACACAATTTTTGTGGAGTTTAATTTTTCTCACATGGTCTTTAAACATTTTAGTCTCTTGATCATCCATCATATCTAACTTATGACCTCTTACTATCTTTCTTGAGATGTCCATCTTATGAGGGTCATTTAACCCTAAGATATTACAAGAAATAATCTTCATTTTTTTAGAGTAAAATCTTGGATGGTGGATTTTTTTACCATCCAATACAATATTCTAGACGCATTCCATCTCTCTTGTTTTCCCAATAGTCCTTCTCCTAATAGAGTTCTTTGGAGATCCCACGTCCACTTTATGGGATCCACGAGTCGATATGATTTTGGAGATAGAAGACTTGATCTCCTTGTCCACCTTCATCCAATTCCTTTGTTTGGTGTTCTCACCTCCTTTAAACACATTTCCTTTGGATTTAGCTTTTTTATCATTATAAGATGACATGTTCTTTAGAAAAGTGGATTTCACACTAGAGGGGATTGATTACATTATCTTTCTTTGTCTAAATCCTAGCATAAAAGATAATAACTTACCATTTCCTCATTCAAGAATGCATCTTGAAGTTTCTCTCATTCATTCTCCTTTTGCCAGGGAGAAAAATGTTTTTCTTCCCCTTGAGGACCTTCATCCATGTTCTCACATTCTTGTTCTATTTTCAAATTGGGGTGGGGTCTTCATATTTTTGTCCTCATCCTTTTTCTTACAAGGACTTGGAGAGACTCATAGTGTCATTGACCATTTCATCTCCTTGGGCTTCTTGCTCTTCTAATCCATTTCTAAGGGAACCATCTTTATATTTTTCTTCAAAGTCAACATGGATGAAACATTCCCCCTTGTTTAGGATTTTCTCCCAATTTATCATTTTTGGTTCCTTGACTTTTCACAGCTTTTTCTCCTCTGGTTTTTTCTCTAATGCACCTTGATTTCCTTCTTTCTTATGTTTCTTTGGGAAATTTTTAGCCAAGCGCTTAGATTTCATACAAATAAAGAAAGAAAAGGGAAGTTCTTCATACACAACTTAATATTTTCATTTCTTCATCATGGAAACAATGTCAATATTCTCTAATAGATTTGAAAGTTGATTGACATTGACATTGACATTGGTAAATAAAATCTGAGATTTGGAAGAAGTCATTGGATTGATAGAAATAATCTTCCCAAAAGAGGATACTAGACCTTAAAAAACATCTTCATGCCAAAATTATAGAGGAAGGATTTGGAACTGCACCCAAATGGAAGCTGAGTGAAAGAAAGTATCATAAATATCCATATTTGGTTCTAATTTTTTAAGAGCCAATAAGTTTCTTCCAAATATCCATGAAGCGGTATAAAGGGCACAATCCATGTCCTCATTGGTAAAACTAAAATAAAGGAAGCCATAAGGAAGAGCAAAAATATTAGCTTGCCCCCCTTAATCTTCAATTTTCCTTTCACAATGGTTAAAATGATTTTGATGTTTGCCCTAGGCCTAAGAAACTTAGCCAAAAGGATCAATTCCATTGAAGAGATCAAGCGCTCCACCAATGTACCAAGGATGTGGATTCCAAATTTGTTAATTTGAAAATCATTTTTGCAGGTAATGGGTGGGAAAGAAGACTTACTAATGGGTTTGAGCCCAAGAAGGGATGACCATTCCTAAGATTCCTAAGGAAAATCCTTTAATAGTTTTTCCTCACAAAAAGAAGCCTAGAGATCCCTAGGCTCCACGAGTGGGTCATCCTAGGCCCTATTTGATTCCTCATCTTCACTTGTGATACCTCCCAAATCTTCCAACCTACCATTAGTCTTGTCATCATGCGTATACCCAACCATCCTACCCAATCCCTTATAGAAGGATGGAGTACTAGGTCCTAGACCACCTTTTCCCAAGTTCCTTCTTGTTACATAATTCAAATTTCCCATTACTCTAGGAGTTTTCTCATTTTTTGACCAGCACATGATTTCTCTTATTGATTTTTGCAACCATATATGAATAATTATTTGATTTATGTTCCCTAATTTATTCTTCTAACTCCTTTTCTATCTAGCCTTGAAATATCAATTTGATTCTAAAGCTTCTTAATGTAATCTTGTGCATTCTTAAGCTTCATCTTTAATCTATCATTCTCTTACTTTACTTAATCCTGATCTTCAAGGGTTTCTTCAAAGTATTTTTTTAAATAATATGTATTCATTTAGACCTTACTCAACATGTGAAACTTCTGAGTAACTAAGATTTTATACCAATTTCTAGAAATAGGCAATATTGAAGGCTAAGTGGTGGGCAGGGGGCTTTGAATTAGTATTTCAAAACTTTTAGAACAACTATATATTTTAAAAATTAACCACAAGAATCTACAAATAAATAATCTCAAAAGTAAATCACACAATAATAAGAAACACCTAACACCATAATTTATTTTGTAGGAAGCCCTAGCCAAGGGAAAACCCTAGTGGGTATGGTACCCATGAAAATATACTAATCTTAAAATTATTTTTTGAGTTTGGACCTAGTTAGATTCATTACATATATTTAGTATAATATTCCTTCTAAGAGGACTAGATCTTATTGGAGGTCTCAACCCTAATAGAAGTTCTATTACAATGGGAGTTGATTTCTCTACAAAGATATTCAACCTATACAATAAGTAATAGATACAATACCAAATTGACTATACTAATATCTGGAATATATTATTATTCCATTGTATGCCTCACATCTATTCTCTATCATACAATAATAGTTCACAAATTATCATCAAAATAGAATCATAACATCATACATTAAGTTTTTATGTCATGTGTGTTGCCCCACTTTTCATCCTGCACCCAAGTAGAAAAAAGTAGTTTCTTATGTCTTAGTAGTTTCCTAGGCATGTTCAAGTTTAGGTCTACCCCCCATCCCCTTAGGTGGAAGGAGTCTTCATCAGATTTTTCATTTTCCCTTTCTCCACATTTCATATCCGGGTGGTTTTTCTTTTTCCTTTTTGTGAAGGGATTGTATAGGTAGCTTAGTGCCTAATCCAATGGAGACTCATATGACTTGTTTAAGGATCATTTATAAAGATTAATATACTTTTGGCCTATCATTTTCTAATGAAAATAAAAGTCTACAAAATTTTGGATTTCATCTTCTCCTCGGTGGGTCTTCGACCTGTGAAGACGATTTCCTACGTAGAGCATGAAATTATGCAATCAGATCTAAATGAGGAGATAATAGGATGCTTCATGGAAAATTAATGTTTCCCTTATGATTATCTACCTTAGGGAATTTTCAAGATTTGTCATAACTCTTATAATCATTATAGGTTGAAAACTAAAAATTGGCTTCTCCTTGTTGGGTTTTTGACCCATGAAGTCAGCAAAAGGCAATTTTGAAGGAAAGGAGATAACAGGTAGGCCCCCAATGAACTTTGCACTCCTTCTGAACATTTCTAAACCCAAAAGAAACAATAGTCAAAGTGATAAAGTAAAAGGGAGGCCTAGGTGGAGAAAAAAAAATTGTCTTCTCCTCTATAGGTTTTCAACCCATGAAGATGATTTTCGGGATTTTAAAGAGAATCAAGTTGCAAATAGATTGGACCCATAATTTATGCACAAAAATTCTCAAGTTAAAGATAGGGAACATTCTAACTATCATGGGATAGAGTTATTAGGAAAAATTTGACTTAGTGGATCAGAGTACTCTATTTGCAACTTCCTGAAACTTAAAGGGAAATGAGAAAGTAAGAATGAGAAGATAGAAACACTAAAAAGGCACTAAGACTAAAAAGGCACTAAGATTTCCATTAAAACCATGCATTTACTACCTCAACGGATCACTCCTTCAATTCTCTCATGTGGCATGAATCCTAAAGACTAATGGATGAATTGAGTGTAGGATTTGAGCAAAAGTGCACAATAAATCCATGAAGACCAAGAAAACCTGCATGCAGAAAACCTATCATGGAGAAGAAAAAGACAAGAAGAGGCAAGGGTTTGATTTAAAAAAATCAGACGAAGAAAATATTATTCAACGGATCTTCATAATTAAAAATACAAAGAGATCAATCCTTAAAAAAGGAGATTGAAACCAAAAAGGGTAACCTAAAGCCTAAAAAAGTCAGGTTGCACAATATAATTAATAAAATATTAATTATATGCACCTACAAGATAGCTTAAGAAAACTAGAGTAATAGGCAACTTATTTAATTAAATCAAAGTGATTTAATTAATAAGTGCAAAAAAATAATTACTCTAACACCCCCCCTTAAGTGAAGCTCAAGAGGTAAGCTAACCTAGCACAGCTATGAAAGCAGAAAAGTGGGTCCTAACAACATGGCTAGATCAGGTACCCAACACAAGGAAATCTCTGTAAACTAGAGACAAAGGAGAAAAGCCAATGGTAAAAACCCCTCTCCAAAAAGAGATACCAAAGAATGTTCTAGGAGATAGGAACAAAGAGAGATCATGAAGAGAACTACTAAAGCATGAAAACTTGCAAAACTCTGTCAAAAGGTGTTGATCTGAGAACCTCCACAGAAATAGAAGGCACGAACCAAGTGTGTCTATATGGTAGATGATCCATCTCACCAAAATGCATAGGTAGCTAGCCACTACAATCGCCTAGTATGTAGGATCAGGTACTAAATACATAGCTGATACTAATGAACCATTGAACCAAGGAAGCATAGAACAACAATATAACCCCCCTTTAATGTAGATGGGGTGAGGTGATAAGCAACTAAAAAGATGGGCCAAAATTCTCCTACAACCAGGAACCAAACACATCAAGAGTGAGGTACATAAACATCATGGGGCTAATGTCATGGAAGGGACACTCACTTGACAAAGGAAGAGGGCCAAAATGGCAATCAACTATCCCCCCCATGGCACTTTATAAAATATTGCAAGTACAACAAATCACAATGATGAAAAGTATCCCAAAACACAAGAGTGGCACTTTATCTCAATGTGTTTACATAAAGATTCTTACAAAGAATATCAACAATGATAAAAAAAAGCATAAGGCTGATACAACATAAGATACAACCCAAAACAAAGCATCTAAAGAAACAAAATTGATCTCCAGACCTGAAACAACTAGGATATCCACCAACATGCAAAAAAACAAAAGGCTAAATAAAATGTGCCTAGAGAAAAATCTGGAACAACAACTAGCATCACTAAAAAGAGCACAGAAAGATCTTTCCAGTAATATAAAGAAGTCCAAAATTAGAGATCGGATGCTCAAGATACACCTCCCAGAGCGCAAAATAGAACATCTAGCTTTAACTACCAAAATAAGCAACCAAACTATATCAAAAACCAAAAAAATCTACACTAGCATCTCCATTTTAGAATTAGCTTTTCGGCACATTTTTTGGAGTGAAAAAATACATCCATATGCTCAAATTACAAAAAAAAAACCTCCAGGGCCTTCGGAATACAATATATATATATATATATATATATATATATATATATATATATATATATATATATATATATATTTTAAATTAAAAAAAAAAAAAAGCAAAACCACCCTCCCCCCCACCAACAGAACGGTGGCCAAGCAAGGTTGCAGTGGAGCCACTGGGCAGGCTGCCAGGGGTGACCACTAGTGGTGGCCACCAATGGTTACCACGTGGTACCGCTAGCAGGTAATTAATTGCTGCGGCCAAAAAATGCCGTAAATGTTTTTTTTTTTTTTTCAATTTTTTTTGAAATTTATGCCTTGATCTACATGCCAGGGGCCATATGGCCCTATTGAGCAAAAAAATTTTGCTTCCTAGATCAACGTTGTCCAAATTGAACAAATTTTATATCAAAATAGGGGTTTTGACACCTTCTGAATCCATCCATGAGGTATGTTTGGCCTCAAAATGCTCTGAAAATTAGTGACCCCCTTATTTTCTTAGAAAAAGCCCAAAAAAAACCAAATCTGATCTGCCAAACCCTTGTTCTCCTTTTTTCTTGAAACATCGAACAAGCTACAGTAGATCTGGGTCTAATACCATGTAGGATTTGAGCAAAAGTGCACAACAAATCCACGAAGTCCAAGAAAACCTACATGCAGAAAACTTATCATAGAGAAGAAAATGACAAGAAGAGGCAAGGGTTTGATCTTAAAAACTCATATGAAGAAATTATTATTCAAAAAATCTTCATAATTAAAAATACAAAGAGATCAATCCTTATAAAAGGAGACCGAAACTCGAAAAGGGTAACCTAAAGCCTAAAAAAGCTAGGTTGCACAATATAATTAATAAAATATTAATTATATGCACCTACAAGATAGCTTAAACAAACTAGAGTAATAGGCAACTTATTTAATTAAATCAAAGTGATTTAATTAATAAGTGTGAACAAATAATTACTCTAACATTGAGTTTCCTATATAGACAAAAACATGAATATTTACGAAAACCACTACTCTTTCTTGAACTATTATTCTACTGAAATTGTAAAACCTTTTAAAAAGTTAATATTTATGCATTTTCTATTCTTTCTATTGCTTTGAATTCAAAATTAACTCTCAAATAGAAATGCCAACTAGATTCATGGGCTTTGATGGTTTAAATGAAATTTGCAAAATTTGACGGATATTTCTCTCCATTTCTAATATATGCAAGATTTTTAGAACAGATTGAGATTGAAGCCAATACATCCCATTACTAACAAGATCCAAGGATGCAGGCTTGTGGAGGTAACCTATTTTCCTATTGTAGACTAGGCTTTGGAATTAATCTATGAATGTATAAACCATTACAACCCAGACACCAGACAGATTGTATTGCTAGATGACACAATGTTGATCTCCATTGATAGACAAACTATGGTGAATTGCCTCTGTGTCTAGAAGTGGGAAGAATTTTTAGACTTGACAATTGGAGGAGCTATTTTTGAGTTCTTCATGAAGAAGATGAATTAGAAAATGAGATCATGTAATCATGGTTCTAGAAACCATGAGACACCAAGAGTAAGTTCCTAAAACCCTCTTTGGGACTAATCTCAAACCTAAAATTGTTGACATCATGGTCCTCTTACATAGATTGAAAGGTAAGGTTGAAGCTTTAAACTTTGTTGAGCAATATTTATTTTTGGTGCAAGTCATCTATTCTGATACCCAACATATTAATTGGGCCTATGAGGTAAGAAAGATTCTATCCAATGCTCTTAGTGCTACAAAATTCTATAATGCATTCTACATGTCATCATTCTGCATTTACATGTTAGCTTCTTTACAATTATGGCCAGGGCTCCCAAGAGTGGAAAACTTCCTTGATGATGTGAAGTCTTATGAATTCTACCCATGTTTACAATTGAAAAATAGCTATGTAGAGTATATCAAAGTTAATGATGCATTCACCATGATAATTTGTAGGGAACACCAAGTATGTCTAGAAAGGAGGTTCAATCCCAAAGTTATGGCAGGTATTAGACAATTTGGGAGTTATTTCATTTAGTTCTCATCCTTTTCATATTTGCATCTTGTACCATTTGAAGGATTTCCCTTGAAGCTGCTAAGATATCCAAGTGATGTGATTGTGTTGATTGAGATTGCACAACAAGAAATCTAGGTGAATGTGCTGAGTGAAAAATTGAAGAAGAAAGGGTACGAGTTCCCTATGAAGATGACAGCTTACAATTGTGAATTTTTCTCAGACATGAGGAACATGCTAAAAGTTTTCAAATCAAAATATAAATTAGAGATGCATGAGGTCTTAAGACCTAGCTTTGATCCCAATGGACATGCAAGGGAGGTGTTGCAAATTTGAAGTGTTATCAAACACATCACCACCATTGAAGACTACTGGGCTGACTATAAAGATGAATTCAAAATCTGTGACCATGCTTTTGCTAGACTCACTATAGATCAAGTGAAGATGTATAAAGTTGATATTAATGTCAAGGGAGTGGAATATGATGGACAAAATATGTATAGTAATACTTATCTAACAAATCTAAGGAATACTCCTATTAGCACAGAACCTTATGAAGATAATAGAGAAGAGCTAGAGATCATGATGGCCTTGATTATTAAAAGAACTAGGAAGTGGATTAAATGGATCATATTTAGAACAACTCAAAGAAAATGTACATCTACTCAAGCTTCTCCAGCAACTGCAATGGCCCCTTCTTCTTAAGGAGGTACATTAGGTGTGACCCTGGCTATCACTCATGGACTAGCTCAAGCATTATGTGGAGGTGATCAACCTCCTGAAAAGAATATTCCTTTGGCTAAAACTTGTCACGATCACTCCCTCCAGTGATTGGAACTCAAACATAAGACAAGAAGAAGAAAGAAAAATAACCTAAAGATACCATGGCTACTCTAGTCCCCTCACCTCACAATAGTCTAGTTCCATCTGCTAGTGCTGCACTTCTCCAACTAATAGTCCTCAAGTGTATGTAGTAGATTTAAGAGATGGAGGAAGTAGTGACAAAAACTCCACTAAATCTAATGAGGCAACCAAGAAGATTTTGAATTCAAGAAAAGGCCAAGAGTCTTCAAAGCTCATTTAATAGGCCCAAAAGAATCCCTTCTCCTCGTCCACAAAAGAAATCACTCCAATCAAAAGGAAAATGTTTAGTATAGATTCTCTTGGGATGGCCTCCAAAGTGATAAGTATAGATTCATTGTTGGAGGATACTTTGGATAGGAAGAGAAAGATGAAAGATGAAGGCACCACCAACAAGGATACCTTAACTCTTGTGGTTCATTTTGGGTCAGAATTGAGTAAGGTCAAGAAGAAAAAGACCTTATCCATCCTTGGAAAAGATCCTAAAATAGGGCATCTAATCATGGAAATAGCAAAGCCAACTAAAAAGGGAAGGATTGAGGATATCTCCACTAATGATTTTACTTTGCATTCATTGGATCTTGGGGAGGCCAGACATGATACTAAAGTTGGTTTGTGGAAGTCAATAAATGAAGTGATTGAAGGACAACTGGAGAGCCTCAAATTGTCAAAGGTCTAGATGAAAGAGATAGTAAATGAATTGAATGGCTTCATTAGGCAGTTGGTCACCCCATTGGCAAGCATCTCTAGGATGCCCATTACTAGTGATCCCATCATTGTAGACATTCAAGCACTTATCTCCCAACTCCAAGAAGATAAGCATTTTGGGCACATCAGTAGAGAGTGGAGTAGGAAAGTCAAGGTAGAAGGAATCTCTATAATAGAGCAGATTGGTAATGTTATATTGAGATTGGAAATAGATAAAGATAACATATCATCAAATAGAACCATCTTGGCCATGGAGAAAACTAGAAGTTATGATTGTGTTTCCTTGTTGAAGATGATCATCCACATGAGGGCAAAGGAGGCTATTGAAGCAAAAATCATACCTAAAGGAGATGAGCCCCTAGTTGAGTGGTTCTAGAGTATGCAGTTCAAGTCTAAAATGATCATGGCAGAAAAAGAGGGACTTAAAGAAATTGAAGCCAAATTAAAGAAGGAGCAACATAGAAATTATGAGCTTTTAAGAGGTTTGCACATACATTCATAGTCTAGTGGATAAGCGAAAGTGATCATTGGAGTAGCTATCATGTAGGAAAATTTCTCTAGTTTCATAGATGGTCTGATAGGAATAGCTTTTGGTCACCCAAACAAAATCTCTAAACTTTAGAAGCTAGGTGGATGTGTGCATGTGGCTATGGAAGAATTATAAGATTGGTTGGGTGATGTCAAGGATTTGGCCTATGAGCATTCTAAGTAGCTCTTGAGATACACTAATGTACATGTCATAAACACAAAGAGCTAATCCTGATCATTATTGCCACCAAGACCTATAGGGAAAAGATGAAGAAAGGAAAGAAGGTGAAGTGATTCATATTCCGCCTCTTCTATTTCTCCAATGTAATCATCATAATAGACAAATTGGCTCCTTGACATTTTTTTATTTTTGAGGAGATGAACTGATTCAACTTCCTTTGTAATGGTCATCATAGAAACCTATATGTATGATAATGAAAGATTAATAAAATGTCGGTGAATTTTGGTGTGAAATACTAGATGTTGTAGAGTCAATTGATGGTATTTTGTATCAATTATTTTCCATTCTGTTCTATTAGTTGATAATTGTTTGTTTCATCTTTCTCTTTTAACTAAATTAAAACAAGGAACAAATAGAGTTTCATCCCTTGTTTTGAGGTAGTGAACTAAATATGATAAGTATTGTCATCATAGGTTCAAAAGAGATCTTTTAGATGTTCCCTCCTAGTTAATCTTTCTTCTTCCATCTTTTAGTTTCTGGCTGGTTTAGTTAGCATTAGTTGTTATGCAATATTGAATCTTTAAGTCATATTAGTTCATAAGATGTGTGAGTTCATAAACTTAATTTACCTTTTGAAATCTTTTCTTTCCTGAGTTAGATCCTGTATAGGTCTTGCTTGGTTTACCTCTCCTATTCTTAGGTTAAGAACATACCCCCCTTTTTATATTCAGGAAGAAACATAATTCATTGCAAATCTATGATAGGGAGCTATACCTAATAATTTAGAGGAATGTTAGTCTTCTTAGAAGCAACTCTCCAACTATTGTAACTAGATATTTTTCATGAAATTCAGGGCACCAATGGTTAAATAGAACATAAAAAAATCTATTTAGGAAAAATTTGTATATTATTACCATACCTTACATGAGTAAACTATCCTTTTTATATACCCTTACAATTATATTGTTTAGTGATGAAGCATGTAACACTTCTCCAAAACCAATTATAAAAACCTATTATTGAGGGTTAACATCTAGGATGTCATCCCTACATGGCCAATTAATTTGATTAACAAGGAAATTCAATTTCATAGGCCAAAATGATTGTTCCCCATCTCTTATCATGTACTATATCATATAAGACTACCTTCACATTCTTTAACCAAAACATTGTTAGAATGAATTCTCCATTAGCATGAATATTGATGATACTACATTGGGGGGGAGGGGTATCTAGTACATTAGATAGTATAGACATTTTGCATTCATTATTGTTTTTTCCATTGGTGTCAACATAGCATGGTTTCTATAAAGAGTGGCTAAGTAACAGACATAGACCTTAATGGTACAAACAATGGTTTGATCATTTGGTGATGTGTAGTCATGGACATGTTCTACAACATGTCCTGATGACATGATCAAGTGCATAAATTCTAAGTCAAAGATGTATGAAAGTTGTACCTAATTTAAAAGGAGTAGTTCAGAGAAAAAGTATTGGAAACCAATTCCTAATGTTTGTTTGCTATCTTAGGTCTTAAATGCAATGAGAAGATGCACAATCAAGTAGTGATAGAAGACAATCAACTGATGAAATCAATAAGTCCATAAGCCCTAGTATCACACGTGTGAAGTTTTGTATAGACTATGAGCCAACGATGCTATTGTAATTATAATTAATTAATTATCTTATTATAATTAATTGGGAAAGCCTCAAGGTCAAATCAAGGAATTAGTTTGAAGATATGTTATAAAGGAAATGTGTTTTCCTTGATTGTAAGATGTATCCATTATTGTATGAAGTGTGAAGTGTGAAAAGGAGAAGAGTGCTTGAGGAATGTATGTAAGTGATCAAAGGGATTATTGGATGCAAGATTTATGATCTAGTTACAAGATCAAAAGGACTAGAAGTTTAGTTGATAGGACAAAGAAAGAGGAAGGAATAGTACAATATAATTGTATTATTTTGCAAGGAATAATACATAAATCATTTGGACAATGGGTTCATTGGTCTTGCCCTTGAAGTTGTTTTCATAGTGGGTCTACCTATCTTCCACATCTCATAACAAGGATTCCAAGTCATCTCATAGGGACTAATATGTACTTAATGTATTCATAGAATCCTAATGGGGTCCATCCTCTATCAATGAATATTTATATTAGTACATCATTTTGTGTGTATGATGCCCACCTTCATTTTGTTGGAATAATTTAGATTAACTGAGATTGTTGGGGGGTGTATTAGTTATCCAAAGTCCATATGTATAAATAAAACTTTTCATAGCTTTAGTGAACCCATAAAACATTTATACTTATGCATGCATTCATAAGATTATGCAATCACTTAGAAACTTGTAAGTTACTATCAAATCAACTTGCAAAAATGTAAAGCATGAAACCTAATATATTCATCAACATACTAGACACAATGATTTACATGAAAATCCAATTTGGGATAAACCACAAATAACATGCTACTCTTTTCACTCTTCTGAAGTGATGCTCTATGAAGGTCGATCTTGTTAAAAGTTACAATACACACTATTAAATGTGACCCAATTAAAAGATTTAAATCACCTTGTTAGGAATGTGATGCAGGAGCATCCAGAGGTATAAGGGCAATCCTGTGTCACCCAAAAAAATGTACTTAGACTTAGTTTATGTTTCATGTCTTTACATTTTTGGATACCCATTTGGATCAAATAAAGGTTCCAACTCTCACAGTTCAACTATTAGTGTGCTAGAAAATCCCAAAAAAATAGGAGCATGCAATTTGGCCGTCGTTTTGGTGAGCTAGAAGGTGTAAATTGGCCAGATGAATGTAATTGTGATTTAGAGCATTCCAAAAAAAGAATCAGGTCAAAAGGCCCCATGGTTTGAAAGTTATTGCAGTTTTTTGGATTTTGGAGACCTCCTAAGAATTCTTTGAAGTCAAGTTAGGGGCATTAAATGACCTTGAAAAGGGCCAAAAAATGGGGGACGAGAAAAGCTTGTCCATAGGGCTATAGAGCGCTTCGAGAGATTTTCAAAAATTTAAACAGTTCGTCAATCGGAGCTATGGTTCAAAAGTTATGCCTCCCGAAAGTTCGGTTACCGTTTCTGGATTCTTCTAGATTTGCACCGACTTCTAACGCAGCTTCTGGAACCTTCTATTTGGTCAGTGGAAGCCTACTAGCACTTTCTAGAATGTACTCATAGTCCTTAACCCTCTGGGGTCTATTTAAGGAGATTTCTGGCATTATAACAGGCAGTTCGGTGTGGAGTTTGAGAGGAGGTACTGAAAGGAGAAATTATCTCCAGATTTATGCTATTGTAAGCCCTTAGGGCATGTTTTGAAATTTACTTTCCTATACTGTTGTACTAGCTTATTTTTCTCAGTTAATATAATTTTCCCTTTGCTGTTGTGTCCATTTTGTTCTTGGGTTGTGTCCCCATCAGAATGAGCCTTGTTAGAGGACTTTAGACTATTCACATGGAATGTCACCTAGTTAAAGGATTTACAAATGACTATTAGGTCAACTTTAATCCAAAGGATTCACCTTTGACTAATATAATTGTTAGAGTGTAACAATAAGACTTTGATCTGATACAACTTATAATTTCACTTGCAAATTATAGATCTCTATTCAATCCTCAATTCTGCGTGGACTTCATACTTAGCAGCTCTGATAGCTTGTCCACCCTTCAATCATTCATCTCTTTAAGCCTTCTTTCTTAAAATGCCATTGTAGACTCTTCTCTTAGGTCATTTGATGAAGAAAAATCCTTGACTCCTTGTCTCCCTTCGGTTCTCACATATGAGAACCTTGCTTCATGACCAACCATTCCTATAAATGAGAAACTAAAAACATTTTTCCACTCATTCTCCATCATCCAATTTAGGGTTTGGATGAATTAAGTAGGATGCAATGTATCTACCCCATATCTCATATCTCTTCTAGAAACTTCTCCTATAATCCACTTAAAATTTTCCTTAAAATTGATTTACCTTGAAATTTGTGCCACCAACTCATCAACCTTATCTTCCACTTGGTTCACATAATCCAAGAAAAAAAACTTGTTAGCTTAGATTCATCAAATCCATGATCTTTTAAATTATTTCTTGTAACTCCTTCTTACTATATCTCCCTCTGACTAGTCAAATATTTCTTTGCTCTCCTGATCAACAACTATCTCCTTTAGTAATATTTTCCCTATTAGGATTAGTAAATTCTTTCTCTTTGACAACAATCACTTGATATAATCTTTCTCTTTCTAAATTATCTCCCTCAACATTTATACTAGCTTGATTAGAAGAGTTATCTCCCTCTTTGATAACAATGCCAAAGTCATATGCCAAAAACTTGTCATCTTAATATGCAGATATAGGCTTTTCAATTTCTTTAGCTTCTCCCTTTGTGACCTTGCTTGTGACTGATTTGAAGTTTCAACTCTTTGATTACTTTGGGCAGCTCCTAAATTAAGATCCTCTACATCAATGTGTAACATATGAATATTAGCTTACTTGATGCAAGGCACCCCTCTTGTTACTTAGATAGGCTTTGATAGGGGTATCACCCCTAGTTTACCTCTTAGATACTCATGATCATCCTTAGGTAATGCTTTTGTGAAGATATCAACAATTTGTTCCTTTGTGTTGACATATTCCATCTTCACCTCTTTATCTTTAACTAACTCTCTCAAGTAGTGATACTTGATTTCATTGTGCTTAGTCTTTGTGTGCACTTATTGGATTCTTTGATATGTTGATAGCACTTGTATTATCACAATACAATATCACCTATTCTATGATCTCTTCCTTCATTCCTTTCAATAGGTGTTTGATCCACACAATATTTGTACAATTTATAGTAGCAACAACATATTCAGCTTTAGCAATAGATTGTGAAGTACAATTTTATTTCTTGCTTGTCCATGTAACTAGTTTCTTTCCTAAGAAAAATGCTCCTCCATTAGTGCTCTTTCTATCATCAATGTTTCTAGCCAAATCAACATTAGTGTAGGTTCTCAATTCAAAATTTTCATTCTTCTTATAGTATAGATCAAACTCTTCCATTCCTTTCAGATATCTCATTATTTTCTTCACAACCATTAAATGATTCTCCCTAGGATTAGTTGAAACTATCCCTACAGATAATGCAATATCAAGTCTGGTATGTACTACATCATGCAATTTTTCAATCATAGACCTGTACAATGTTTCATTCACCTCAACAGAATCATCATTCTTTGACAACTTGTGTCCTATCACCATACGTGTAGTTACTGGTTTAGAATCCTTCAATCCAAATTTTTTCAATATTTCTTTAACATACTTTGATTGAGTGACATATATGCCATATTTCATCTAATATACTTGCAAACCCAAAAAAAAATGATCTCTCCAAACATAGACATCTCAAATTCTTGCTTCATTTAATTTGTAAAATCCTTACATAAAGAATCTTGACCTCCAAATATGATATCATCAAAAAATATTTTAGATAAAAAAATATCTTTTCCTTTATTTGCCTTCATGTATAGATTGATGTTATCATTAGTCCTTTCAAATCCAATCTTCACAAGATAGTTATGAAGTCTCTCATACCATAGTCTTGGTGCTTGTTTCAAGCCATATAAAGCTTTGTGTAGTCTACATACCATGTTCTTATTGTTATCATCAAAAAATCTTTTGGCTATTCTATATAAACTTCTTCTTCTAATATGCCATTTAGAAATTTAGATTTAACATCCATTTGATAAGCTTTGAAACCTTTGTATGCAAAATAAGCAAGTAGAGTTCTTACTTCTTCCAATCTAGCAACATGGGCTAATGTCTCTGCATAGTCAATTCCTTCTTCTTATACATATCCCTTGCATACTAATCCTACTTTGTTCCTTGTGACTACACCATTTTTATCTACTTTATTTTTGAATACCCACTTGGTACCAATCACATTTTTGTCTTCTAGTCTAGGAACTAGAATCCATGTTTTATTCTCTGTTTGATCAATCTCTTCTTCCATGGCTTTATTCCAGTCAACATCTTCTAATCCATCTCTTACTAATTTGGGTTCGTTCATGCTTAGCAAACACATTTCACTTCTCAATCTATTTCTTGTCATTGTTCTAGCATCTCTTTATCTCCAATGATTTGAGTAGTGAGATGATGTCTTTTGACATATTTGGACAATCTTGGCTCAACTCTAGTTTCTTCATTTTGTCTTTCAACTTCAAAATCACTATGCATATCTCTGTTAGGTAGTTCAACATCTCTGTCATATACACTAAGCTCAGAATCAGAATAAGCATCCACTTCATTTTGTAACTAATCATCTAAATGTAGCTCAGTTCCTAAATGCAAATTGACATTCATGGGGTGTGACTTGGTAGTCACTAAAACTTGTTGTTGAATTGTAGCTTGATTTTTAGCATCTTCTTTAGTTGGCATACCTTCATAAAAGTATACAAATGATTTGTATTCTTCTGGTTCTTTCATAGGTTCAGCCTCATACACTTCTATATATTCATCAAAATTCACATTTGTACTTTCCACAATTTTGTTAGTGTTAGTATTCAAACACTTATAAGCTTTACTTATTGTGGAGTATCCTAGGACTATACCATCTTCACATTCTCATTAAGCTTTCCATTCCTGACATCTTTAATAATGTAACATTTACTTCCAAATACATTAAAGTATTTTACATTGGGTGTGTATCCATACCATAGTTCAAAATGTGTTGAATGAATGCCTTTCTTGATTTGCACATGATTCAAGGTATAGAAAACTATACTTACAACTTCTCTCTAGTATTTCAAAACAACATTCTTCTCCATTATGAGTGTTCTAGCACAATCTATTATAGATCTATTTCTCATTTCAACTATTCCATTTTGTGGAGGTGTTCTAGGGGTAGAAGTTTGTCTTTTGATTCTTCTATCATTATAAAACATCTCAAACTCATTTGATGTGAACTCTCCTCCTCTGTTAGATCTCAAACACTTTAGACATTTTACCTATTTCCTTTTAAACTCTTGCTAAGTACCATTGAAACATTTGGAAAGCATTGAATTTCTATTTCAAAAACATAACTATCATCATCCTAGAATAGTCATCAACAAATAGCATTATGTACTTATCTTCTTTGTAGCTTTTCACATCAATTGGTCCACACAAGTTAGTATGAACAATCTCTAGTATTCCTTTAGAGGTATAAGGTTTACTCTTAAAACTTGATTTTTTCATTTTGCCTAACATTGTTTGCACACTATATTATTAGGGTTCTTCAACTTAGGAAAACCTCTATTTTTCTTCATGTTACTAATACTAACCAAGTTATAAAAATTAACATAATATAACCTCTTATGCCATAGCCATACATAATCAAATTTTATAATAAGACAAGTAGCATCCTCTATATCAAGATAGAATAGATTACTTCTAGTTTGATCACCCTTTCTAATTAGTTTCTCATTTGTGTCATACATCTTTGCAATCTTGTTTTCAAACTAAACCTTACATCCCAAATTATTTAGTTGTGACACACTCAACAAATTATAGTTAAGTACTTCAACATAGTAAGCATTGTCACATAAAATCCTATTTGTGAGTTTGCTAGAACCTTTTCCTTTTATCAAACATGGTGCATCATTACCAAATCTTACACCATTTCAATCATAACAATTTAGGGTAATGAACTTACTTTTGTCTCTAGTCATGTGATGTAGAAATTCACTGTTAGTGATCCATCTATCATTCTTGTTTACACAAGTCACAAGTGTAGTTTCCTGATCTTCATTAGATTCATTTTTCATTACAACAGATACCACCTCATCATCATGTTCAATAGAATCATTATTTTTTTCATCTTCAATAATTTAGCAAGACTTCTTCCCTTTATCTTTGTAATCTTTTTTGTCTTCATCTCTTCTACTCTTGTACTTGTCATCACCTTTGTAGTTCTTCTTTGGATATTTGGTAGCAATACAACCAACCTCATTACAATTGAAAAAAATAATGAGTAACTTACATTTGAACTTGCCTTTACCTTTGTGGAATCTTCTTGCTAGTAGTGCTTCAAGTTTTTCAACATCTTCCTCATCTGCATCACTACCACTGGACCCATACTTCTTTTTCTTTTCGTTTTGTTCCTTCAACGACCCATTAGCTTTGAAATTAGATTCAATCTTTTTAGGCTTGTAGTTATCAATGTTAGATAGCTCAAAAGAAGTGAGTCTACCTACTAGACCTTCAAGTAATAGCTTATTCCCTAGAATACATCTCAATTCTTGAATTGTAAAAAATCTAATAGCATATATAGGTAACATTGTTGTCAAAACTTGCTTAAAATAGTATCATCATCTATATTACCAGTAGCTCCTTTTATTGCATTGACAATTTTTTTTATCCTTTCAACATATTGAGCAATATTCTCACCTTCTTCCATTCTCATATCATCAACCTTACCTTTGAGACTTTTAGCTTCGGCTCTTAAAACATTTGCATCTCCTCTATAGATAGTGGTTAGGGCATCCCACATTTTCTTAGCACTATCAAGACCTTTGATATCATCAAATTCAGCATAACTTAGGGCATAGGGAATCTCCAACATTTTTTTCTTGTGTTCTTTAGATTCTTTTTCATATCTTTAGTAGTTGGGTCCCCAGTAGGATCAACATGCTCCATAAAAATGGTAGAGTGTGCATGATCTCCAAGTCCTCCAAGGTGTAGCTTCATCAAACTTTACCATGTAGGAATTTATCTCTATTGAGCTTGGGTACTTATCCTTTTTGACATCTTTATCTTTGTGCTTCTAGTACCTTTGAACTAGTCCTCTTAAGAAGATGGCTCTAATACCAATTGTAGGAATACTTGAGAATAATTGAGAGGAGGGGGTGAATCAGTTATCCAAGGTCTAGATGTATAAATAACTTTTTTTATAGCTTTAGTGAACCCATAAAACATTTATACTTATGCATACATCCATAAGATTATGCAATCACTTAAAAACATGTAGGTTACTATCAAATTAATTTGAAAAAATGTAAAGCATGAAACATACAAGATTCATCAACACAATTGACACAATGATATACATGGACACCTAATTTGGGATAAATCGCCAATAACATGCTAATCTTTTCACTCTTTTGAAGTGATTCCCTATGAAAGGCTAACCTTGCTAAAAGTTACAATACACACTATTAAAGGATTTCAATCACCCTATTAGGACTGAAACTTCTTAGAAGACTTTAGACTATTCACTTGGAATGTTACCTAGTTAAAGGATTTACAAATGATAGTTAGGTCAACTTTAATCCAAAGGATTTACCCTAGATCGATACAATTGTTAGAGAGTAACAATAAGGCTTTGATCTGATACAACTTACAACTTCACTTGCAAATTATAGATCTATATTTAGTCCCTGGTTTTGCTTGGCCTTCATACTTTGTAGCTCTAATAACTTGTTGAACCTTCAAGCATCCATCTCTTTAAGCCTTCTTGCTTAACATGCCATTGTAGACTCTTCTCTTAGGTCACTTGATGAAGAAAAACCCTTGACTCCTTGTCTCCCTTAGGTTCTCACACATGACAACCTTGCTTCATGACCAACCATTCCTATAAATGAGAAATTAAAACATTTTTCTGCTCATTCTCCATCATCCAATTTAGGTTTTGGATGAATTAGATAGGATACAATGTATCTACCCCATATCTCATATGTCTTCTAGAAACTTCTCCTAGAATTCACTTTGAATTTTCCTAAAAATAGTTTACCTTGAAATCTGTGCCACTAGCTCATCAACCTTATCTTCCACCTAGTTCATGTAATCCAAGAAAATAGAATTTTTGGCTCAGATTTATTGAATCAACTATCTTTTAAAGAATGTAGTAGCTCAACATTATCAACCTTCTGATGCTCAACATACACTAGAATAAGCTTTTACTTGGCTCCAACTAATTTTTTTCTTGGCTTGTATTGTCTTTTTTTGGCACCTACTATCCACTCAGTCAAGCTTGGCAGAAAAACATTGTATAACTTGTTCTTCTAATCTTTCTTAGTGTAACTAGCCTTTGTAACCTTAAGTAGATTATCAATACATCATGTCATCACTGTATTAACTGATTCTTGTACTTTATTATATGCTCATAACTCAACCTTTCATCTAGGTGCTATTGTTAAATGTTTTGATAAAATCCTCTTCATTAATCAAATAAGTGATAGTACTTGAATCTTATAAGCAATTGTCTTACCAAAAAATGGCAAGTTTGACATCAGTGACAAAATAATGATTGAAACATAGTCTTCTTCAACAATCTCTCTCAACAATGATATTTTAAATCTATTTTCAACAAGTTTCTCCTCATATTCAGAGGGTCTCCCTAGTTAACATATATGGTGTTATTGTGTATGTGTATCTTGTGTTGGTTCAAGTTTATATTTCTCATATGTTTAAGGGTAAAAGCACAAACTTGTGTAACCCTTTTGTAAAGGAAAAGGCTAACAAACATATAATTGTTCACCTTTAATGACATAAAATCAGTATTATTATTTTGAATTTGGAAATGAAGTAAAGTAGTGAATGTATAGAAATGGATGAATTTTAGGATTATGGTTTTTAATAATTATTTGGAATAAGAATTGATATGTTTTCCTATTTTTTATAGATAACTTTTTATGTGTTGGAAAAAGCTAAAAATTAGGGGTCTAGTTCCCACCACAAAACTATATGTAAATAAACTTATTTCCCTTTGATCTTAGACTATGTTATATAAAACATATATATCTAGAACAATCAAAATTAAAAATGAACTTTAGAACTATATTTTTTCTTTTATAAGGATTAAAATTTCAACTCACTTGAAATCGATAGTTTTCATCTCTCACCACATTTTTCAAAACAAATCTATTTTAACAAGGATAAAAACTATACATTCTAGAAGAGGACTCTCTCCTCTAGAACATGATATAATTTTTAAGATTTTTTGATATTATTTAATATTTTTCTTTCTCAAAATCGACATCTTTTTGAGTGTTGAAAGACATGATTGTGTAATTTTTTAATTTCAATATACTATATATAATTAAAACACTATAAGCTCTACATGGGAATATTCTTGACTCTAAACTCTATAAAATGGTGTTTATATGTTATTAAGAAAAATATCATACAAAATAGTAAGAGTTATTGAAACACCACTTTTCTAAAATAATTTTATTTCTTAAGTAACTCAATACAAACTAGTATAAAACATGCATTTAATAGACATTTCCAATTGGAAAAGTGTGAGACCATATGTAACTTAGCTAGAATGAATTTATGTAGATCATATGTTTTTAAAAAATTGAATTTTAGATAGAAATAATAAAATTCAGTCATTCTGATAAGTTAGCATTAAAGGCAACACAACTTTGAACTTTTACCCTTAAGTTTGTTTAAGGATGATAATTGTGATAATAGTTGGATAATTGATTCACCCCCCACTATCATTTATATCAAAGGACTATATATTCTAACAATTAGTATTAGAGAACTAGGTCCTTGAAGGATAAGCTTAATATCTTTGGTAGATCAAGGATGAATCTTTTCATTAAGGATAGTCCTAGATTTGATGTTGCCAACTATGACAGTTGGAAGGAGAAGATGAAGAATCATCTATTGTGCATGGGTCTAGGATATTTGATCTTGAAACAGAGTAAAAATACAACATATCATACAGTAGGAATTAGATGAATTATTCTTGATAGGAAAAATAATACTAATGAATTATATTTTGTTGATGGGTTGAAGCATACGTTGTTGAGTTTTGGACAATTGGTGGACGATAGTTATCACTTGCAATTCACTGACAAGACCTACATTATCAAAGAAAGAAATGGTAAGCTAATTGGAATAGGGACAAGATCCATACATAATGTATTTTAGTTGAATCCTACTGAAATTAAATATTTGGTAGCTAAAGCAGATAATAGTTGGTTGTGGCATAGAAGATTATGTCACATAAACTTTGATAATATCAGGAAGGTTAGTACCACCTTTGCACTTAGAGACTTTCCTAATATTACAAAGCCTATTAATGTTGTGTGTAAAGAATTTATTTTTTCTAAATAGAAGAAAGTATCATTTCCTAGCAAGAAGTTCACTACCACAGAGTTCCTGGAGATCGTTCACAGAGATCTAAGTGGTTGCTCAAGAAAAATAGGATTCTATGCTAAAAGATATTTTATGATTTTTGTGTATGATTTATATAATGATGTGTAGTATTGAGCAAAGATGAGAGAAGAGGTCTAATCCTAGAGAAGAGACAAGAGTTGAGATGTCAAGTCCTACCCCTAGCTAGAACCTGACAACGAATCATCCTCTTGAGTAGATAATTGGAAGCAAAGACAAAGGTGTGATGACAAGGAATAGAATGAATGAGGAGAAATATTTGATATCCCAAGCTAAACCTAAGAGGATAGACAGAGCATGCAAAGACGATAATTGGATTCAAGGAATGAAGGAATAATTAGAGCATATTGTTATGAATGATAGATGTGAGCTAGTTCCTAGACCTAAAGACAAGAATGTGATAGGAACCAAATGGGTATTCAGAAAAAAGATGAATGATCAAGGTGAAGTTGTGAGAAATCATGCTAGACTTGTATGCAATGGATATTAATAGAAATAAGGCATAGATAATGAGGAAACATATGCACCTATGGCCATAATTGAAGCAATAAGGATGTTCCTAGCTTATGCAGCAAATAGAAGTTCAAGGTTTATCAGGTGGATTTTAAATCAGACTTCTTGAATAGAGAACTTGAAGAAGAGCTATATATTGATTACCCTAAAGGTTTTCCTTTACCAAAAGACAAATACATGGTATGCAAACTAAATAAATCGCTATATGGTCTTAAGCAAACACCTAGAACCTTGTATGCAAGGTTGGATAGTTATTTGTCAAAGCTTGGAATTGCTAAAGGTGTGACAGATAGTGGCTTGTATTTGAAAGGAGCTAAAAATGGTTTGCTGATGATAGTAATATTTGTTGATGACATTATTTTTGAAGGTAATGATGAAGCAAGTGATTAGGTTTCCGAAGAGATGAAGAATGAGTTTGAAATGAGCATGATAGGAGAAATAAATTTTTTCCTAAGATTGTAGATTATGTAGAATAGTAATAGTATTTTCATTTCACAAGATAAGAACTTGAATGATTGGTTGAAAAGGTTTGGTTTGGAAAGTTGTAAACCTATTGGTACACCTATAATTACTATTCACAACTTATCTAGTAAAACTGAGACACTTGCAATGAGCAGAAGAAGTAGATATCCATGATTGGAGGTTTGCAGTATCTAACTCACACTAGACTATATATAGAAAATTCAATTGGGATTGTAGCTAGATTTGAAGCTGATCCTAAGGAGTATCATTATGCAATAGTAAAAAGAATATTTGGATATTTGAAAGGACCATTTGACTATGGAATTTGGAATGAGAGATCAAGTGATTTCACTTTATGTGCATATACTGATGTAGATTATGAAGGTAGTATGGATGATAGAAAGAGAACAAGTGGTGGAGCATTCTTTCTTGGAGGAAGATTCATTTCTTGGTTAAGAAATAAGCCATATTGTATCTCGCAGAGTACAGCTACTTGGCAGAGTATGTTGCAATAGTAAATAACTGTATTCAAGTTATGTGGATGAAACATATATTGAAGGATATCATAATTGAGTTTAAAGAACCTGTTATCATTTACTGTGATAACACAAGTGCAATGAGTATGTCTAAGAATCCTATATAGAATTCTATGTCTAAGTATATATCTATTATGTATCATGTGCTAAGAGAGGAAGCAATAGAAAAGTAGATCATATTGTATTATGTGAGTACTAAATATTAGATTGCAAATATCTTTATGAAGCCTTTGCCTTAAGATTCATTTGATTACTTGAGAGGTATGCTTTGGGTTATGCCCCTACCTACTTCTAAGTAGATGATGTAGAGAGTGCACCAGTCCAGTGGTACAAAGCACTATTGTTAGCCTGGACTAAATTTTGATGCTTCCCATATAGGGGAATATCTATGATCAGCCAATTTATTAGGGACTCTTGGTATGTTGTTTTGAATAGTGTCTTTAGACACTCAAGCTAGTTGAAGACATGGAACAACATATTAGTAATTGGTATGTAACAATTGGTATGTTGTAAAATTGAGATTGAGAAATTTGACATTGATGTCAATGGGGGAGAGTATGCATGAAAAACATCTCATAAGTTATGGGGGAGAAGAACTTCTAAGTAATGGGTGGGAGATATCTCTTTAGGTAGATTTAGAAGGATTCATGAAAGGAAGTAGGAATATGAACTTGATCTATTGTAATTGTTTCGTGTGAGGTAAACAATTGATGGCTAAGAAGGAGTATGCACCTATTGTGTTCAAATTTATTTAGTATGTGAATAGCTGATATCAATCCTAATATCCAGATGATTTTAGAAGATGAGAACAATAGTAGCAGTAGAGTATTAGTTCATATTATTGGAACTTAGATGTTTTTCATCTATGTTTCCATCAATGCCAAATGTGGAGATTTTTAGCATGAATGTTGATTATAGTACATTGGGAGAGTATCCTAAGCATTAGAGAGTATTGATATGTTGCATTCATGATTGTGCTTGTCATTGATGTCAATGTAGAATGGTTTTTGTAAAGATTGGGTGAGCAGTAGACATAGATCTTAATGGTATAGACAATGGTTTGATTTTCTAGAGATGCACAATCATGGACATTTTCTACACTATGTCATCATGATCTGGTCGAGTGTGCAATGTCTAAGTTGAAGACATATGAAAGTTGTACCTAATTTATAGAGATAAGATCAGAGACAGAATATTGGGAAAGCAGTTCCTGATGTTTGTTTTCTATCTCTCATCTAAGATGCAATGAGAAGATCTACAATTAGGTAGTGATAGAAGAAATTTAGCTAATGACGTTAGTGAGTACAAAAGCCCTAGTATAACACATGTGAAGTTTTACATAGACTATGAGCCAAAAGTGATATTGTAATTATAATTAATTAATTGTCTTATTATAATTAATTTGCAAAGCCTTAATGCTAACTCAAGGAATTATTTTAAAGATATAGTATAAAGGAAAGATATTTTCCTTGATTGTAAGAAGTATACATTGTTGTATGAAGTACAAAGTGTTGAAAGAAGCAGAGTGCTTAAGGAATATGTGTAAGCAATCTAAGGGATTATTAGATGTGAGATTTATGATCTAGTTACAACATCAGAAGGAGCAAAAGTCCAGTTGATAGGATAGAGAAAGAGGAAGGAATAATACAAAGATTATTTGGATAGTGGGTTCATTGGCCCTTCCTTTGAAGTTTTTTGGGTAGTAGGTCCAATTGATTTCCAAAACTCCTAATAGGATTGACACAAATCCCAATAGGGTTGAAATCTCCTAACGGGGAATCAAAGTCTCCTAACAAGGACTTATATGCACTAAATGTATTAATATACTTCTAACATGGTCCACCCTCTAACAAGGAATATTTATATTAGTACATCATCTTTTGGGTACCATCCCCACTAGGGTTTTCCCTCTGAACAAGGATTTCCCTAGTTAACATACCTGGCATTATTATGTATTGGTATCTTGTTGTGTTTTTATTTTATATTAATCATATGGTTAAGTTTGTTTAAGGATGATAATTGTGATAATATTTGGATAACTAATTCAGCCCCCCTCTCAGTTATATCAGTGAACTATTTATTCTAACATGCTCATGCTATTCATTTGGGGGAGCATCCCAAGCATTACTATAACACTCAGGGAGATTGTTAGCATGATTGACATGTTGTATTCATGACCATATTTTTTTATTGATGTCAACATAGCATTGTTTTAGTGAAGACTTGAAAAGTAGAAAATAGAGAACAAGGTTGTCTAGATTGATTATTGAAGATTGGGTAAAATGTAGTTAAGAAGGTGTTCTACACTATGTACTAATGAAGTGGTTAAGTGTACATACAAAGAGGTAAACACTTGTAGAAGATACACTTGATTTATAGAGGATAGTTTATAGATAGAGTACCTGAGAAGAAGTTTTAGATGTTTGGATTGTATCTCCTAATAGAGATAGAATCATGATATGCATATTTAGATAGTGATAGTAGATATCTTGATGATGACATAAGTGAGTGCACGAGTTTTATGGTCATGCATGTAAGAGGTTGTAAAGACTATGAGCCAACAGTAATTTGTAATTGTGAAAAGATGTAATGTTTTCTAATATCTTAATAAGATCCTATTATAATTAGTTGGGAAAGCCTCAATGTCAACTCAAGGAATTATTTTGAGAATAAGCTATAAAGGATGGTTATTTTCCTTTTGACGAATTATTTATTTGATAATAAGTGCATACCAAATATTCAATAAATGTGAGTAGGTGGTCCAATGGATTAATGGATACAAAGTTGATGATTTGGTATTGAGATCAAAAGAAGAGAAGTCTAGTTAGAGGATAGAGAAGGGGCTATTCATTTCTATTTTTCTATAAGGAATAATACAAAGATCAGTTGGAAAAAGAGTTTAGTGATGTTACCCTTGAATCTATTTGGACAGTGGTTCTATCTTCCATCTACAACTCATAACAAGGTTAGAATCTCCTAATAGGGATTCAAAGTCTCCTAATATAGACTAATATATACTGAATATATTTCATTGACTCTTAATAGGATGTATCCTCTAATATCGAACATTTATATTATTGCATCATTTTATGGGTGTCATTCCCACCAAGGTTTTCCCTTTGATCAAGGGTTTCCCTAGTTAACATGTCTAGTATTATTGTGTATGAGTATCTTGTTATGGTTACTGATTATATTTCTCACATATTTAAGGATTAATAAGGTTGATAAATGTTTTAATAGTTGGATAATTGATTCACACCCCCCTATCTCAATTATCTTTATGGAATTTACTTTCTAACAAACATGTGTTAGCTAATATATTAACTTAGGAAAACATACTACCTTAATATATTTACTTGATTCTTCTAATACCCAAAATTATGTCCAATAAAGCTTACACTACTAAGCACACTAATCAAAACAACATGTCTTCTGACTATTTTCCTAAACTAGACTTAGTTAATTTTCTTGAAAAAGAAAATGAAAAATTGAAATTAAGTCAAACTGACCTCAAAATCTGATTGTGTTTCCATAATTACAACATTCATGACTTTATAATTGATTTGTTTCCAACACCTCCATGTTGTGTTTTTTTGAATATGTTTTCTTTGTATTGTTTTAGATGATCTTTATTACTCCATTAAAGCAAGGAGATAAAGTGATCAAACATGTTGTACACATTCTATTTGTATATCTCTTCTATATATTTTTACATGTTATTTTGTATATGTGTTGGCCATTTTAAAGTAGATTTGAACTCTTATGTAGTCTTCTTAGATACTTCTGATATGGTAGTAAAGATTTTTTTTGTCTCCATGATTGCACCCAAAAAAGACTTTGCTTCATATCTCTTACATTATTTTCCTTCATTATCTTGTAGTTCTAATTCCTTTAAGGAATTATGAAATTTTATATTTTATATGATATAATATATATTATAATATGATCATATTGACCCCATATTTGGTAGATCCCTCTTATAATTTCTTTTTTTCATGTGTTTATTTCCCTTGAAGTGTCTCTCCTGGGGGCATCTCATAGTGGAAAAAATTATAGTTGATGCATGTACACTTCCATTAGATCCATTTATCTTGTTGAGATATTATTAATCACATTAAGGTTATGTGCAAGATTAGGGTGTGCCAAAAAGTGGCGATCTAAAAAATAGGTAGTTCTAAAATACCTCAAAGCATTTCAAAATCTATTCCAACATTGTCCCCACCCATCCTGATAACAAAAAAAAAAATATAACTTTATAAGGCCTAGTATATCTTTGGATACCAACCCTACATGGTCAACTTTAAAGATGTCCCAAAAAAAAGTATTTTTGGTCTATTCTTATGTGATTTTTGCTTCAAACATGTATCTAATGACTTTTCTTCCACCCAAATTTGATGAAACAAAAATGGTTTCTTAAGAATGTTCCTACATTTCCATAAAAGTAATGTTTATCAAATTATGAGTTTAGTAATTAATTATTACTTATCTTTTAATGGAGTTAAAGATATAAAGTGTTGATTGACACACTGATTGAAAAAGAACTATAACATTCAAATGGTACATCCTTTTTCAAATCCAAAAGATGCATCACATTCTAAAATTCTTATACTATAAGGAGAGAAAAAAGAAAAATTAAATTTTATGGAGCTTTAAATTAGTTAAGGTGGTCAGACATTAGATTTTATTATTCCAAAAATACTATAGTATAAAATTCATAATTAATTATTATTTAGAATAAAAATAACCAAAAGTATGCATCACATCTGGGGATGAGTCTACTTCATATATCTAGAATCCTATTAAAAAATATTATCATTTGATTTTTTATTAAGGTGGTTAGACATTCATTTACTTCTTATTTTTGTCCTAAACATTTTTTACTATTGCATTAGAATTAAAAAAATTTCCCAATCAATTTTAACTTTTATCAGATAAGGTCTAGTAGTTTAGAAACTAATTAAATTTACTAGAGATTCTTTTCTCTCAACATTTTGATAGAAAGTCCATAACAAGTTGAAAATTGCATGCCAAGTTGATACAACCTTGATTTTTATTTTTTTTATTACTACTTAAGGTAATAGTTTGGTTGACCATGATCCTATACATACCCTTAACATAGAGTAAATAGCTCTTCTTAGGTTATGCACATATTCATTTGGAATTTTTTTAATAACCTTTTGGATCCATCTATTAGATTATTAACAGCATAGGGGGTGTAATTGTTGTAGCTCTTTTTGTATCCCTCTATAAAACTATTAATATTTTTGGATGCTTGATCCCCACTACTTTATGATCCCTCTTTCGATTACCAAACAATCTAGGAGGCTTGATATTTTCCTTTTTCATCTTTCCTTGGAGTAATAAACAATATGTGAAGCTTGATCTTCCTTTCTTAATCCCTCAAGAACACACTCATCATTATTTCTAGGTTAGTTTTGTAGATTACCCTTTTGGGTCATAACTTTTCCTGAGGATGAATATTTGATGTATTCAATTTCTAGATCATTTAATTTATGTTTGATTGTTGAATAGCATACTAGACACAATTTCTAGACTATTTAGTGTTATATTTTGTTGTAGTCCTCCTTCTCATTGATTTATAATAAGGAACACAAACCTTATTGAGTGGGTTTAGAAAGCTTTATCTCTTTCTATCTTTTCAATGAAATATTTCTTGTTACAAATTTTGATTTGGAAAAGACTCAATTATTTTTGGGGCTTGGTAGTTTCTTTGCCTCCTTATTCATGGTAATATTATATCTTTCTCTTGATCTACTTTACCATGAGAATGGTGTAAGCTCATACTCTCACTAAATTCATGGATAAACATACCATCCTAAAATAGAAAACCCTATCATTTATGACCTTTTGGATCCTAATATTTAATTATCTTATGGTCCATAGATACATTTTTACTCATATGGCTTTTTACATGCACTTTCTCTACTTTTCTAATTTTATTTGTGCACTTTCCAAGACTCTAGGATTATCTCTCCTTTCGATAATCTTATCATAAGTTGACCTCATTGAACTATAAATCATATAGGTAAGCCATGTCAACTTGCACCTAACTTATTTTTGGTGTTGGGGTAAGTTTTGTGTTGGGGACTTAATTTATAAAATTTCATGACCTTGTTAGTTTCTTGTATATTTTATTCTAAAAAACTAACATATATAAGGAATATTGGACACCTTATTTTCACATCTACTTGCAATAAAAAGACATATATACACTCATACAAATTACTTAAGAAATAATATTTAAGGAATTCATCAATTTTTGAAGGCATTTCACTAAGAATTCAAGCAATTCTCAAAATCCCAGGGTCAATTATGAGCATTTCCTCTTCAAGATCTAGCATTTTGTTGGACATCAAGGCATATATATATACATGGCTTCATGATTTGTTATTGACTAGATACACTCCATTTTTGGTGATTTCCTATATTCATATTAAAGCTTGGACATCAACAATATCTTTCGATGAAAAAAAGCTTCCTAATAAGGGTTCCATCAAGTAAGGTGAAAAATTGTATCCGTATTACAATTTTACATACTTTTTCATAGTTATATGTTTCAAGATTGATTCTTAGACAAGGGCTTGACAAGGGAGAATCCCCTCCCCACCCCCACCCACCATCCCCCCCCACCAAAAAGATAAAAACAAATCCTTTCTTGTATGAATGAACAAGTTATCAAAATTATGAATTTAGATTCAAAAACCTACTATCAAGTGTTATCTACTAGGAACATGGTCAAATGCAATTTTATCTTTTAGGAACATGGTAATAATCCCATTTATATACATGCATAAGTTTATAAAGTTAACTTGTACTAAAAGATCTAATATATTTAGGGATTTTTTGAGTTTTATGTTCTAGTTCTAAGTCCTGATTCTAGTTTTCTATCATAGTTTTTAGGAAATAGTTTTATGAGTGGAAAGGTCATTTTTTATACCCTTCTTCAAGATCTCTCTCTCTCTCTCTCTCTCTCTCTCTCTCTCTCTCTCTCTCTCTCTCTCTCTCTCTCCCCCACACACACACACACACACACACACAGATCTAATTTCTTTCTTTATTAGGGTTATACATGTGTTTCTTTCATTAAAATCAATTAACCCTAGCAATGTTAATCAATAAATTTAATCAATTTAATTTAACCACATTTAAAATATAAGATTAACAAATATGGCATAAAAGAGGAATTTCTTTGATACATCCTTAGTATAATTTGTTTTCAATAGTAACATCCCTTCATCAAATCTTAGTTTTTCTAATATAACTTGAGTTATATTGAGAGTGATTCTTGGAAGTCCCTCTTTCTCTTGTATTAAATGGACAAGGGTGAATATTTTTAATAAATAAACTCATCTCATTTAGTTTATGTTAAAAAAATTATCAATTTCATTTTCCCACTAAACAAGACAAATTAAAGGTAACTAAGATACAATAAGTAAGGGAAAAAAAAAACCACATATAAAAGTCAAAAATTTGTTAGGAAAACATTATAGTTTATACAAAACCTTAAACACCTCTTCCTCCATCCTAATGATATGTGGATAAATTTACTTCATGTATATGGGCTCTTTAGGGGACATTTATGCCTTTATTTTGATGTTTCCTCTATTCCTCCCACTAGGCACAAATAGATTTTGTCCTCTATCTCTATTGAGTTCCATGGTCAATTTATCCTTGTGTTCTTTTTCACGGGTATAAACTAGACTTGTAAGAACCTCAACTATATGGTTTATACTCTTATGGCTCTATTTCACAGCCTTCCAAAAAATATTCTTAATGCTATTCATATCCTCCTCTAGCTAAGAAAAGTCCTTTTTCATCTTTTCTAGTGCATTCATTGTTTCGTTTGGGAAATCAACCACCAAATTATTTTCCTCCTTAATCAATAAATCATTTCATACAACATCAGTAACATAGGCCTTGCCCAATACTTAAAAATTCATTATTTCAAGCTTACTTTTTAAATCCCTTTCTTTAATATTCATCTCCTTGCTTTAATGAAATAGCCATTTAGAAAGAGAAACAAAGTCAATTTTATGGTCTCTATCTAGACCGATCACATCACAATAATTAATGTAGCTACATTTGAGATAGAAAAGTCAGTGTTATAACTCTAAAAATGATTCAAAACCCTCCTCATTGAGAGAGGTTTTAAAACTTTTGAAGGGGTAACTTTGGAACTAGGTGAGCTTGGGATATCAATTTCCACTATGAGAACCTTCCTTTCATTAGAAATTCATGAGTATGTCTAGGATCATGGTATGCTAAAAAATGGTTATGTGATAAAGAAGTCACGATTAATAGAATAACTGAAAAAAAAACTATAACTTTTAAGTAATATAGTTTTTTTAAAATCTAAAATATTTGTCACATTTGTGCTTTACCTAAAACAAGAATTTTATTTTTTTATAAATTTGATAAGGTGTATAATAATTTAATGTTGTCAAAGATAAGATCTTTTATATTTTAGAAAAATTGTAGGAGAAAATTATGTAAATAATTATTTACTTATAAAATATTACAAAAAAAGGAATCACTTGTGACAATGAGTATAAATCTTATATTTAGAACCTTATTAAAAAAATTAATCATTTGATTGTATTTAAGGTGGTAAAATATACACCTACTTATGTTTTTAGACTCGATTGATAGACTTACTAAAAAATAGCTATAACTTTTTTCAAATTTGAAACATGTGTCACATTTTATGATTCAGCTACTACAAGAAAAAATATTAATGTTTCAATTTGATATTTTTCACAAGGTTAAGGTGGTCAAATGTAAGAGTTTTTATATACTAAAGAAGTTATAGACAAAAAATTATAGTTAATTATTTACCAGAAAAACTATAAAAAATATATGTCACATCTAGACAACAGTCTGCTACTTATATCTAGAAGTTATTTAAAAATATTATCATTTGATTGTATTTAAGGTGGTTAGACATACACCTCATTCTTATCTTTTGCCTATCATTTTTAGATCACTACATTAAAATTTGATATTTTCACCATATAGAATATTTATTTTCAAAAAAGGGCTAGTATCTTATACAATACATTTATTTTTTTACAAATTATCTTCTTACATATTTTTATATAATATTGGTAAATTATTCAAAAAATTATGTCAAATTTTGTAACCCTAATTTAATGAGTTTTCATTGCCACTTAAGGGCCTAGTTTTGCATATCATGACATTGCACACACCCTACTCCTTAATCTTCCCTTTCTTCAAGGTTTTAATGTTCCCAACAATACCTTCCTCTGAATGGTATTCATTTCGGGGATCTTTACCCTTACATTTGATCTCTTGAATTTTACCAACAAGAGTTTCAACATAGGAATCCATACTTTGGCCTTCCTAGAGTTTCCAACCTTAGCATGTAACATATGAGTTTTATTTATTTCATTAAAAGGAAAAAAATTGAAATCTTCAGTGTTAGAGTCTTTCCCATTATCTCTTCTTCCAAATTTACTTATCATTTTAGGATTTTTTAATTTCAGAGGATGAAATATAATCCTCTTCTCTATAATCAATATCTCCATCCTATCTAGGTTCCTGACGTAAAAAGTTGACATTAGTAGCATCCTCATCGGATATGAAAATTAGGATTGATTGGGCAAGGATGGATTTATAGATTGTGTAAATTAGAACCAAGAGACCTTCATGCAACACTAGGTTTTTGTGATGGTTGTTGTGATATGATTTCACACTATAATTAATGGACAACCACAAATAGAAAATTATTAAAACCCTAATTGTATGATATAATTGTACAAGAAAATAAAGTGACATCCGAAAGCTCCCATATGATAACCATCCAAACTAATATAATCCATAATAAATTTTAGTACTTGACCTCAAATATTCATAATTTTGGTCAAATTGTACCTACTTTTGGTACCTATCTCTTCTTGTTTATCCTATTTTCTATCCATTTTGGGAAACTTTTAGACCTCCACCTCATTTATTTTCTACCTCATTAGAATTTATTACTACCCTTGGGAATGATAGTAACATTAGCTATCAATTTTTTATCCATGTCCGTAGAGAACAATTCTACCATCTTTCTAACCTTTGGGAAAGAGAATGATAATATTTAGGTCCTAGCCATGAAGATTCTCAAAATACATAGTGAATCTACCTCCTTCTAGAATGTTCCTAACCTAATCATTAATTTTAATCTTCTCATAGGCCATGGGTTCCATACAACTTTAGTGACCTTCCATCTATTCCTTACCAAAGATTTTATTCATTATGTTAAAACCCAAATCCTATCTATAAAAGATGAGTGGAGGAAATGCCAAAATTAATGTCAAGAGAGAGTGCAATAATCAATTCATAAGGTGATCTAATGATCCAGTTCTTTCCAAATTTCACTTCAATAGATTCTAATAATATCAATCTAGGGAAGCCTAAAATATATTACATCATCAATCTACAAATTAACATTATACTTGTCACCCAACTTGTTGTGAAAGAGTAATGTGGCCACATTAGTCTCCAATACATCTTTATTTTTCCACATACAATTCCCCATGGTGACAACATCTTTGCTTATAAACCAACTAGCTACTCCCTAACCTTATGGTAGATGCAAGAAATTTAAAATTTTTCTAAGGATGATGTAATGTGTTTTGATCTCTATATAAAATGTATAATAGATCATGAAGGTCTACATTTTCTTTTTTTTATGGAATTAATAATATTTTTTGCATCCCATTCTACCAAAACACTCTTATATTTTAACTGACTAGCCATCAAGAGACCCTACTAAGCTCCAATGGATTTGACCATGTAGTTTGTTTGGCTACCCATAGGGATTACCACAAATGATATTGAGATGTCATTATCACCACTTAACACTAAACAAGTAACTTAAGTTGGTAGTCTAAATTTTTTTTTTAAAATTAAATATAGGCATTATTCAATATTTTCTCTATGATTTTTTTTCATTGCACTATGATATTGTCTCAAAATTGATATGAAAAATGATCATTCATTTCATGGAGTATCTAGTAGGCCCTTCACTAGTATTCAATAATCAATGAAGTAACCTTCTCATAATACAGATGTTATGACAAATAAGCTTTAGAAAACACTAATTAAAAATATCAAGGATGATCTTTCTCAAACTAAATATTATGACCTATTAATTATATCAATTATGTGATTAAAATTTCATTTCAATAAAATATATACTTTCATGCTTTTACACTAAGTGGGTGCTACATGATGTAAAATTCCTTGAGACATAAAATATTAGAAATTGTTGCATACATTATTGATTTGATGATTCAAAATTAAATCTATGAAGTTTTTGTGTGTGATGTTAGGAAAACAATCAGTGATAAGTCCCCAAGGCTTAACTATATACCTCATGATATCATCTTTAAATATTTTTTGATGAATATATTTAACTGCATGATGGAAGCTCATCCATAGAATATATTTATAAAGGTTATGTTTATAATCATTTATCTAATGCTTTTGGATAGTTGTATAAATATATGTGAAATATAAGTATCAAAGTATGGCAAATATAATGAAGAAACAAGATGATTTTCTTTCTTTCTCTTTTGTATATAATGAGCATGAAAATAAACTTTGAATCCAAGAATATATTTATCCTTTTAGTTTCTACGTATATGTTGTACTAATTTACTTAATTCAATGTAGTGCATTTTTTACCTTAAAGATTCATTCCACATGTTTTATTGATATTTTATTTATTGTTGGAGACCTTTACATGTAAGATTTTGAGGGCTTAAAACATCTTCAAATGGCATTCTCTCTTTTGTGTACTACTAAGATACTGATCTTTTGAACAATATTATATTTGTCAAAGATATTTTTGGAGTTACTAGGAGGGTGCTTTATCTACTCTTTACCTAGATTTCCATTACATGGAGGCAAGTGTTGTTGTCCTTCTTCAAGGAATACTTATTTTCTTTTATTTTTCCTTTTGGGAGGAATCTTTCTTCTCTCTTTTTTGTTTTAATGATGATTAGTGTTGTATCAGTAAAATATTATTTATCCTCTCAAAGCATTCATCATATCTTTTTGGTGACTTTGGTATGTTGATGCCAAATTTTTGTATCTCATGTTTATTTTCCTTTTATACATTCTTTGTTAGTTGTTGGTAATCAATCATCTTTGAACAATTCTTTTAGATAATGTTAAGTTGAAATCCTTAATAGCTATAATGTTTTAAAATACATATCAAAAGAAATTAGTTTATTATTATTTTTACTTCCACACTATATAAAAAACATCAAGCATTGCACCTATTACCAATCTCTAAAGCATCTTTATTGACTCTTATTTTCTAGGTTATTAGCCTTAAATGTGTATTTGAAAACTTGTTTTCTATTGTAAACCTAGAATACTAAAATTATTATTGGAGTTTAGAATATAAGAAGGGGGTGAAATATGTACTTCAAAAAAATATGTATTATTATTATTTTAGTATAGATAGAAACAAGGGTTCCAAGTAGATATTTTAGGGTTTTATTTCAACATTTAAGAGTTTAAAAATAGTTGGAAAGATTTTAAGTTTATGGTTTAGCTTTATAATTATTGGAATAGTGTTTATTATTTATAGTTTAGGGGTTGTCAGAATATGTTTCCAAGGTCTTAATTTGACATTTTAAGTTCGAGAGGTAATTGTATAGCATTTTCATTAAATATTCTAGGGTATTGAATTGATTATTTAGGAATTTAATTGATGATTTCATTATTTCAAGATAGTCAATTAGGGTTTTAATATATACATTTAGAAATGAAAAATATTCAAGGGTAAAAAATATTGTTTAAGGTTTGAAATAAATAATTTAGATTTTAAATTCTTGATATGAGAGAAAGAAAAAAAAAGAGATCTAGCACTAAAAACTAACTATACAAGTTTAAAAGAAAGTCATGGATACTAAACATTTGTTTATGAGTGCTTGAAGACCCTTATTAGTACTTGCTAAAGGCTAAGTACTATTGTGACATTTTTTTGCATTTCATTTCTTAACTCATGATTAAAACTTATTATTTTTATGAGTTTAAATTTATCATGCATAGTTAGATACAAGTTTTTTAACATGATAATTTATATCAAATATTTTTTTATGATTTGATTAGGTGAATCAATTTGAGTCTTATATGGGGAGGATTGAAGTTAAATATTTTTATTTGCGAGTAAGTTAGGTTACATGTTTATAATTTCAATGTTTTATTTTTTAAAATTATTTTTTTCATTCAACTAAAATATTGAAAAAATATTATCTATACTTATATTATATAATATTTTAAGAAATGCTATTATATATTATTATTATTAAAATATTATTATTTTCATATTATAATTTATTTATAATAGTATATATGATATACATGGAATAGATTAAGTTAGTTTAGATGTTTCAATATTCTATTTTTTAGAATTAACTTTTTCATTCAACTAAAATATTATGTATATTTATATTATATAATATTTTAAGAAACACTATTAAATATTTTTATTATTAAAATATTATTATTTTCATACTATTATTTATTTATAATAGCATATATGATATACATGGAATAGAATTTAACTATATAAGATTTGTGTTGATTAAAATATTTTATATACTATGATAAGTTGATTATTTTAAAATTAGATTTATACTATTTAAGCTATTAAAACTAAGGCAAGTATTAAGTCATTATATGGCACTTGTTTACTTATCATGCCTATATTTTAAATATGACTAATGAAAGTGTTGGAAGCTCCACTATTGTAAATGATAAGATAGTATTATAAAAATGTAAAATATATTATAATATATATTTAAATATATTTTAGAATTTTAAATTATATTGAGTAATTTTAGAGAAGTGAATGCAATAGTATATTACCTATGGAAAATCAATAAGATGGTGAAATGAGTTCGCTTGACTTTTTTGATGAAGAGGCCCTTCCTTATATTAAAAAAAATACAATAAAGTTACATATTCATGTGGCTACTAGCCAAAAATCAGCTATTCATCAAAAATCTTTAGAAAACAACAGAAAATAAAGAGATCTTCAAGCAACCAGCATAATGCCAGCTGAGGAAGGAGGATCTTTATCATGAGAGCCCCACCCAAAAGTGGGGAGAGTAGATGGCTCAGGGGAGTTCACTTTACTTTTGATTGCTTTAGTTTTTTAAAACCCTTATTCTTAAAGAATAAAATGCTAGTTTGAAAGGTCACTTTGGAATAAAGGTGTGACTTCATTGAGAGGTATTTTCTAATTTTGTGGCTCCCACTAGATAAAAAAAGTTATGTGACAAGTTTAAGATTTATTATTATATAGCATCCACAACATCATATGATTAAAATAATATGATTAAATAAAACTCTTTAAACTTAACTACATTTTAAAATTATATAAATAAAATATATAATAATTCATATAATAAAGATTTACGCTTTGAAAATCTTATCTTTATACAATTCACATGGTTAAGGCTTTGCCATAATAGAGAGTGCTCAAGTTTAAATAGAAAACTTTGTCTAATAGTGAGGAACTTGTATGTTAAATGGAGATCATAAATTAAAATCCCTCTATAAGGTAGGTATGTAAATCTCAAAACGATACATACTCTTTTAACAATCACAATTCTGAAGACTATTTATATTAATGCGTTGTAAGACAATATATTACCCCTAAATCATTTCACACTGCATACGTACACTTGGAAATGTATTCTTAAACAACCAACTCCAATGTCCTTTCCTGTTCTTCTCTAGGCTCTACATTTTCACTGGGTTGAGGGTGCTCTTGATCCGCTGGTACATTCCTAGTCTGTGATTTGGAATCCGCGTATTCCCCATACAAATACGATGCGAAACCCCACAAAGCCATAACGAGAGCCATGGCCTTTTGCCCACTGAATTTCTCATTGTAAAACACCACCGCGAGCAACTCAGTCACTGGAATACATGCAGCAATAATGACACCGCTCATTAGAGATGAACTCAAAAAGATGACACCAAACACCCCAATGAAAAACAACTGCCAGCAGATTGCGTTCCACACAAGAACCATGTAATAACTGATCTCCCCCAAGTCAAATGCACGGGCCTCCCTCCCAATAGCCTCAAAATCCTTGTTCACAACCATGCCTATTGTACAGAATACAGTCGCAGAAAAAGACATAATCACCTGCATCTCCATAACAAGAGTATATGTTATCCTGTGTGCTGTTTTCTTATAGACAAGTTCCGTCAAAGGAAGGATCAATCCATAAAGAGCTGCTGCAGAAACTGTGACTATAAACCCTAACCAGTACTGACCAACACTGACTCCCTTTGGCCTGTCACCGCTGACGTGGAAGGTGAGCATAACTGATCCCATGGTGAGCAAAATGATGGCGTTGATTGAATATGAGCTAAACTTGTGCTTCACTAAGAAGAATGCAAAGAGCGCAGTGAAAGCAAGGTGAGAGGCAATTAAAAGAGACAAGGTGGAGAGGGGCAGGTATGAGACCCCCCAAGCGTACAAGAAGTCATCTGCACCAGTGAGAACACCCAGTGCGATAGATGCAAGGCAGAGCTTGGGAGTTACATGGGTGCCTTCTGAGGACTCTTTATTGTGGGAAGAGAGCCAAATGGGCAGAATGAGAATAGGCCACCCACCAGTTTCTAGCCATGAAGATAGCCATTTGCGGGTACCCCCATGCAAGAAATAGAAGCGAAGTAATAAGGGACCTGCAATTGTTCCGATGCACAGAGCTGCACAGCTTAATAGCAAGAGGGTCCATTGCCTTAGGGTTTTCTTGCTTGCTTCCATGTCAGGGCTCTTTTTAACTTTACCAGATCATTTGGTCTCATACTACTTCTCAGAGTCCTTTTTGGTGTTTGTCATAGAGTTCATTCTCTACGTTCAACCAATAATATTTCCCGGTCAAAACAAAGAGTGTAGAGAGAATCGTGCACGGCTTTGAGATAACGCTTGGTGGACTAGATCTTGAAAAGCGTGGTGGAGGGATTGGGTTACGGGCCTAAGGATAAGAAAGGTCTCTTCAGAGCATCTTATTATCGAGTTTGATGACAAATTATTATTATTTTTTTGATAATAGTCTTTTTTTTATTAATAAAATATACTAAGAATACAATTCACAAAAAAGAGCATCTTATTATCTAGTTTGATGAGAATTTTTTTTTTTTTTTTTTTGATAATAGTCCTTTTCTATTAATAAAATATACTAAGAATACAATTCACAAAAAAAGAGTTGTTATTAACTAGTTTGATGAGAAATTATTATTATTATTTTTTTGATAATAGTTCTTTTTTATTAATAAAATATACTAAGAATACAATTTACAAAAAAAGAGCTGAGGATACAACATCACCCCGTGAAAGAGTTCACGCGGTTGAAGCCAGACTTGAAAACACGGCCTCAACCAGAAACTTTTAATTATTGAAATTATTGGAAAGTACTAAGGAATAGTGCATAGAATAGTTGAATAGATTTGTGCTCTATTTTTTTTAGTTTTTACTTAAGAATATTTGAATTTAGTATTATTTAGTGTTCCCAAAATGAGTTCGCTATTAAATCAGATGTAAAGAGATTAAAAAGATAAAGAAAAGGATTATTAAACATTTATTGTGGAGTTGCAATAATTGTAGATTCAAATTATTAAATATTAGAAAATTATATTGGTGGTGGGTGGATGTAATCTATTTAATTATAGAATTAATATGAAGGAAGAAAAAAATAACATGTGTTTAGGTGATGAATCCTATGTATAACTATAGATATATTCATAAAGAAATATCATCTTATAATGACCTCTGAAAAAGTCAAGAGAAGACCAATAACTTAGCATCTCTTGTTGGATGGAAATAGTTATCTTCAAACATGATTTGTGTTTTAGGTTAGCTATCTTTACTTTAACAAATAAGGTAAGGACAAAAATAAATTATGTGAATATTATATATATTTAGATTTGATTTAAATTTTAATAGTACTATTATATTAATTTAAGCATCTATTCCAATCATTTCTATATTATAATTTACATTTTTTATATTCTTTTACTTTATATAATTTTATTGGATAGTTCAAGTCATGTGATACACCAATAAAATAAATCAGTGCTTGAAGACCCCTTACATATTTGTCATCCATGCAATTTCAAAGATGACGAGTCAAAGTTGATGTTAAGAGATTGAGATTTGATATTGTAAAATCATACACATAAGATATTAAATAATTAAAATTACATGTTAGGATTTAATTTGAATTTCATATAGATATTAAATAGTTATTTAAAAGAAAAAAACATGACATACAAGAATGAAGTAATCATGGAACAAATATTGTATGAATGGTATTATCATTAAAATTGTGAAGAGAGAGGGATATAGAACTTATATTCCACTTTTAGTAGTAAAATAATATTTGATATTTTTCAAAAGATTCCAATCAATTATAACTAACAATTATCAAAAAAAATATTAATTTTAGACAATATTGTGGATATTTGGTAATGAATATAATGACTCAAATTATTAAGTTTTAGTATTCAAACATTTTTTTAATTGAAGATTTGAAAATTTTCACATCTAATATCTTTCTTTTTTTTTTCTTTTTTTTTAAAAATTTAAATTAATTTAAAAATTCTTATGAGAAAACAATTTTGTGGACAAACATACTCATTTTCTTCATCATTGTTTTGGATATAGATATGTTTCTATATGTTAATTTTTTTATAGAATAAAATCTATAGGTTTAGTCAACCAATTTTTTTAAGAAGTCTTCATAAATAAACCTTGATTAATGCAATTATATTGTGAAGCCAAAATCAAGAAATTTAGGTTAAATGTGCTCAACAATTATTTTGAAGAAAATTCACTAATGCATAAAGATGATGTGGGAGAGTAAATATAAATAATTAGAAAAAAAATCAATTTATATAATCTCTATCAACCACTAAAGATGAACTTAAGGCACAAAATGTACACAAACTAATGCTTGTACCTATGAAGGGTCTAAGGGTTAGGCTCATAGTCTTGTATACTTCTGATGGCGTTCTTGATATTTTTAGTTATAATTAAATTTTTTCTATTCCATAACATGTTTGGTAGAATATTTCTATATTTACTTCTTTATGCTATCAAAATAAATACATACTATTTAAAGTGCAATAAGTTTTAGGTGAGAATTCTCTTTTTTGTATAACTATATATGTATTACTTTGCATTTGTAGAGTATCTATCAAAGGTGAAAGATGCTGGTCGATTAAAAATCCCACCTACTTACTTAACTCTAGATATAGAAATGATCTATTATGTAAATAATATCACTAATCTCACCAAGAGCTCCTTTAACAAGTCATTCTTCTATCCAAATGTTTATTGTATGCATAATGTGTTGTTCTTTCCAAAGGAGAACACATTTTTCTAGTTCCTTGGCATGCATCTAAATATTCTTTTTCCTTCTCCAATTAATTTGTATTCTTATTGTCACTAGGTGATTCAAATATTTTAGCATCTTTGTGTTGTGTAATGTCCAAGCTTGTTGGTGGCAAATAAGTGCATAGATCTATCAAATTTTGTATTTCCATTAACACTAAAATTGAAATTTGTATGACTCATTAGATTTCCCCAACTAGGTTCTTCTTTGTTTCATGTTGTATGTTACACAGTAGTTAAAGAAACCCTAGTTGCATTTTATTCTCATCTTCTTGTCAAACAATTGTTTGTAATCTAATAACTTTATAAATTGGTCCCACAGTAACATAACATTTGAATGTGGAATGTAACTTGAATTTCTATAAGAAGGGGTACTTATGCTAGGTCACTAAAAAGTATAATTGATACTCCAAAAAAGTGTACATATTGTCTACTGGGAAAGACCTTTTATAGATGACTATTAATTTTAAGTTGGATCTTCAGACCATTGTAACTAATTTCATCAATAACAAAATATTGAAATGTTTTTAATCTTCTTGGTATTGAAATAAATAACACCATTAAAAAGACAACTTAAATAGTTTCCCTATCTTTCATTTATATCACTATCATTGACACATGCATACACACCATTGTTCACCCTCTATATCTCTATCTTATCTGAACCCTCATATCTATTTGCATTTCAATATCTATCTCTATCTTATATTCTATTTACCTTTTACTCATCTTTGTCTATATCTCATTTTCTACATTTCTTATCTATCTATCCATCTATCTATCTGTCTATCTAGCTAGCTACCTATCTAGCAATCTATCTACCTACCTACCTACCTACCTACCTATCTACCTACCTACCTACCTACCTACCTACCTACCTACCTAACTATCTATCCATCCATCCATCCATCCATCCATCTATCGATCGACCGATCCATCCATCCATCTATCTATCTATCTATCTATCTATCTATATATCTATCTATCTATCTCCCCATCCATCAATCTATCTGTACATGTATCTATCTATCTATCCATATATCCATCTATCTATCTATCTCTCTATATATCCATCCATCTATCCATCAATTAATCTATCTATCCATCTATCCATCTATCTATCTATCTATCTGTCACCTCAAACATCTTTATTGTACTATCTCTTCATCTCTCTCTCCCATCATTTTGTTCCTATTTATTTCCCTCTCACTTTCTATCTATTTATAATCTCCCTCTTCTTTCTCATCTTCATATTTCACTCCCTTTCCCCCAATTAAATTCTCTTTTTCCCTTCTTCACAATTATTGCCAACTTGGATATCATATTCTAATTTATTTTGTTAGAATATATAGTCCAGCAATATAACTAAGACAGAGGTGGCTGAATTAGTTATCCGACTAATATCACAATTATCAACCTTATTAAACTTTAACCATATGAACAATAGAGTTGTAAATCATAAAAAGATACTCATACACAGTGACACTAGATATGTTAACTAGGCAAACCCTTTATCAAATGAAAAAAACCCAGTGTGGATGATACCCACAAGAAGATGTAGTAATATAAATATTCCTTGTTAGAGGATGGACCCTATTAGGAGTATATGAATACATTCAGTATATATGGGTTCTTGTTAGGAGACTTTGAATCCCTATTAGGAGTTGTGGAAGACAATTGGACCCATTGCCCAAATAGCTTCAAGGTTAAGACCAATGAACCCACTATGAAAATGATCTCTATATTATTCCTTGTAGACTAATAGAAATAAAATGTACTTCCTTCCTCTTCCTCTGTCCTATGAACTAGACTTCTTCTCCTTTAGATCTTGTAACTAGATCACAAAAATCATATCCAATAATCTGTTGGATTTCTTATATGCATTTACCAACCACTATGCTCATTTTTGTACTTCACACTTCATACAATTATCACAACACTTTACAATCAAGGAAAACATATTTTATTTAAACCACATCTTTAAAAAAATTCCTTGAGTCAACATTGAGACTTTCACAATTAAATATAATAACATAATTAATTAATTACAATTATAATTATAATAACACTATCAAAACATAGTCTATACAAAACTTCACTGTGTAATACTGAAATGTCCCTTTTCTGATTTTACATGATATTTCCAACCTTTAATCAGATCTTTAAGATCAAACAACTAATATCACAAAGATCCTCCAAATTTCTCAAGAAACCCCAAATCGGGTATGCCAGAAATTGTGCCAAAAGCTTCACAGCTTCACCAATTATTAATAAATCTGAAAGTGGACATTTTTACAGAAATTTCAGCAGCATAACAGCCTACAAAATGACATTTCTAGATCCGTATAACCTTTACACAACAGTTCTCAAATGTAGGACAAAAACTATGCTCATCAGGCTCCCGAAATTAACACAAAAATGCCCGGAAACACCACACAACACTAATAAACTATCTCAGAAGTTTAATCACGTCCCAATACATATATTCAGCTCTATTTTAACAGCTTAAAGTCTGAAATACAGAAGAAACCAAAAATGATATGAAATGCTCAACTGAAAACACCAAACTCATGCAAAAAACACACCCAAAAACCCACAAATCTACACTGTTCAGAACAAAGGCAAACTCTGTATGAGCATGCACATGGAATGGCTTCAAACTACCATCCTTAGCCTTCCTAGAAACCTGCAAACTCACGTTCTTGGGTCTCCCTAGAAACCTGCAAACTCCCGTTCTTGGGTCTCCTTCTCCACAGGTTTGGCAGCCTCTGAAGAATAACAAAGAATGAGCAAAAATCAAGTTCTCCCCTCCGCCCAAAATGCCTCCAAACCCCTTAAAAGAGGGCATAACTGTAACTCACGTCCAAGAGAGGTTAATGAAACATATTTTAATAATAATTTTCATTTATTAGTCCAACAGTTTCCAAAGATTAACCCCCTTTTTCCGAAACTTCACTTTCTTGGGCCTGCCTGCCTTAGCAAAGATTATTATTTTTTAATTATTTGAAAAGGGGACATGACAAGTCCTCCCCTCCCAAACATTTCTTGTCCTCAAGCAATGGTTGAACAATAAACCAATCAATCCACCTGGATCCCAAATGTAGTCATGAACTATACTACTACCAATTAACACAGGCTCCTGCAATATCCTCTGCAATATGACCAAGAGGAATCCATCATCAAACTGACAATTATAGCTCAACCAAACTCTGAAATCACCACTACCACAATCAAAAACCCATGAGGCACAAACTCTTAGAACATCATAACCCAAGCAAAGTGGACAAATCAAACTACCAACACAGTAAATACCATCAACACATCCCACTAGCCTATACGGAATGCACAATCCAACTCTGCAACAATGGTGAATGCTCTCGAATGAAACTGTACCAAGTATGGAGAATCCACACACTATACAACTCCTGCAGTCAACACAACTTTGCAAATCACCGGCCACTATCTCATAACCATAACTACCATGCACCCCTGATGGTGAAAAGCCATCACAAGATAAATAGCAAGAATTGGAACCCAAACCAAATCAACCTGCCATCAACTCCTCAACACAAGGATCAAATGCTAACTGATGTACATACCTTGCAATATAATGTTGATAAAAAAAACCAACCTTAGTCAAAAACTCACCATGAACAAGTGATACAACCCACTGTGACTGATCACCAGCTAAGTCAGGAGATGTCATAGCCAAAGGAGTAGAATCAATAACAACACCCACTGAAGCATCACTCTGAAACTCCTGCTCTAAGTCATGTATTATCAAGCTGTCAACTGTAGAACCTATCGCCATGTCATGCCCATCACAACTCTCATCTTGAGGCATCAAATTGTCCCATAACTGATGATAAGCACTAGGAACCAAAGTACATCTCTGTATCATTATCTCATCAACATGGTCATCAAAGGTAAATTGATGAGCATACCTCACAGTGTAATGCCGATAGAATGCACCAATCTCAGTCAGTGGCTCAGACTGTAATCCAGATGAAACTAACTGCAATTGATCATTAACCATGTTGGAACTAACTACTACCTCCAAAAATATCACCAAGGGAGTAGTGTTACTAGTAGGAACCATGCCAACTGCCGACTCACCAACATCACACATGATCTTTGATAAATCTCTAGTCTCTGTGCCATCAATACTAGAGGCCACCACCATGTCAGGCATACAACAATCTGCTACAACACCCAACTCAACTGAACCTAACTCTAGTGGGAATGAACCTGATATTCCAATGTTAGTATCAAGAATGGATGCATCCCCATCTCCACTGTCTCTGACAATCTTGGCCATGGACATCCTCAGATCACCAAACACCACTGCTTGTGACTGTATAGAATCAGGTGAAGATTGTAGTCGCTCTAACTCCATGGTCACCTTAGCCAAATGAAACTGTGACTCCTTGAAAGCCAACTGTGTACTCTCAAGAATCTTAGAAGTCACCACAAGCTACTCAGTAAGCTCACTCACCTCATCTTCCTTGGCCAACAATGCATCATATGTTGTACTGCCCCACTTCATAAGATAATCTCTGTCGGCTACCAACTGCATATAATCCTGTCTCAGAATCTGGATAGCCTCCCATAAAGAGTGGAACTCTGTCAAGGAAAGATAAATGCCTCCCTGCTCATCACTAGTAGGAGAACCCCATCCATAAACTGCTAACAACTGACGAGCAACACCAAAATGCTGGCAAGTGATAGCAATGTCTTGGTCACTAACTCTCAACTGATTAGACACATGATGTAACTGGCTTGACTGTCTCCTACAAACCTCCTCTGATGCACTGTCTAAAAGAGTATCCTCAAAGTTACTAGTCTCTAGAGTATTACCATCCATATCCTGTGAATCAAATCTAAAACTCATATCAACATATGGAGTATCAAAAACATTAGCATTGCTGTCCAACTCCTCTATACCCAAGGAAACTAAGTCTTCAAAATTGCCCACTGCATCCTCCTGGATTTCATCAATGCCAATATGATCCTGGGACTCATCTATACACACTGCCAAATATGAAATATCATCAACACATTCTAACAAGTATGGTCGACTGGATATATGAACAAAGCCCAACATCGGTGTATAAAAACTAATACCAACATTGGACAAGCTGCTAGCACAAGAAAAGACAACACCGTGCAATCTGCTAATCAAATCCATGATAGCACCCAAACAAACACTGCTACCAAAAAGTGTTAAAGATCTCCTGTCAACTGAATCCCAAATGCCAATATAACAATCTTGAGTCCATATCTATAAACTAGAATTAGCTGGTAACTCAAGCAAAATCCTCACTTGAGTAATATGACCAATACCAACTAACTCCACATACCTATCATGATGAGATAATGAAGTCAAAATACTATCTTCACTCACCTTCAGTTGGTGGGATAAATCATGTGTAGTACTACCTACCTCAACCTCATGTGATGAAGCATCTAACTGTGTCTGGTACTCTTTCTCAGCAAAGTCATGAATGCTCAATGTTTGCTCATCTCTACCAGGTATCTCACCATCCTGCACAACAACATCCTCATAATCATCATCTGAACCCACTACATTGTAGTCACTGCCTATTGTAACTATACCATCCTGAATACCTGTGGCATCACCCTTTAACAACCTGTAAACAATTGTCTCAATTTGAGTATCAAGTTGACTGTTACTATCAATTTGTGTAATATCCTTTCCCACCACCTCCTGTGGCAGAGTAGAATTTGAGACCTCTACTTGGCTATCAGCTAGTTTCTAAAACTCCTCATGCAAGTTCTTGGTAATTGTGTCATCTTCCCTGTGAGAAAATTTGCCAAATAGAAATCCAGTCAACTTATCCATCTTAGCTGGGTCAGACAACATGTCATTCATTATACGGTGGTGCTCAATCAACTGTTCAGACATGTCATGGCTTATTTTCATAAGTTTATCTCAAATGTCTAAATAACCATCCTTTCTACTATTTTGACTCTGGATATCAATTGTCCAAGATCGTGTCCTCTGAGACTTTGTACTATACCTGTCCATTCTGGATAAAGTAGAGTGTAACCCCAATAGGATATAACTTCTTCAAACACCAAGAACTAACATGCAAATGATTAGAAGTAGCATGCAACCATAAATTTTTTCATGCAGATGATTAGAAGCAACATGCAATCATCAATGATGACATGCAAGATCTGGGTAGTTGTCAAAAATGCAAGATCTGGGTAGTTGTCAAAACTGACATGCAAGATCTGGGTAGTTGTCAAAACTGATGTGCAAACTTCTACAACCACCAAATTCACCAAGAACTAACATGAAAATGATTATAATTAGCATGCAACCATAAAATTTTTCATGCAACTGATTAGAAGCAACATGCAATCATCAATTATGACATGCAAGATCTGGGTAGTTGTCAAAACTGACATGCAAACTTCTACAACCACCAAATTCACCAAGAACTAATCATGTAAATGATTAGAAGTAGCATGCAACCATAAATTTTGACATGCAGCTGATTAGAAGCAACATGCAACCATAAATTATGACATGCAAGATTTGGGTAGTTCTAAAAATTGAAATGCAAGATCTGGGTAGTTGTCAAAACTAACTTGCAAACTTCTACAAACCCTCAGGCTGGCAAGATCATGGCTCTAATACCACTGAAATGTCCCTTTTCTGATTTTTTTTGATATTTCCAACCTTTAATCAGATCTTTAAGATCAAACAACTAATATCACAAAGATCCTCCAAATTTCTCAAGAAACCCCAAATCGGGTATGCCAGAAATTGTGCCAAAAGCTTCACAGCTTCACCAATTATTAATAAATATGAAAGTGGACATTTTTACATAAATTTCAGCAGCATAAAAGCCTACAAAATTACATTTCTAGATCCGTATAACCTTTACACAACAGTTCTCAAATGTAGGACAAAAACTATGCTCATCGGGCTCCCGAAATTAACACAAAAATGCCCGAAAACACCACACAACACTAATAAACTATCTCAGAAGTTTAATCACGTCCCAATACATATATTCAACTCTATTTTAACAGCTTAAAGTCTGAAATACAGCAGCAACCAAAACTGATATGAAATGCTCAACTGAAAACACCAAACTCATGCAAAAACACACCCAAAAATCCACAAATCTACACTGTTCAGCACAAAGGCAAACTCTGTATGAGCATGCACATAGAATGGCTTCAAAATCCCATCCTTAACCTTCCTAGAAACCTGCAAACTCCCGTTCTTGGGTCTCCTTCTCCACAGGTTCGGCAGCCTCTGAAGAATAACAAAGAATGAGCAAAAATCAAGTTCTCCCCTCCGCCCAAAATGCCTCCAAACCCCTTAAAAGAGGGCATAATTGTAACTCACATCCAAGAGAGGTTAATGAAACATATTTTAATAATAATTTTCATTTATTAGTCCAACGGTTTCCAAAGATTAACCCCCTTTTTCTGAAACTTCACTTTCTTGGGCCTGCCTGCCTTAGCAAAGATTATTATTTTTTAATTATTTGAAAAGGGAACATGACAAATACTAGGGCTTGCACACTTGCTAGCATCACCAAAAAATTTTCCTCTATCACTTTCTAACTGTGTATCATCTCATTACATCTTAGATGAAAGATATTAACTAAGCATCACAAACTACTTTCCTTATGTTCTATCTTTGAAATTATCTCTCTAACTCAACTACAACATTTGTACATCTTTGAGTTAGACTTTGTGCACTGAAAAAAATCATCAAGACATATTATAAAATATGTTCATGGCTACACTAAGATCTTTATCTTCTACTTAGCCAATCTTTACATAAACTATACTACATGTTGACATCAGTGAAAATGCAGTCATGAATAGAACATGTCAATACTCTCCAATGCTTAGGATACTCCCCCAAATTAGTATCATCAACATTCATGCTAACAATCTACCCCTTTGGTATTGACAATAACATAGATGAAAAAATATATAAGCTCCAAGAATACCAAATATTACTCTATTGTTGCTTCTATCATCTTGTCAAATCCTCTTCATTAACTAAGCCTAGAATCCTCTAGATTTTAGAAATATTATTAGTAGTTCACATGCTAAACAATTCTCAACACATTAGGTGCATATCTCATGCTTCCTCACATGAATCATTATAAATCTTTGTAAGGAGATATGTCTTTGTTAGCATGAATATTGATGATACTACATTGGGGGAGTATCCTAAGTATTGTAGAGTATTGATATGTTTCATTCATGAGTCTATTTGTCTTGATATTAACATAACAATAATTCTATTAACACTATAATATTAGTAGTTAGTAATATTGAGATGCATTGAAGCTAAAGAAGTTTAAGATGATGCGTAGTTGAGGAAATGTTCCTAAGGTTGTCCTAATGATGTGGTTAAAAGGATTAAGTATGATTCTATGTTATACAAAAGTTACACTTGTTCTACTACAAGTAGTGCAGAAAAAAAAAATTTGAAAACATAGTTCTAATGATCTATTGCTATCTTTCATTTGAGATGTAATGAAGGTGATGAATAGATAATAGTGATAGTGGATGATCATGTGGTGACACTAGTGTGTGTGCAAGACATGGTTTTACACATGTAATGTTTTGCATAGGCTGTGAGCCAACTATGTTGTTGCAATTATGAATTAATTAATTATCTTATTTTAATTAATTAGAAAAGCTCAAGGCTGACTCAAGGAATTATTATAAAGATATGGTATAAAGGAAAGTTTTTTTTTTTTTTTAATTTTTTTTTGAAGAGACTTGGATTTAGTGGATCAACTTGAATGTGAAGTATTAGTGCATAGTACAAGGAGAAGATTGCTTGTTGAATGCTTGTAAGCTATCCTAGGGGTCATTGGATGCATAGTATGAGATTGGCTTAGAAGATTTGAAGGAGAAAAACTCTAGTTGACAGGATGGAGACAAAATAAGGAAGCATATTTGAGTTATATTATTCTACAAGGAATAATATAGAGATAACTTGGACAGTGGATTCTTTGGTCTTAACCTTGAAGTTTTTTGGACAATGGGTCTAGCTATCTTCCACAACTCCTAATAGGGTTGGCTCAACCCCTAACAGGGTTGGAATCTCCTAACAAGGATTCTAAGTATCCTCATTGGGACTCATATGTACTCAATATTTTAGTAGACTCCTAACAAGGTCCATCCTCTAATAAGGAATATTTATATTAGTACATCATCTTGTGGGTACCATCCGCACTAGGATTTATATCTAGTGTTAATTGTGTATAAGTATCTTGTTCTAGTTTTAGTTTATATTACTCACATGGTTAATTTTGTTTAAGGATAATGTGTGTGGTGATAGTTGTATAACTAATTTACCCCCATCCACTCTTAGTTATATCAGTAGACTATATACTCTAACAATTGGTATCAGATCATTAGGAGCTTGAAGATAAGGCTTAACAAATTTGAGAGATCAATGGCGAATATGTTTAGGAAAGATAGTTTGAGTTTCAATGGAGCTAACTATGATAATTGGAAGGAAAAGATGAAGACTCATTTATTATGCATGGGTCTAGGTTATTGTATTTCAACAAAGAGTGAGAAGAGAATTGTGGAAGAAGAAAATCTTGAAAAATACAGTAAATTAGAAAGAGATATATTCATGTGTAACATGAGAGTTGGAGAATCCCTACTATCAACTATTTTAGAGAATGAATACAATTAGGTAAATTCATTTCAAAATTTGCATGAAATTTGGAAAGCATTACAAGTTACTTTTGAAGCTGATGAACATGTAAAAAGAGTGGAATTGTGAAGTTGGATTTGCACATTTCAAGACGCTAAGATGCTGGAAGATGAATCCATCAAAAATTATGTAGGAAGAATATCATAAATTATTGTAGGTATTCAATCTCTTGGTTGAACTAAAAAAGATGATAAGGTTATATGGAAGATCTTGAAAATTTTATCACCACTACTCAAGTAAACAATTTAGATGATTCAACTAGTAATGTCCTACACTAAAGATTTCACAAAGGAAACTTTTCTTGGAAGATTAGAATCTGTAGAAATGAAAATGAGAGAGCTTGGAGAATTAGCTAGAGTTGTGATAACCTTTAGTGTGATGCACATTAAACCTAGTCTATCAAGAAGTACAAGTACAAGAGGAGACTTTTCCAGTAGCAGTATATTTGAAGAAGACAAGAAGATCAAAGAAGGAATAACACTTTTGGTAAAAAGAGAAAAATATGGTAATAAAATCTTTAAATGTTGGATTTGTGGTGAATGTGGTTATTTTGCATCTAAATATCTTAAAAGAGAGGAAAAGTTCAGAGTAAAATTTAAGCCTACAAGAGACAAGGATAAAAATTGTTTATATGCTAATGAGGATGAAGAATATGATGAAAAGGATTAGAGTGAAAGTGTTAATGATTAGGATTTGTGACTATTAACAAAGATAACCTTGATAGAGAAAATAGAGAAGAGAGAGCTCTAGTTACCCAAGTTGAGAAGAAATCAAATTGGATAATTGATGGTGGATGTTCACATCACATGACTGGTGATATGAATAAATTTCTTAAGTTTAGAAATTGTGACAAAGGTATTATTAGAATTGGTAACAATGCAACCAATCATATTATAGGGATTGGATCTATTACTCTTGATGGTAAAACTAACACAAATGATGTTTACTTTTTTGATGGTTTGAAACATAATTTGTTAAGTATTGGACAATTCATAGACAAAGGATATTTGTTATGATTCATAGAGAAGACTTGCATTATCAAAGAAAAAGATGGTAAGCTGATTGGTACTTAAATAAGATCTAGAGGTAATGTATTTTAGTTGAATCCTACTAACATAGGATAGGAAAGGTTGAAAATAGTTGGTTATAGCATAGAAGGCTTTGTCATATAAACTTTGATAATATTGTGAAAGTTAGAAGATTTGCCTAAGATTATTAAGCCTACTAATGTTATCTACAAGGAATGTATTTTGGCTAAGTAGAGGAAAGTGTTTTTTCCTAGTAAGAAATTATCTACTATAGAGAAATTGGAGATTGTTCACACAAATCTAAGTGAACCTATGAGAACTAGAGGATTCTATGGTGAAGGGTACTTTATGATTTTTGTTGATGATTTCACTAGGATGATGTGGGTAGCATCTCTTACAGAGAAACTATCTAAAGCTTTTAAGAAATTTAAGATATTCAATAATAGAGTTGAAAATGAATCTAGTGTTATGATTGAGTGGTTAAGATCAGATAGAGGAGGAGAGTTCACATCTAGAGAGTTCAACAAGTTTTATGAAGAGAATAGAACCAAAAGATAGTTATCATCACCTAAAACACCTGGACAAAATATGATTTTTGAAAGAAGGAACAAGTCAATAGTAGAAGCAACAAGAGAAATGTTATTTGAGAATAAAGTCTCAAAGACATTTTGGAGAAAAGTAGTTAATACTATAGTACATATTCTAAACATAGTACAAATCAAAAAAGGTATGAGAAGAACACCTTATGAGTTATGGTTTGGTTACTCACCATCAGTCAAGTATTTCAAAATATTTGGAAGTAAGTGATTTACATAAAGAGAGATGATGATATTGGTAAGTTTGATCCTTGAAGTGATGAATGTATATTTCTTGGTTACTCATTGAAAAGAAAAGCATATAGATGTTTCAACTATAGAACTAAGGCAATAGTTGAGTGTGTAAATGTAAGGATTGATTAAAAGTTTGGTACTAAAAAGAAGATGATATATTATAATTTTGATAAAGAAGAAGATAATTTTGGATCTATTAGATAGAATATTGAAGTTGTTTTAGAGACTAAAAATGACTTTCATAATGATGTAATTGTTGATCATAGAGAAGGATATAGATCTAACACTAGGGAAGAGATCAGAGTTGAGATGTCAACTATTGGAAATATTCAAGACTATGCTAAGTTACTAAGAGGGGAAGGGTAAATTAGTAACTTCTAAAAATTTACCCTTTTAATTTCAAATCTTAATACAATAATCCAATTAGCATTTAGTTCATCACATATGCATGAGAAACTGAAAAACATAAAAGCATCCATAACATTTTGACACAAAGATTTGGTGACCCAGAAACCTTCCAAATAGAAAGTAAAATTGGGGGTGGGGATGATACCTAAAAAACTTCAATACTATAGCATAAATTTTTTCGGTTAAGGTTTACATTGATCAATTCTAATGATTTTCCCTATTAGGAGCAATCAGGACTACTAGCTCAACCTTGTTAGATGTTTTTACAAATATACAAGTATGCACTCGGTAAAGAGATTTATGAAAGACTATTTGGTATACCTTGTTAGAGGATTTTGATTGATCCACTTGTTAGAATAAAATAGTAGATCTCTAATCTAGAACTTAATTTGTTGAGTGAGATTCTTTTTGAGTACTAATCACCTTTCTATGATAGATAAGTTTCTACTGCACATTATGCTAATATGACCTCTACAATTCACTCTTCTTTTGTTGTATTATTTGCACAATCACATTCACATTCATATTCTGCTTGATTTTTTTTGATATGATACAATAAATTACATATATATACCAACCCAAATTACATAATTACAAAGTCATCCTTCATACAAGTTAATGTACATATTACAAAGTCAGCCCACATGAAGACACTCAAGTTCTAAAGACTAACTTAGTGAAGTTCTAATACACGACATCCACTATAATTTCTTAGTATCATCATGCACTTGGTAGATGTAGAGGGTCGATCCATACTAATCACTTCAAAGTATTCTTGAACTTGGTCTACACTGATGACTTGATAGATATTGTGCAACTTGACATAAACTGAAAAACTTTTTTACCATGACTAAACTTGGTAAACACTATCACCATAAGCTCAGTTAACACTAGCTTCGCATTACCTAAACTATGAACTCATTAGATACTACAATTCTCAGTAACCACTGATAAAATTTTTGTATACTAAAATACTTGGTTTGAACTATTTGACTTCACACTAATTGTTTATGCTCGATAACCACTAGGATTTGTCCAAAGGACTCGGCAGAAATTGTAATACTTGGCAAACATTATAATGAGCTTGGTAGCCATACAAAATCTTAATAAGTGTATGTCATTAATAACAAACTTGACTGATATGTCACAAATCTCTCCCTTTGGCATTAGTAACATAAACACTTATCAACCAATATTTATATACATCACCACTTGATACTAGCTCATTAGAGTATACTATTTTTGAGATTTTTCAAGATTGATTTTGTAAGGTATACTATTCAACTTCTGCTATATGCATCATATTTGAAAATTATCTTCTACTATATACATTTTCCCCCATATAATGTTTATCCCCCATACTATGTCTCTCTCAAAATAATATATAGACAATATACAGTATACTATGTGCCTCTGCCCCTTTTTGATAATAATGCCAAAGATTTATTCTAACCTATTTACATAGAGACCCCAAAATGATATAAGAATTTAGAGTGTACCTTGAGAATAACTGCCAAGGTTTTATCCCAATTGTCTTGTAGGATCTTGCATGTATGAAGTGCAATTTGTACCTCTGCAGATACCTCTATCATGTGATCCCCAATAGAGAAGTTGTTGTCATGGATCAAATTTTTTGAATATACAATATGTTTTTGCATTGTACCCATGTTTGGAAGGATCATATTTTGTATACCAATCAATGTTGATTAGATCCTTGCTTCTTCTCTTAGTAATTATGCTTGCATATCTAACAAAAATATGATCTTGTAATGTGTAGAGCTTGAACTAGGTCAAGTTGCAACTATTGAGCACTGGCTTTTAGAGCCTTATCTATTTTGGACAATTTTTCCTTTATTTCCTTTTTAAATTATAATACATCACATAGCTTCCCAAAAAGTGATGTCACATTTGAATAGGATGTCTCAAGATTAACCAAGATTGTAGAAAGCTCTACTTGATAAATAGCTATTTGCTCAGAAATGTGCTCTGACACTTTATTATCAAATTTCTTTTTAGCCTTCTCAATTAGCTTGTCTTGTCCATCTATTTCCTCATTGAAATTTTGGATTACATCTGGTAATAAAAAAAAAAAAGGTTGAGAAGAATCAATCTTAACTCTTATTGCCTTGGAAAAAATGTTCTTAGCATCCTCAATAATCTTATACTCCTTAGCTCTATCCTCTCTAAGTCTTTAATGTTTTTCCTTTTTCTAAAAGAGTTCACCAAATATCTACATTTGGTCTTGAGTAAGTTTGTAGATATCCCAATTTTAGAATACTATTTCCTCATCTAGATCAATGTCTTCTTCTATCTCCTTTCCTTTCCCCAAAAATTTTGTGCTCTCTTAAGCCATAGGCTCATCTATCCTTGTACTAATTGCCTTTGTGTCTAGAATGGAAACAATAGTAGATATACTTGGACTTGCAGAAAAAATTGATACTGTACTCACTGATGGAATACTTATAGAAATACTTGAGGAATCCAAAATTAATAAAGTCAAAACTATAGAATTCAAAACTAAAGTAGACAAAATTGGAGAGCTTACCATTGATGTACTCAAATCTATAGAAGCCACTATATACATGAATGGTGATACTAGCTCAGTAGAGGAAGAGGGAGTTTGTAGCTTGGTAGATGAAGTAGAAGTTACTTTTGTCATTGATGTACTAAGCTAAGTAGGTGAAAAGAGTGATTGGACATTTGATGTATCAGTAGTGGTCACAAACTTTCTCAAGATGTCTCCATGCTTGATGTAGTTAATGGTTTTCCTAGAGAGTGAGGAAGTGAGGCAATGATTCCTATAACTATCTTGATTGGGTCAATTTCCTCATCATCTTCCTTATCTTCCTTGGTAGATTCTTGCTCCTTGAATTCCACATAATCAACTATGAAAAACTAAGTCAATTCTTCATCATCCTCTTCATCCTTATCATCATCATCATCATCATCATCCTTTACTTCAATTAGATATTCACTAGGCTTGTGAAGATGATAGATGTTTCTCCAAGTATTTGTGGCATTCTTCACAACATGTTTAATGTCCTTCATCAAAAATCAAATAGGTGATGAATTTGAGAGTCATTTTATTTTTATTTTACTTTAATGACTTATTCACCTCAACATTTGATGTGCTTGGTAGTAGCTACCTCAAGGTTTGTGCATAGATATCTTTGATAGTTTGCTTGGTCTATTCCCACCTTGGTTTGATTTTCTTCATTAAGGTAATAGGAATCTAAGATGCTAGCTAGTCAGGTGAATACTTCAATTGACCCATTTTATCCATGACCAAATCTTCAATCAATTTCTACTCAACCTTAGTCCTAGTCACATATTTTAAAGCTTTGAAGTTGGTTATACCAGCATTTCCTTTCAATTCCTTTAATCTATCTTGGGAGGTGGTTGGAGGTCAGCTGAATATAATTTCACCTCCTTTTTTTTCATCCTTCTTCCTTGACCTCTTTATGAAGACTATAGTGGATGGCTTGGCTGGCTTGGTGATGATCACCTTGTCTTTATTCTTCACAAGTTATTCTACTTTTTCTAATTCTTCCACATCCTCTACTTCTTCCACATTCTCACCTTTTCCCTTGGTTAACAAGAGAGGTGTACTAGTTTTTAGTTTTTCTATCCTCCTCTTTCCTTTGTTTACCACTTGAGGGAGCTTTATTTCTAGCTCAATTCTGGCCTTAGCTTCATCATAAGTTCCAAAATAAGGGTCCTTGGGATCAACAAGCTCATTGACAAGGACTTCAATGATGTCCTTTGTCTCATCAGTATTCACCTCATAACCAAGAGGTTTGACCCACACAACTCTAGGCCTAACTTCCTAGATATATACCTTGTCACTATCTACCATGAAGCATACATCATTCTTGTAATCTTCAACTAACTTCTTTGGAATTCTAAAACTATTGTTCATTTTCTCTTTGAATGCATCGAAATAGTTTTCCATGATGATGTTATAATTCTCACCCATTTCTATAATATATTCATTTATTTGATAAAGAATAGGCACATCCTTTCTCTAGACTATAGTGCCTTTAGATGGGAAAAACTTTTGAACATAAAAGAATAGATAGGTTAACAGTGAACCAAATTTGCATGGGTTTTTCTTTGATGTTCTAATACTTTCCATGTTTTTGTTTAATTGCTTCAATAATAGGTTAGCAAGGTCATAAGATAGGTTATTTTTAATGACTTTATATGCCAGATCCATGGCTTCACATGACACACTATTGAGATGGCTTGAATTGTATATCTTATGATCAATAACATGAATGCCGAATTTCAATTTTGTATTTGAAACACTACTTATCTTCATACCTCTACCATCTTATTTAGCTAGGGTTTTCTTCTCCAACTCTACTTGACCTAGGGTTTTCATTGTTTTGGCTTTGGCAAGCATGGGAATGCTAGTGATTTGATAAATCATCTTCTTGGTTATTAGAATTGGTTGCTCTAACCAAAGTTTTTCTTTATGCACCCAACTAAGGATAAACCTAATCCATTTAATTTGAAATTCTCAAGGTATATGTGGAATATTTGTCAATCCTTTTGCTTCCAAATGTTGATGCTTAGGTTTTAGGGTTCCATCAACACATAACTAACCTAGGGCATCATCCATCTCTAGAGTACCAATTTCTTGAATAGCACATTTAAAATGAGTGTGAATGTTGTTAACAAGAAGTACCTTGGGAGGGATTTGGGATTGAGCTTGAAATTTAGCACTTTCCATTCAACTCCTCGAACAACAATATCAGACTCTTTCTTCACCTTTCTATTGCTTGATACCATCTCCACTTAGTAGCTTGAGAAAACTTTGAAAAACTTTTGTAAGAAATTCATTCGAGTCACTTGATCACACTGAAAATTGCTTCTTTGCAATAGCTCTTGAAAATTCATGGTAAGAAATGAATTTGATTTCATGCCTTTTGTTAAAATTTTGTCATTAATTCTTGGTACAAAGGTATATGAGTTGATGTCATGCTTGACAGACTATCATCCACTATTCTACTTTGATCATTGGGCAAAGACTTCCTAGCTCGTTAATCATAGGTGTATTTTTTAATGTAGACCCACTTACTCGATAGAGTCTATGACCCAAACTTACTCAATAGAAAAGGTAACTTGGTGATAACTAATACTAATCTTGCTTAGTGATCCCTTTATATCTTGAATAAAAATTTGGATCTTTATCACCTTTCAACTGGAACTATTTTTGATGTTAACTTGATAGCCTAGTTCTAGTTCTCCTTTTAGAACTTAATTAGAAGTGGTAGAGTCACCCAATTCTTGAGTGACTTGACCATCATTTCTTGGACTAGTATCCTTTCCAAACTTAGGAATCCATTTCTATCTCATTTGCTTTCAGATGTTGTCAACTTTTTCCTTCTTCTCATCTTCAATTCTACCTATTTTTATGAAATTCTTGGCAAGATGACCAAGTTTTGTACAAGTGAAACATCTTTTTGTGGTGTCTCTTCTCCTTATATGATGTTTGACACAATTCATGCCAATGTGTCCAAATTATCCATAGTAATGACATCTACACTAGGTATTATAATCCCAACCAAATATTGCTTTCACAATTTGCTCTGCTGGATTAAATGTCTTGGTTTTACATTTTGATGACTTGTGTCCTTTTTTCTTACATTTGTGACACTTTCCTTCAAATTTAGGTTTCTCTTTGCATTCATTAGCCCTATGACCATGTTAACTACAATTGTAGCACTTTCCATTGAATTTTATTTTTCCATTACTCCAACGTTTGTTTGATGTATGACCTATCCTACCACAATGTTTGCAATTAGGTTTTTGATTCTTTTGAGCACCTTGTTTGGAGGATTTACTTTCTTCTTTGTATCCAATTCCTACTTTTCCCTTTTGTCTATAGAGATTTTGTTCATTCAACTAATTCATGTCTTCTTGGGATTTCATCATCCTTTCATTGAGTTTCCTTTTAGAATTTAGATCATTTTGCAATCTTTCATTCTTTGATCTCAGGTTCATGATTTTTTCATTTACATTTGTGAGATAATTGATGAAGTCAGTCTACTAGAGGGATAGATGTTGAATCTCATTATTTTTACCTTCCATTTCTACTTTTATTTTGTTTTTATCTTCCATGATTTCACATAACCTTACTGACTAGATTTCTTTCTCTCTTCTTAGTTTCCTCACTTCTTCTTATAGTGAACCATTCTTCTATAGGAGTTATTTGATTGTATTATTCGCTTCATCTAAGCTACTTGAAGGGAAAAAGTCTTCAATTCTTTCTTCAATGTAGAGGTAATCATTCATCTGATTTGTAAGTTCCTTCCTTCTTTTCAGGGATTGGGAAAGTTGCTCTTTTTCTATCTTGAGTTGGGCAATGGCTATTTCCAGATCCAACTTTTCATTGTCAATGGCTTTGTCAAGTCTAAATATCTCCATATCCTTGATCTTTTCTCAAGCTATCAAACTTTTTCTTGAGAACCACAATGCTCTGATACCAATTGTTAGAAATATTCAAGAATATGCTAAGTTACTGAGAGGGGAGGGGTGAATCGGTAACTTCTAAAACTTTACCCTTTTAATTGTAGATCTTAATACAATAATCCAATTAGCACATATGCATGAGAAACTAAAAACATAAAAGCATCCATAACATTTTGACACAAAGCTTTGGTGACCTAGAAACCTTCCAATTAGAAAGTAAAATTGGGGTGAGGATGACACCCAGAAAAATTCAATACTACAGCATAAAGTTGGTTGGTTAAGGCTTACATTGATTAGTTTTGATGATCTACCCTATTAGGAGAAATCAGGCCTTCTAGGTGCACATTGTTAGAGGTTTTTACAAACATACAATGAAGTATGCACTTGGTAAAGAGATTTATGGAAGACTATTAGGTCTACCTTGTTAGAGGAGTTTGACTGATCCACCAGTTAGGATGAAACAGAAGATCTTTGATCTATAACTTAATTTTTTGAATGAGATTCCTTTTTAGTATTGATAACCTTTCTATGATAGATAAGTTTCTGTTGCACCTTATGCTAATATGGCCTTTACAATTCACTTTTCTTCTACTATATTATTTGCACAATTGCATTCACATTCATATCCTACTTTTTTTTTGATATGATACAATAAATTAAATATATATATACCAACCCAAATTACATGATTACAAAGTCAACCATCATACAACTTAACACACATATCACAAAGTCAACCCACATGAAGACACTTGGGTTCTGAAGATTGACTCAGTGAAGTTCTAATACATGGCATCCACTATCATTGCTCAGCATCATCATGCACTCAATAGATGTAGAGACTCAGTCCATACCAATCACTTCAAAGTAGTCTTGGAATTGGTTTGCATTGGTGACTTTGTAGATACTGTGCAGCTTGACATAAACTAAATCACTTGTTTACCATGACTGAACTCAGTAAACACTATCACCATAAGATCAGTTAACACTACCTTCGCATTACCTAAACTATGAACTTCATAGATAATGTAATGCTCAATAGCCATTGATAAACTTGGTGTACAGTAAAATGCTCAATTTGAACTATTGGACTTCACACTGATTGTGTCTACTTAGTAACCACTAGGATTTGTCCAGAGGACTCAGTAGCAATTGTAATACTTGGAAAACACTATAATGAGCTCGGTAGCCATACAAAATTTGAATAGGTGTTTGTCACTAATAAAAAACTTGATTGATATGTAACCATTCAACTCCTACTTCCAACAAAATCATAACAAAGAATAACCTTCCAGAGTAGATAACCAGAAGTAAGGATAAAAGGTGCGATAACAAGAAACAAAGTGAATGAGGAATTACATCTAATTTCTCAAGTAGAACCTAAGAGCATAGATGAGGCATGTAAAGATGATTTCCAAATGTGAGATATGGAAGATGAACTACATCAAATTGTGAAGAATGAGACACGAGATTAGTTCATAGACCTAAAGACAAGAATGTGATAGGAACCAAATGGGTATTCAAAAATAAGATGAATAAGTGAGGAGAAGTTTTGAGAAACAAGGCTAGACTTGTTTGCAAAGGTTACTCATAAAAAGGAGGTGTAGATTATGAAGAAACCTATGTATCCATGTCAATAATGTAAGTAGTAAGGATGTTCTTGGCTTATGCAACAAGAAAGAATTTGAAGGTTTATCAGATCAATATGAAGTCAACTTTTCCTAATGGACAACTTAAAGAAGAAGTCTAGATTGAGAAACCTAATAGATTCCCTCTAATAGAAGATAAATATTTTGTATGTAGACTAAGTAAAGCATTGTATGATCTAAAGCAAGTACATACAACTTGGTATGAAAGGTTGGATAGGTATTTATCAAAGGTACATCATATGGTAATTTGTATATGAGGAAAACGAATGATGGTCTATTTATCATTGTAATATTTGTTGATGACATAATATTTTGAGGAAATGATAAAGAGAGTGACAAGTTTTCTGAAGAGAGGAAAAATGAAAATTTTCCTATGATTGTAGATTGTGTAGAACAAAGATGAGATATTTATTTCATAGACTAATTATGTGAAAGATTTGTTGAAAAGATTTGGTTTGGAAAGTTGCAAACCTATTGCTATACCCATGACAAGTAATCACAAGTTATCCAATAAAGATGAGACACCTACATTTAAGTAGAAGAAGTATAGATCTATGGTTGGAGGATTATAATATCTAACTCACATTAGACAAGATATAGCAATTGTAATTGGCATTGTAGCAAGATTTCAATATGATCCTAAAGAGTATCATTATGCAGCACTAAAGAGGATATTTCGATATTTGAAGGGTACATTTGATTATGGAATATGGTATGATAGGTCAAGCATATAGTGATATAAATTAGGTAGATAGTATAGATGATAGACAAAGCACTAGTGGTGAAGCATTCTTTCTTTGAGGATGATTGGTTTCTTGGTTGAGCTAGAAACATGACTGTATATCTCAATGTATAGATAATGTAGAGCATGTTACAATAAAAAATAACTATAATCAAGTTATGTGGATGATTCAAAAAATATTGAAGGATATTGGGATTGAGTTTATAGAATATTTTATCATTTATTGTGATAACATGACTACAGTAAGTATGTCAAAGAATCCAGTATTATATTCAAAGACAAAGCACATATCCATAAAGTATCATATTTTGAGAGAGAAGGAAACATAAAAGGAAATAAGGTTGGAGCATACAAGTACTGAAGATCATATTGCAAATATGTTTATGAAGCCTTTTTCTAAAGATATCTTGAGCACCTAAGAGGTATGCTAGGGGTTATTCACCTACCTACTTCAGTGTAGTTGATGTAAGGAGTGCATTAGTGCAATGGTACAGAGAACTATGTTCCTAGACTAGATTGAATGTTGATACTTCTTTATATGGGGAAGTATCTGATATGTATCAAGTCATTAAGAACTCTTGGTAATTGATAATTGGTATTGAACAATGCCTTTAGATACTCAAGATGGTTGATGATTTTGAGCAGTTGATTAGCAATTGGTATGTAACAATTAGTATTGTGATCGACACCTTTGATATTGATGTCAATGGGAGAGAGAATGTGCATAATAAATAAGAAGAGAAGAACCTCTTGAGATCAAAATGGGGGAGAGTTATCTCTTTAGGGAGATTTAGAAAGATTCATGTGAGTGTGCAGAAGAATATGTAAGTGTACATAAGGATGTGTAAGTGCGTAGATGTAGCTAGAAAGTATTGGAAGTTGTTTACTAGTGAACAATTGTTGCCAATCCTAAAAGAAGAAGAACAATATAGTGTTCTAGAAGATATTAGTTTAATGAAGAGGACTTGAGAAGATGACAACAACAAAGTATAGTTTGGTATTCTTGGAACTTAGATTTTTTTCATCTATGTTTCCATTAATACCAAAGGGGGATATTGTTAGCATGAATGCTGATCATACTACATAATGGGAGTATCCTAATAATTGTAGAGTATTGATATGTTTCATTTATGACTATATTTTTCATTGATGTCAGCATATCAATAATTCTATTAACACCAAAAGATTAGCAGTCAATAATCTTAAGATGTGTAAAAATTGAGGAAGTTTCAAATAATGTGCAATGGAGGACATGTTCCTAAGTTCATTCTAATGATGTGCAATGGAGGACACTTGTTTTTACTAGAAGTAATATAGAAATATAGCATTGGAAAATAGAGTTTTGATGATCTATTGCTATCTTTTATCTGATATGTAATGTAGGTGATGCGTAGATAACAGTGATACATGACAATCATGTGGTGACGCTAGCATGTATAGAAGACTTGGTTTTACACATGTAAAGTTTTATATAGACTATGAGCTAATAGTGTTGTTGTAATTGTAAATTAATTAATTATCTTATTTTAATTAAATGGAAAAGCCTCAAGACCATCTCAAGGAATTATCATGAAGATATGGTATAATGGAAATTTGTTTTCTTTATTTGTGATGAGACTTGGATTTAGAGGATCAAGTTGAATGTGAAGTATTAGTGCATAGTGCAAGAAGGAGTAGAATGCTTGTTAAATGTGTGTAAGTGATCCAAGGAATCATTGTATGTGTAGTATGAGATCTGATTAGAAGATTTGAAGGAGTAGAAGTATGGTTGATAGGATAGAGATAGAGCAATAAACTACTTTTTAGTTCTATTATTCTACAAGGAATATTATAGAGATCACTTCGATAGTGGGTTCTTTGATCTTAACCTTGAAGTTTTTTAGGTGGTGGATCCAACTATCTTCCACAACTCGTAACAGGGTTGGTTCAACTCCTAATAGGGTTGGAATCTCCTAACAGTGATTCAAAGTCTCATAATAGGGACTCATATGTATTTAATGTTGTAATAGACCCCTAATAGGGTCTATCCTCTAAGAAGGAATATTTTTATTAGTATATCATCTTTTAGGTACCATCCCCACTATGGTTTTTTTTATCAAGGGTTTCCCTAGTTAACATATTTACATATTTGGTGTTAATTGTGTATGAATATTTTGTTGTGGTTTTAGTTTATATTACTCACATGGTTAATTTTGTTTAAGTTTAATGTATGTGATGATTGTTGTATAATTGATTTACCCCCACCACTTGTCTCAATTATATCAGTGGACTATATATTCTAATAGTCTTCCCCATTCATACTTAGGAGTTCTTGTTCCCCATTACTTACGAGATGTTTTTCATGCATATTCTCCCCCATTGACATCAATTTCAAAGGCCTCAATATTACAAAATACCAATTTTTAAATACACTTTTCTAATTCTTCAACCAACTTGAGTGTCCAAAGACACTATTTAAATCCAAATACCAAGAGTCCCCAATGATTCATGTCATCATAGATACTGCATCATATGGGAAACATCAAACACAATCTAGTCTAAAAATAGTGCTATCTACTGCTAGATTGATGCAAAAATTGTATAATATACTCTAAATTAGACATGGGCATTATTGGGACTCAAAATTGTAGCATCAATTTTGAGTACCATTGAAAAATTAAGCCCCATAAATTCTTTTGATGCATGTGTACCCAGCTATCCATTTGAGGCCTAAAAGGTGTTTAATGTTTCTAACACCTTCCATTTAGTATATCCACTCGTCCCATGAAGATAAATTGCCATTTCGAGCCATTTCGTGAAGTCTCATTTTGAGCAATGTTCAAATCTGCATTTTTGCTCAAGTGTCAAACAATGAAAGGAGGCCTTGTTTGCAATTTAGTATCTCACACCCAGCAATGTTTCATGACTCACCACTTTGGGAAGTGTTTAGTTTCCATACTAGAGAACCTATGTTTTAGATTTCAAGTCATTTTGATTCTGTTTGACTATATTTTGAATCCCTCAAAGTTGGTCATTTATTAATGTCATGCTGATGCAAAATGTTTAGAATTCTAGGAATCCCTATTTGACTTGTTATTATTTTGACCCAGTTGCCTGAATTGAGAAAATTATTTTTGTGTTTCATTTTATAGGTTAGATACTTTTTATGTTTCAATTTTGAGCTTTTGACAAATCTATTTGATTAGTTTTCAAAGATGATTCCAAATGCAATTTGTAACATTTTACTAGTGTCAAGAAAGGTAGATTTGTTGGTACCCTTGTTTAGGATGTTATAACTCAAAATCTATGACAAGTGAGATTGAATGGATTGTACCACTATGTTCTCCATTGAAAATAATTTAAGTGTTCCAATTTTCAAGTCTTGACAAATCCATCTGCACACTTTCCCAAGTCAATTCCATTTGCAAAAACCATTTTTCTATCAGTGTTTCCATTCTATAGATTCTAAGTAGCTCACTTTGACCATTTGTAAAATGCGTCCACTTATTATTCATGAACCCTAATTGTAGATCCATATTCTCCTTGTTATATTGAACCAACACCCTATTTTTTATTTCCCCAAGTGTCAATTTACCTAGTTTTTAGAGCCAAATCAAAACATGTTGTATTGCTTTTTGACATGTTTTCTTGGAGGCAGTTCTAAGGGGGCAACTTCAATAGTTAATATCTTTTGACTAAGAAATTGTCATGAGACAAGATTTGACAGGGTAAAAGTATGCATAATAGAGAATCAATGTAATTGATTTCAGAGCCCAATCAGCTATTTGGGTTAGTTTTCAAAGCTAGTGAAAGGACTTCTTGACACAAAGTTTACGAGTTGTAGAAAGAGGTGAATTAAATTTTAAGTCTCAATTCAATAGTCAAATTTGATTTTGATCACTATCAGATGATGAATGGATCAATTTAAATGATTAGGTATTTGAAAACAATTTTTTTTTAGCCAAACACACTTTGGGGCCTAGCTAAATTCATCATATTTGTGAAAACCAATAAGGATTTAAGTTGTTTTCAAAGGAGCTATCATGATTCTACTATGTTATAACCAATCTTTTTCAATCTATTTGTACACCATGCAAGAAACTCAATGACTCTTCAATACCAATCACACAGTTTTAACAACAAAACAAGAGGCACATGAATCTTTGCTACAATGGATAATGAAAGTAGTTGGGTGTTTGGCACAAGAACTGAATTCTTCAAGACAATGTTAATTCAAAAGCGATAGAAAATTACTAGCAAGTGAGAACTATTGCAGCTCAAATGACAATGCCTTATTTCCTTCAAGATCAAATGGTAAATTGTGCATGGTAAATTGTGCACAACAAATGTACAACTCTTGGCAACAAGGATCTTCTTTTATTATCTAGAGGGCATCTATTTAGAAAGCACTAGCTAATTAATCACCTTTTTCCCAATTCTTTTTTGTGACTGCGTATTGTGCATAAGCTTTGAAATAGTGGTGTGATTCCCTTAGATCATACCAGGAGCCAAAGCTATCATTGTGCAACCAGCATTATTACCAGATTGTTTTAAAAGATGGTGGGATGAAACCAACAAGAGAGGTTTACTAGATTTGACAAAATTTATTATTGGGATTCCTTTTGTCACTTCAACATCCAATTTTCCATTTGGGTTTGTCTAACAGAGGGTTTAAGGAAGGAAGACGAAGTCCAATTGCAAGAATTTTGAGAAGTAGAAGCTTATCAATATGCTAATGGTTTGATGAAAAGTGCATTTTGCAAAACATGGAATATGAAAGCTATAGAGATGGTGAAATTATTACCAAGGTTGTGAAGCCTCCCAAGAAGGTAGAGTGGTCAGTTATTAAAAGACATAAGTAGTCTGTAATAGTTGTAGCTCTAAGAGAAGATGATTCAAAAGGAGCTGCAGTCAAAATATGGAAGACCCTAAGCAAAAGAAAGTCGTTGCATGAAAGGAGCATCTAATGTTGTAGAAGTACTTTTGAAAGAGGAACACATGCATTAAAGGAAGACCAAGACATGATACTAGATGAATTAAAGAGGAAAATGCATGCAAAGGACCTGAATTCCTATCCTCCACATTTCTAGTCTACAGTTAAGGTGACACATAAGAGGAAGCCACATTATAAAGCTAATAAGGAATCTTTCTAAAAGGGTCTGACTAAATTCTACATCATGTGGAAGTGCTTTTATAGCAGGATAAGCAACTGGAATAGCCATGACCAAGTGCATGATAGAGGAGGGGAAAAATAGTGAAAACACTTTAATCCCACATTGGTTCCATGGGGAATATTTCATGTATTTAAATACAAGAGTCTATAATTGTTAAGATGTCTTAAAGCCATTGGCTTTTATAAGCCTAAGGGTTTAGCTGTGGGACCTAGGCTTGCCAGAAATTTGGAGGGAAAAATAAATTTTAAGCAAATCCGTAGTCTAAAGGATGAGATGGTGAGCTCAATGAGCAAACACACAAGATGATGACACATGGCCTAATCAGACGGTAGGCACTTCCTTGCTTTGCAGGAGTGCTCAGAGGATAAATAATGTGGTAAAGTGCCTAACATCCATGTGGTAAAAGGCCCCAAGTTAGAGGTGAGGTGGTGTACCTATTCAACATGGTGATGTAGAACTTGGCAATGAATCCTAAGATGACACATGGCAACCAACAAATTCAAAATAGATGCATCAAATGTTGCCACCTGGCACATCCAATGATCAATAGTTCCCCACTTCAAGAAGTTGCATGGAGGATAAGCAATGCATTAATATGCTTGGGAACCATGTGGAAATGGGCCTAGGTCAGATAGGTGGGAAAATCAAGTGCTACCACTTTGTAATCCAGTCAAAGCATGGTTGACCATAATTATTAGGGTGAGGAAAAATTCAAAAATGTTTTTAAAATTGATTTAAAATGATTTTTCAAAAAGGGTCATGTACATGTGTTGAATTGAAAGATGGTATAAGCTATAGTTTGAACTTTGTCATTTTTAAATTTTTCAAAAATTTAAAAGTGCAGACCAGAGTTTTATAGCAGAGGGCTAGATTTTTTAAAACTAGTTTTTGGGCATTTTTGGTAGGCTAATATAGGCATATTATATATTATTGGAACCCAAAGAAGACAAACTTTCTAATTATGGGTTTTGTTTTCACATAGGAAGTCATTGGTTCAAGTTATAGGTAGAAATGTAAAACTTGGGCCTTCTCAATGAAATGGGAAAAAATTGAAAACACAGTTACATGTGTGGTAAAATATGATAAAAATGCAGTTGGGATTGATTTTGGTCACCTTCATTTAGTTTAAACCCAAATTCTTAACAAAATTTCATGTAGCTTAGATATGTTGGCAAACAGAATTGTTTTCATCAATAAACAAGAGATTTTTTAAGTTGGTTACAGAATATTGATGAAAACAAAATTAGATCAAATGGGTGGAAAGATGAAAGAGGTTTCACAATAGCAAAGGATGGAATTTTAAGTGGACACATGTCATCCTCTAAACAGATATGAGAATTCTCTCCTATATCTTTCTTTCTCTCATCCATTATGGGGGTTCTAGTTTTTCACTATGGGATCAGTGTTGGTTGGTAATTGTCAATATGAGACCACTTTGTTAGATCTAGAACTAGGATTCCACCACATTCTTTAGCATATTATCTCTTGTATCAGAGTAGTAGTGAAGATAATAGAGAAAGTTCAGATCTATTAGGTGTTTTTATGTTTTGATTTCATGCATTTGAATGTATAGTTTCAAAGAAATGGATACAATTGGGCAAGAATTTCTTTAGTTTCATTCTGATTCTCATCTCCTATCTCTATAATTTATAGTCTAATATGGTCTAGGAACAAATAACTAAGATTCATTTACATCCCTTTAAGGTTGTATGTCTGATATGTTTTTTTGTTGGAACAAAGGGCCAAGTAAATGCTTGATGTATTTGATAGGATTGCTAGTTATTTTGAGAACGATATTTTATGAGAATGAGGTCTTTATGAACACTGATCTCTAATTTTAAAAGTGATTAGATAGATCTGATATCTAGGTCTATGGAATATGTCCTTGATATGATAGATGTATGTATTTGATTCATGAAATTGCACAATAGATGCACTAATAAGCTAGAACATCAACTTGTTCCTATAGTTGCATATATGGGGCTTTTTTGAAATCAACATCATTAAATCAAATGTCTTTCCCTTTCATGTTGAAGAGCTAAAAAGGATCCCCTCACTCAGCTTGTGAATTTCCTAGATTTGCAATTTGTTACTGCACATCTTTGTTATTGCATGAGTATAGGAGATTAAGGGTTTTTATTTAATTTGTTAGATTTAGGAATATGTTTGAGCACTAGTACCATATAATTGAATCTGAGGTCCACCCACCTAGGTTTTTCAAAGCCTAAAGTAGAAGAAGAGTCTAGCCTTATAGCTGGCCTAGTGTGTGAAGAGATATGTTAAGGATGGGAGTTAGCTAGCCCTAGATGTGTCTTGTTTTCATCGGGGTAATTTGAAACCATCTTTGTTGCAAAACACCAACAACATGGTGACTCTACTAAGGAATAAGGTTGTATATGCCTAAATTATGGAGCTGGAAACCTCTAATATATTTTTCATATTTAGTTTGTATGCAAGGTTTTGTGTTCACTACTTAAGCTTTATGCATGGATAATAGTAGCTTTGAAGGATAGAATGCAGATTGTGTTGTTACTAAGTTTTATTTTTAATCAATTTAGTTAGTTTTAGTTTTCAAAGTACTATTGTAATTTCATAGTTAGAATTGATCAAAAGTGGTTTCTCTCTTTGAAGCATCTAAAGATTTGCAAATCCCACAAGTTGAAAATCTACTTCAAATTCATCATGCAATGAATCATGTTTTGAAATCTTTCTCAAAATTGTGAGTGGAAACTCTCTAAAGGATCTCTATACTAGTTTAGGTTGGTTATATATAAATTCTTTCAAAGAGGTTTTAGCTTGGTAATGTAGATTTGAAAGTTATTTTAAGTTTTAGGCATGAAGAGAGAGTCTATGAATTCTTGACTGAAGAGTTTTAAGGTGTTGCATTTGATCTACTATCATAAGAAATTTAAATGTTAAAATGAATCACAACAATGATTTCATTTGGTTCTCTTGAAAGAGATGGAAGCTCTACAAGGATTTAATCAATGGTCTGAAGAATTGAAATCAACACCTATGTCAATTAGTAGATTAATGTTTTCAGCATCAACACTTCAAGTATTTTATTTTTTCATGATGTTGTTCTTTTTGTGAAAGAAAGTGGTATACATATGTGTTCTCTTTCAAGTGGTAATTTCAGCACTAAATAGTAGATTAGTTTGATTTATCTCAACATACTTTGTGAAGAACAGATTCAGCAAGTGTTTTCATATTTTGAAGTATGTTTGGAATTTGAATTGGTAGAAAGAATTTCAGATCTACTGCAAGTAATGAATTCTAAAAGTAATTATGGTGAATGAGTTTTAAACTTGTTAGAAATGTCAAATTTCCCTTCACCTGGTATGCAGTCCATGGATAAGAATTATAGATTTGTTTCTACCAAGAGATATATGCCATAAAATTTCAATGGCATTCATGGTTTTCCAAACCCTATGCCATATAAGCCAAGAAAATATTTTCCTAAGTTTGGTGGGAGCCATGAAAATTTAGCTAGTTATCATGTTTAGATATTCAGTGACTTGGTTGGTGATTTTGAAATTGCTCATGAAGACATTCATATGAAGTTATTTGTTCAAACTTTAGAGAGAAATGCTAGGGATTGGTTTTCCTTTCTACCAACATGATCAATTTCATCTTGGGATGAATTACCCTCAGCCTTCATGAAGCAATTTGGGGAAAGAGTAAGCATCTCTAATTATTTTGATAAGTTCTTGAAGATCCAAATCATGAATGGTGAATTAGTTCCTGAATTTAATATCAGATTTGCAAAAGTTTTAAATGAGATTCCTAAAAGTTATAAGCTGGATGATCAAGTGTGTTTAGTGGTTTATCTTGATGCATTTGATAAAAAGATGAGTTATCTATTAAGAGATAAAGAACCTGAGACTTTGCATTAGGCACTCATGACAGCAATAGAGATTGAAAACAACATAAAGTATTGATTAACTAGGAGTCACTTCTCAAGGAATATTTTCTAGCAAGATGAGATCATAAGGAAAAGTCAATGTCATAAAGAATGTTTGATTTTAGATCAGAAAGTGAGTACTATTGTTGTTGTAAGTAATCTTGTTGAAAATTCAGAAATAAAAACATGTGTAGATGAAGACTCTTTGTTACAACAAGAAGTTGATTCTTTTATTGTTGAAAATAATGCATATGTTGGTAATATTATAGTAGTAGAAGATAAAATTAGCTCATGTGATGAGTTATACATGCAAGATTTAAATGAAGTCATTCATTCTCCCATTGGTGATTTGCATTATATTGAAAACATAACAGATTGTGAAGGTGAAAGTTATTCATCTTAGTATGAGGATGAGGAACTTGAAAGTCATGTTTCAAGTGATGAAGGTAAAGTTGCTGATCCAATGTTTTATAAAGAAGCATCATGTGAAGACAATGATGAGAGTGGTTGCTTGAGTCAAGAAGAGGATAGTGATAGTACATATTTGTCTTCATATGAATCTGATGTAAATTGGGAAGAAGAAAGCAATGAAAAAAGTGAGTGCTCTTATGCAAGTAAAAGTATGAATTCCTTTTCTAAATCTGAAAAAGAAAATGCCTCTCAGTTTTTGCATTACACAAATCAGTTAGTTAATGAAGAATTTGAGAGTGATTTGTCCTCCATGTATGAAGATAAAGAAATGGTCAATCCGATTGATGCTAATGAATTTGAATATGAAGATTTCAATGAAGGGTTGTCAAGTGTTCTTACATTGGACAATAAAGTTGTAGCATGTAGTGAAGGGTTTAGGAATGAATCATGGTTTGTCCATGATGGTTATCCTAAATGAAATATTGAAAATAATGAAATCATGGATACTATATATTTGGTAGAAGAAATAGAAAGCGAGTCTTCATATAGTTCTAGTTCTTCTTCATATGTTGAGTCTTCGTGAAGATGAAATGGTTAGTGATTTTACAGTGTATATTAACACTTTATATGATGAAGATATTGATGATGATCTACCCATCTTTTTTCAAAATGGTCAAAGAGGATCATTACATGGGGTTATCAATCCATTGTTTGAAGAGCACATGGAATGTTCAAATTTAGTTGAGGATGAGTTTTATGATGAATACTCTAATCTGATGAATAATTCATTTGCTGATTTCAAAAGACCATTTGAATATTCTAGATTAGTTTCAGATGCTAACATTGATGACATGTGTGAGTATGAATCTGATTTCTCATAATACTCTCTGGTTATGCATAAGGATACACAATTTCAAGGTATGTGTGATCCCTTTCCCCATGTTAAATATGATGCCTTCATATTCAGAACTGATGGCATGCATGATTCACTTGATGAAAATAATTTTCAGTTTGAGTCTGATATGTTTGAGCATGCTGATCAAAACTTTCATAATGAGCAAGTGGTTGAGAATGAAGCTAGTTTTTGTATGTGTTATGAAAATGAAGATGTAGATTCAATTTGGCCAAGTGAGTTGATTTATGATGCTAATATGATCAGTACAACTAATAGAGTAAATTTTTTCAGTTTACCTCATGAAAGTATAGATGAAAATCAAATTTTTGGTAGAGGTAAGAAATTTGGTTGAAGTTCGATGGCTCGGGGCCATTGTTTTTACATAGTAGAAGTAGTTGTTTCTTGCTTTCAATAAAGTTGTTTGAGAGAAATCTTTTGCTATCAATTGAGTGGTCTACTTCTTCCAAAGATCTGAATCCTTGCCATGCCTACAAGGGGCATGCATCCCCAGATAGAGCCACTATTGGGACTCAAAATTGTAGTCTCAATTTTGAGTACCATTGAAAAATTAAGCCCCATAAACACTTTTGATGCATGTGTACCTAGCTAACCATTTGAGGCCTAAAATATGTTTAATGTTTCTAACACCTTCCATTCAATATATTCACTTGTCCCATGAAGATAAATTGCCATTTTGAGCCATTTCGTGATGTCCTATTTTGAGCAATGTTCAAATTTGCATTTTTGCTTAAGTGTCAAACAACAAAAGGAGGCTTTGTTTGCAATTTAATATCTCATAGCCAGCAATTTTTCATGACTCACCACTTTGGGAAGTGTTTAGTGTCCATACTAGAGAACCTATGTTTCCAATTTTGAGTCATTTTGAATCCATTTGACTATGTTTTGAATCCATCAAAGTTGGTCATTTATTGATGTCATCCTAATGCAAAATGTTGAGAATTTTAGGAAACCCTATTTGACTTGTTATAGTTTTGACCCAATTGACTAAATTGAGAAAATTATTTTTGCATTGCATTTAAGAGGTCAGTGACTTTCTATGTTTCAATTTTGAACTTTTGATGAATGTGTTTGATCACTTTTCAAATGTAATTCCAAATGTAATTTATAACTTTTTACTGGTGTCAAGAAAGACAGATTTGTCAGTACCCCTGTTCAGGATGTTATAACTCAAAATCTATGATAAGTGAGATGAAATGGATTGTACCACTCTATTATCCTTTAAAAATACTTAAATGTGCCAATTTTCAAGTCTTGAAAAATCCATCTACACACTTTCCCAGGTCAATTCTATTTGTACAAACCATTTCTAACAATGTTTCTAATCTACGGATTCTTAGTAGATCACTTTGACTATTGACGAAATGCCTCTAGTTATTCATATTGATCCCTAATTGTGGATCCATATTGTCCTTGTGACAATGAACCAACACCCGAATTTTCATTTCCCCAATTGTCAGTTTACCTAGTTTTCAAAGCTAAATTTGAACATGTTTTATTACTTTCTAACATGTTTTCTTGTAGACAATTCTAAGAGGGCAACTTCAACAATTAATATCTTTTGACTGAGAATTCATCATGAGACGAGATCTAAAAGAGTAAGAGTTTTCAGCATAGAGAATTAGTGTGAATGATTTTAGAGCATGGTCAGGTGTTTGGGTCAATTTTTAAAGCTAGTCAAAGGACCTCCTAACACAAAGTTGACAAGTTATAGAAAGACGTGAATTAAGTTTTAAGTCTTGATTTAGCGGTCAAATTTGATTTTGATCACTATTGGATGATGAATGGATTAGTTTAAATGATTAGGTATTTGAAAATAATTTTTTTTTTAGCCAGACCCACTTTGGGGCTCGGCTAAATTCATCATATTTGTGACAGTTGGTAAGGATTTAAGTTGTTTTGAAAGGATCCATCATGATTCTACTATGTTAAAAGCAATATTTTTCAATCTATTTGTACACGATGCAAGAACCTCAATGACTCTTCAATACCAATCATGCTTCTTCAACAACAAAACAAGAGGCATGTGAATCTATTCTTGCAATGGACACTGAAAGTAGTTGGGTGTTAGGCACAAGAACCAAATTCCTTAGGACAATGTTACTTCAAAAGCTATAGAAAATTACTGGCAAGTGAGAACTATTGCAGTTCAAATGAGAATGCCTTCTTTCCTTCAAGATCAAATGGTAAATTGTAAACAACAAATGTACAACTCTAGGCAATGAGGATCTTCTTTTGTATCTAGAGAGTATCCATTTAAAAAGCACCAGCCAATTAATCACCTTTTTCCCAATTCTTTTTTGTGACTGTGTATTGTGCATAAGCTTTGAAATAGTGGTGTGATTACCTCAAATCATACCAGAAGCCAACGCTATCATTGTGCAGGCAACATTATTACTAGATTATTTTAAAAGATGGTGGAATGAAGCCAATGATAGAGGTTTACTAAATTTGACTAACTTATTATTGGGATTCCTCTTGTCACTTTAGTGTCCAATTTTACCTTCTAGCTTCATCTAATGGAGGCTTTAGGGAAGGAAGATGAAGCCCAACTGCAAGAATTTCAAAAAGTAGAAGCTTCTCAATATGCCAGTGGTTTAATGAAAAGTGCATTTTGAAAAATATGGAATACAAAAGCTATAGAGATGGTGAAATCAGTACCAAGGTTGTGAAGCCTTCCAAGTGGGTAGAATGATGAGTTGTTAAAAGACACAAGTAGTCTGTAACTATTGTATTTGTAAGAGAAGATGATTCAAAAGGAGCTGCAGTCAAAATATGGAAGACCCCAAGGAAAAGGAAGCTAATGTATGAAAGGACCATCCAATGTTGTAGAAGTTCTTTCTAAAGAGGATCACATGTATTAAAGAAAGACCAAGACATGAGACTAGATCAATCAGAGAGGAAAACACATCCAAAAGAACTGACTTCCTATCTTCCACATTTCTAGTCCATAGTGAACGCAACACATAAGAATAAGTCACATTGTAAAGCAGCTAAAGCATCTTTTTAAAATGGTTTGACTAAATTCTATAGTGTGTGGAAGTGATTTTATGGCAAGATAAGAAAATGGAATGGCTAGGACCAAGTGTACAACAAAGGAAGGGAAAAATAGTGAAAACACTTTAATCCCACATTGGTTCCATGGGGAATGTTTCATATATTTAAATACAAGAGGTTATAATTGTTAAGATGTCTTAAACACATTGGCTTTTATAAGCCTAAGGATTTAGTTGTGGGACCCGTGTGCACTAGACATTTGGAGGGAAAGATAAATTTTAAAAAAATCTTTAATCCAATGGATGATGTGGCAAGCTCAATGACCAAATGCATAGGATGATAACACATGGCCTAATCTAATGGTGGGTGCTTCCCTACTCTATGGAAGTGCTCGAAGGATAAATAATATGGTAAAGTGCCTAAGCACCATGTGACAATGGGCCTCGGGTCAAAGGTGAGGTGGCATACCTATTTAGAATGGTGACATGGAACCTTGCAGTGAATCCTAAGATGACACATGGTGAGCAACAAATTTCAAATAGATGCATCAGATGTTGCCATGTGGCACATTTGATGGTTGGCACTTTTGTACTTCAAGAAGTTGTAAGGAGGATAAGCAACACAAGAATGAACTTGTGTGCCATATGGAAATGGACCTAGGGTGAAGATGAGGTGGTAGTTGATTGGGAAAATAGGTAGGCCAATCAAGTGCTACCACATGACAGCTCAGTCAAAGCATGGTTGAACTAAATTGTGAGGGTGAGGGAAAATTCAAAAATGTTTTAAAAATTGATTAAAAACGTTTTTTCAAAAAGTGTCACATATATGTGTTAAATTAAAAGATGGTATAACCTATAGTTTGAACTTTGGGATTTTTAAATTTTTGAAAAATTTAAAAGTGTAGACTAGAGTTTTATAACATAGGGGTAGATTTTTCAAAACTAGTTTCTAGGCATTTTTGGTATGATAATATAGGCATATTATATATTGTTGAAACAAGGATAAAACAAACTTTCTGATTATGTGGTTTGTTTTTGCATAGGAAGTCACTGGTTCAAGTTATAGGTAGAAATGTAAAATTTGGGCCTTCTTAGTGAAATGGGAAAAAATTGAAAACACATTTACAAGCATGGTAAAACATGGTAAAAATGTAGTTGGGGTTAATTTTGGTCACCTTCATTCAGTTTAAACCCAAATTCTTACTAGCATTTCATGCAACAGATATTTTTGCAAACAGAATGGTTTTCATAATGGAACATGAGATTTTTCAAGTTGGTTATAGAATATTGATGAAAACAAAATTAGATCAAATGGGTAGAAAGATGAAAGAGGTTTGACAACAAAAAAGGATAGAATTTCAAGTGCGCACATGTTGTCCTTAGAATAGATCCAAGAATTCTCTCCTTCTATAGCTTTCTTTCTCTCATCCATTGTGGGAGTTCCAATTTTTCACTATGAGACCATTGTTGATTGGTAATATTCAGTATGAGACCACTTTGTTGGATCCAAAACTGGGAGTCCACCACATTCTTTAGCATATTTTCTTTAGTATGAGAGGAGTAGTGAAGATAATAGAGAAATTTTAGATCTATTAGGTTTTTTTATGTTTTGATTTCATGCATTTGAATGTATAGTTTCAAAGAAATGAATACAAGTAAGCAAGAATTTCTTTAGTTTCATTATGATTCTCATCTTCTATCTCTGTAATTTGTAGTCTAATGTGGTCTAGGAACAAAGAACTGAGACCCATTTACATCCCTTTAAAGTTGTATGTGTGATATGTTTTTCTATTGGAACAAAGGGCCAAGAAAATGCTTGATGTGTTTGATAGGATTGCTGGTTATTTTGAGAAGGATATTTCATAAGAATGTGGTCTTTATGAACACCAATCTCTGATTCACAAAGTGATTAGATAGATTTGATATCTAGTTGTATGGAATATGTCCTTGATATGACAGATGTATGTATTTGATTCATGAAATTTCCCAATAGATAAGGCACTAATCAGCTATAGGATCAATTTGTTCCTACTATTGCATATTTGGGGTTTTTTTGAAATCAACATCATTAAATCAAACATCTTTCCCTTTCATGTTGAAGAGCTAAGAAGGATGCCCTCACTTAGCTTGTGAATTTTGTAGATTTTCAATTTGCTACTACATATCTTTGTTATTGCATGAGAATATGAGATTAAGGGTTTTTATTTGCTTTGTTAGATTCAAGAATATGTTTTAGCACTAGTACCATATAATTGAATTTGAGGTCCACCCACCTAGGTTTTGTAGAGCCTGAAGTAGAAGAAGGGTCTAGCCTTATAGTTGGCTCAGTGTCTAAAGAGATATTTCAAGGATGGGAGTTAGCTACCCCTAGATGTGTCTTGTTCTCATTGGGGCAATTTGAAACCATCTTTGTTTCAAAACACCAATAGGCATAACCCTAAGCATACCTCTCAAGTCCTTAAATGTATCTTTAGGAAAAGTCTTCATAAAGATATATGTAGTCTAATATTTAGTACCCATATACTCCAATCTAATATCCTTTTATGTTTCTTTCTCTCCTAACACATGATACTTAATAGATATATGCCTAACTATAGAATGAAATACATGATTCTTAGACATACTCAATGTACTAGTGTTATTATAGTAAATGATAATAGGTTCAAAAAACTCAATTATGATATCCTTCAATATTTTTTTCATCTACATAATTTGGGTGCACTTATTTTCTACTAAAACATACTCTACCTCAATTGTACTTTGTGAAATATAATCTTGCTTTTTGCTTAGCCAAGAAACCAATCTTCCTCAAAGAAATTAATTCTCCACCACTAGTGCTCTTTCTATCATCCATATTGCCTACTCAGTCTGCATCAGTATATGAACATAGAGTAAAATCACTTGATTTATCATGCCAAATTCCATAGTCAAATGCTCCTTTCAAATATTTGAATATCCTTTTTACTACTGCATAATGATACTCCATAGGATTAGCTCAAAATCTCAACTGCATTTTCTATATCTAGTATAGGGTGAGTCAAATATTGAAAACATCCAATCATGGATTTTTACTTCTTCTAATCTACTATGAGTGTCTCATCTTTGTTGGATAACTTGTGACCAGTTATCATAGGTGTACCAACTAGTTTACAACTTTCTAATCTAAACCTTTTCAATAAGTCTTGTAGGTACTTAGCTTGTGAAATGAAAATACCATCACTATTTTGCATAATCTACAAACTTGGAAAAAATTCATTTATCATGCTTATTCCAAGCTCATTCTTTATTTCTTTAGAAAACTTATTAATTTCTTCAACATTAAATTTAAATATGATGTCATCAACAAATAATACTATTATCAAGAAACCATTCCAAATTTCTTTCAAATACAAGTTACTATCCATCATACCTTTAGCAATTCCAAGCTTTTCTAAATAACTATCCAACCTTGCATACCAGGTTCTAGGTACTCACTTCAGACCGTATAGAGATTTCTTAAGTTTTCATATCATGACTTTGTCTTTTGTCAAATAGAAACTTTCAAGCTACTCAATATATACCTCTTCTTCAAGTTCTCCATTCAGGAAGGTTGATTTAATATCCATCTGATAAAGCTTGAACTTCTTATTTTTTGCATAAGCTAAGAACATCCTTACTACTTCCATTTAGGCTACAAGTGCATATGTCTCCTCATAGTATATGCCTTCTTGCTATGAATATCCCTTGCATACAATTCTAGTTGTATTCCTCACAACTTTTCCTTGCTCATTCATCTTGTTTCTGAATACCTATTTGGTTATTATCGCATTCTTACCTTTTAGGTCTAGGAACTAATTCCCATGTTTCATTCTTCATAATTTGGTCTAATTCTTCCTTCCTTTCTTGAATCTAATCATCATATTTACTTGCTTCATCTACACTCTTGGATTCAACTTGAGAAATCAAACATATCTCTTAATTTACTCTATTTCTTGTCATCACACCTTTGTCTTTGCTTCCAATTATCTGCTTAAGAGGGTGATTCTTTGGAAGATTCCTATTAGGGGTAGGAGATGATATCTCAACTCTTATCTCAACTCTAGGTTTGGATCTCTTCTCTCCTCTTTTCTCAACAATTAACACATCATTCTATTGATCATTGTTAGTCTCAATGATAACTTCCACATTTTAATGGTTATCCTTAGGATCAACCATAGTTACCAAACCTATCTATTCTACCACTTTCTCTTCACTAACCAATTTAGGCTCACTAACTTTGACATTACAATCATTCAATAATCTTTCCATACTTGATTGAAATTCTTCATCTTCATTAGAAAGTGAACTCTTCCAATATTTTCTTACTCTCTTATGACATCTAGAAGAAAAATGACCAAAATCTTTACATGTCCAACATATGAAAATTTTCATACCTTCCTTGATCTTCTTGTCTTTTTTGCAGAAGTATCTAACTTTGCATGATCTATTCTTTTGTATGCAACAAAAGGATTATAGATCAGGAAAATCAATGTCCAAAATTTTGCATATATTTGATAATTCTCCAAGAAGCTTTATCTTCTGTTAGACAAAATTGTGTTCATCAAACTTAGGACTAATCTTTCTCACATGATCTCCAAAATTTGTTAAGCTTAAATCCTTCAAGGATCTTATGCTCTAATACTAATTGTTAGAATACATAGTCCACTGATATAAGTGAGAGGGAGGGCGGGTTCATCTATTATCCAACTAATATCATAATTATCAACCTTATTAAACTTTATCCATATGAGTAATATAATCAAGAACTATAACAAGATACTCATACACATTAACACCACATATGTTAACTAGGGAAACCCTTGATCAAAGGGAAAACCCTAGTGGGGATGGTACCCACAAGATCATGTACTAATATAAATAGTCCTTGTTAGAGGATGAAACCTATTAGGATCCTATGAATAGATTTAGTACATATGAGTCCTTGTTATGAGACTTTGAATCCCTTTTAGCAGTTTCCAACCCTATTAGGAGTTATGGAAGATAGTTGGACCCACTGCCCAAATAGCTTCAAGGTTAATATCAATGAACCCACTATCCAAATGATCTCTAAATTATTGCTTGTAGGATAATAGAAATTAAATATAATTCCTTCATCTTCCTCTATCCTATCAACTAGACTTCTGCTCCATATCTTTTAACCAGATAAAGAAACCTACACCCAATAATCCCTTGGGTCACTTATACGGATTTACCAAACACTCTGCACCTTTTTTCACTTCACATTTCATACAATGATCATGACACTTTATAATCAAGGAAAACATCTTTTCTTTATACCATATCTTCAAAATAATTCCTTGAGCTGATCTTGAGGCTTTCCAAATTAATTATAATAGTATAATTAATTAATTACAATTACAATAATACTGTCGGTTCATATTCTATAAAAAAAACCCACATGTGTGATACTAGGGATTGTGCACTTTCTAATATCACCAATAGAATTTCCTTTCTCACTAGCTTAGTACACATCTTCTCATTACATATTAGATGAAAAATATCGAACAACCATCAGGAACTTCTTTCCTAATGCTTTGTCTTTGAACTAATCTTTGTAACTCAAGTACAAATTTTGTATGTCTTCAACTTGGACTATATGCACTGAATCACATCATCAAGATATATTAAAGAACATGTCCACAACCACACATCACCAAAAAATCAAAACATTGTCTATATGACTAAGATCTTTTTATGTTACTCAATCAGTCTTTATAGAAAGCATACTATGTTGACATCAATGAAAAACATAGTCATGAATGCAACATGTCAATACTTTCCAATGCTTAGGATACTCCCCCAAAGGAGTATCATTAGCATTCATGCTAACACATTTATCTAAAACCTCTCTCAGTTTACAAGTATATTCTCATGTACTATGCCAATCTAACTACCTTACATTACTTAAGCATCACATGCCAAGCTAGGGCTCAAGGGTTACCAAAGAAAATAATTCTACATGAAGTGAACAATTAAAAGAACTACATAGAAAAAACATGAAAGTAGATTGAATAAGCTATCCAAAATAATTCAATAATTCATTTTTCCTTTTAATAATATGTTGGAACCCCTTATATATGCACCATGATATAAAGTTGTTCCTATATATTCCAATATCTTTTGTCAAGTTAGGGCCCAAGGGTTCCAAAGAAAATAGTTTCAAATGAAGCAAACAATAGAGGAAATAGCCATATGATTAATATGTAGGAGCATATAATTCATTTTGAATATAGTATATAAGGTATATTACTATTAAACATAATCTTAAGATAATAATGAATTAATACATTTCCTATGTAATGAAGTTGCACATTTACTCTTCACAATGAAGACTGTATGAATTTTTACATTATCTCTTCACAATATTGAATCTCTATGATATGACATTTGCATAATATTTAAATTTAAATTTATATTATCATTTAATTTAAATATCTATTATAATTTACATCATTTATTATTCTCTAATCTCAATTTTTTCCATATTAGATTGAGAATTCAAATAATTATTTACCTCACACCAATTATCACTTAAATATTAAGTGTGAAAACTTAAAATTTTAATAAAATAATAACTATTTATATTCTAAATGATCATAATATCAAATATTTAATTGTCCAAAAATAGTTTAAAATTTTAACTATTTTTAACAATTGTTTTTACAATCATTTTGAAATCTTGATCTTTGCAACTCCTTTGCCCTACAATGGTATCACCCTTGAGCTCCTTACCACCTTCATGCCCTCTCAATCTTGGTAGGGATGGATCTCCCCTCCACCTCCCACACACCCCCCCCCCCCCGCGCACTAAAACTGACCCTCATTTTCCTAGATTTTGAGCTTTTTGTGAAATCCCAAATAGACCACATCCCTCTTTAGGAGGAAACTTCTCTTCTGATGAAGCCTGGTGTCATTCTTGATGAATGTGATTTTTTGGGACCCAAGACCTTGGGTGTTCACATAAAAATGTTAGCCCAAAAGTCAAATGAGTTGGGGGCTATTCTTGGATCCAATACTCCTATTGGTTCTGGGGCTGAACCCACATTCTCTTTAGATCCTACAAATATGGAAATATAAGGGCTTTATTTCCATATCTATGATGACTTGGGCCCTCTTCTAGTTCAGTTTCATGGTTGAAAAAGATAGGGATGCAAACATTTTTGGGTCTTGGAAGTTTTGCAAACATCACTTGATCCTAGAAAAATGGAAACTAGGTTTTAACATGGAGAGTGATCTTTATAGATCCACCCTAGTTTGGATCCACTTACTTGGGCTCCCCTTGGAAGTTTTGGATGAGTGTGTTTTCAGATGGATTGGTAGCTCCTTTGGGCAGTTCAAAAAATGGATTTGATGACTGGCTCAAAGATCAAAAGGAATTTGACTAGGATCTGTGTGAATGCAGGAATGAATAAACCCCTACCAACCATGGTGGACCTAAAGTCTAAATGGGGTACATGGTTGCAACCATTGGTGTATGAGAATGTTTCTCCTTTTTGCTAGAAATATAACAACTTTGGCCATCATTTTATGAAATGAAAGATGAGTGAGAAACTTAAGAACAATGTCTCATCCCTAGGTATGGAGGTGGTTGAAATCTTAAAAACTACATAAAGGACTATTGCACCTGAAACCTAGGAAAACACAGAACTAGGTGTGCCCATCAAAATTGATGTGGGGGAGCCTTAACTAAATGGAAACTTGGTGAAAGTGTTTATTGTTGCACAAGGTGAAGAGAAGAATGTTGTGGCTTATGAAGAGGGGGAGATTTTGGATATACAGACCCTAGAGAAGCTAGATTTGGGTGAGGGGTTGCTAGACAAAGAAATGGTTCTTGTGGGGGCTAGGAGATACTACACCCCATCCCTCAACTTGGGGGGTTGGCCCTCCACTTTCTAATAGAAACCTTGTGGTTTTCCTACCTAGTATAGCATTGATTTTGTAAGAAATGAAGTGAAATGGACAGTCTCAAAGAGAAAAATTAGAGAGGGGAATAAGGAGGATGTTGGTTTAACTGTGAGGAAATGGAGACCTCTAACTAGAAACATCTATTAAAAGGGAAATAGAAAAGTATATTTCTTAGGGGAAGCAAAAACCCTTGAAGGAAACCCATAACCATAAAAAATGAAGATCATATCCTAGAATGTGAGAGGGCTAAATAGCCCCAAGAAGTAGTATGAAATCAAACAAAATATCATTGAACTTAACACAGACATGATTATTTTGTGGGAAGTGAAAATGACTTTTTAGGTCTTTGAGAGAGTGGTTAATTATATGTGGCAAAGCACTAAATATACCTATTGTGATGCTAATGGAGCTTCTGGTGGCATTACTACAATGTGAAATACTAATAGGGTTGTGTGTGTGGATAGTTCTGTCAGAACCCATTTTGTTGCCACAAATTTCACCACCCAATCTGGCAGCTGGAATGATTTTAATTTCTATCCCCATAACACTAATAATGGTAGGCTTGTTATTTGGAATGAAGATACCACTATGGCTTATTCCATGAGACAATGAAATTTTTTGTGTATGGGAGACTTGAACAACTTGTTGTACCCTTCAAAGAATTGTGGGGTTTGAAGGATTTTTTAGAGAGCATGTAGGACTTAGAGGATTTTTAAGAACAAATGATCTGATTGATATTGATCTTTAGGGTTTTTATTTTACTTGGTCTAATAACTAACTAAGGAAAAACTTGATTCAAGTTAGGCTTGACAGGGTTCTAATCTCCTCTCAATGGGACATTATCCAATAGACCTCCCTTAAGTTATATCCATGGACCATCTTAGATCATTTGATGCTTCTTCTCTCTCAGACTCAAAAGGATACTAAACAAAGGCCTTTTAGGTATGAGATCATGTCACACTAGCATATTGATTTTAGAGACTATATTGCATGATGGTGGAAGGAACCAATGTAATTTACGATCATGTTTTGTATTGCTAGGAAATTCGATAGAGTCAAAAAGGATGTGGGAGTTTGGGGAAAATCCTCATTTGAAATTTTTTCCAAGGAAAAAAAGGCTACCAAAGAAAATATGGAAACTCTCCAAATGAAACTTATGCAAAGCAACATGTAAATTGAGAAGCAACAAAAGGACAACAAGTGGAGAGACAAATAGAGATCCCTCCTAAATAGTGAGGAAGTCTACTAGAAAAGATTTCTAAGGTCCAATGGCTAAATGAGGGAGACAAAAATATAACATTTTTCCATATATTGGCCATAAGAAAATAAAAGAGAAAAACTATCAACATTCTAATGGATGATAATGACCACAAGATCACTGAAATGGTATAGACAGAGGATAAAGTCAGTTCCTATTTTCAAGAAATGTACAACCCCCAAAAATCTTGGGTTAATAGAAACATCCATAGTGATATCCTGAGGTCATTTCAACTAGTGATTAATGATTATATGAATGAGGAGATGACATGCAAGTTCAAAGAAAAGGAAGTAAGAATGGTTGTTTTCTATAAGGATCAATATAAAGCCCTTGGTCCTGATGGGTTTCATCCTACTTTCTTCCAAGAATTCTGGGACATTGTCAAGTACAATATTATCCATGTTGCTTGTGACTTTTTTAGGACATGAGAGTTGTTGAAGAAACTTAACAAGACCTTCATTATTCTCATTCCTAGGACAAAGAACCCCCACAGATTGGAAGACTTTAGACCCATCAACCTTTATAACACTATTTATAAGGTTCTTGCTAAGGTTATGATGAATTGCATCAAGCCTCTCCTAGGTAAATTCATTGTCCCCTTTTAGAATGGCTTTGTGCCTAGGAGGTACATTCTTGACATGGTTATAACCATCCATGAGATAATACACTCTATAAAAAGGTCTAAGAAACTAGGTATGGTACTTAAACTAGATATTTCCAAAGCTTATGATAAGGTTAGGTGTGAATTCCACTTTTTTATTCTACCCAAACTTAGATTTAATGTGAAGCTTAATAGTATTATAATTAATGTTATCACCTATGTTACTATCTCAGTGATCATTAATGGAGCCCCTTGCTATTTCTTTTCTTCCTCCCAAGGTCTTCACTAAGGTGGTCCCCTATATCCCTATCTTTTTATTATTGTGGTAGAAGTTCTAAGAAGAAATTTAGTTTATTTGACTAACTCTAATAGAAGTAAGGGAATTAAACCTACTTCCTAGTGCCCCCCAAAAATCATACACTAGTTTGTGGATGATACTTTCTAATTTGGAATCTCCTCCATCCACAAATCTAGAGAATGGAAATATACCTTGAATTATTATGCGTTGGTCTTTGGTCAGTGCCTAAATTACTAGAAAACAAACTCTTTTTCTTTAACACCAATTTGAGGGAAAAGGTGATAGGCATTCTTGGATACCAAGAGACATATCTTGCTGATACTTATCTTTCTCTACCACTTAAAATAAAGGAAGTCCCTAATTGTTTTTGGAATGGTCTAGTTCAAACTTCCAAAAAATGTTTGCAAGGTAGAAAGGAAAAATATTGACTAATACTAGGAAACTCGAGCTCCTCTCCACCCCCCTATAGGGCATCCCAATGTAGCTCCTCTCCACCTCTCTATAGGGTAGTGTATGTCCTCTCCATTTTCAAAATTTAGGGTACGTTCAAAGACATTATCCATAAAATCTAGTGGGACTTCCTATGGTCTAACATTAAAGAGAAATTAAGAATGAATTTGGTTAGCTAGGAGAAAGTCTATTGATTGTCTAAATTCAAGAGAAATAGGACACTTGAATAAGGCCTTGTTAACCAAAATCAGCTAGAATTTAGTGAGGTCTCAAGGTAGCTTTTGTGAAATCCTCAAAGCTAAATATTGTGGAGGATTGTCTCCCCACTAATTCCCTTGGCCATATGTTCTCCCCTAGGCTACAAGATTTGGAGTAATGTGGTTAAAAATAGAAAAATCTTGGAAAAGGAGTGTCAAAAGATTATGGGGAATGGTAATTCCATTGAATTATGTGAGGATAAATGGACTCATGATAACCAACTCATGTATACTAAGTTCTTACCATTTTGTGAGAAGTTTACTAGATTGTACGGCCCTTAGAATCAAAGCTTCATCACCCCTAATAGATAATGGATTACTTTTTGCAACCTTGAGCCTATGGAGGTGGGGTTTTCCTAGGAGCTACATAACCTTCTCCATACCTATAAGATCCCCCTTGATTTGGTAGAGGACTCCTAGACATGGAGACTCACACCATTAGGGGAGTATACAGTTAAATGTACTTATCTTTGTTGTATGGTAGGGGTGGGGGGGAGGTGGTCGAGGATGATAGGAGAAGAGATTGGTACCATTGGATCCTACCAAAGATAAAATTATTTTGGTGTATATATTTGCATGGGTCTATCCTCTCTATTGATAACCTCCAACACAGAGGGTGTCAACACAGTAACTTCTATATTTTATGTCTCCAAGATATTGAGTCTATTCCATACCTTCTTATCCATTATCCTTTTTCCACAATTGTGTGGAGGGAAGTTATTGCACTATGGGAGTGCTAGTAGTGCATGAAGAGTGAGTTGAAGAAATTTATTCATTTGAACTACCCAATTTCTTACCTATATCTCAAAAACTTGTGGTCAATTATCCCCCCATATGTTACTTGGGATATCTAGAAGGAAATCAACAATAAAATATTTATGGAACAAGCTATTACAAGAATGAATGCTGATGATATTCGTATGGTGGAGTATTGTAGATATGTTACAATAATGATATGTTGCATTCATGACTAATTTTTTCATTGATGTCCACATAGTAGTTTTTTGTGGTATCTGATAGAAGAACAATGGAAAGATCAAGTTGGTTTAGATAGCTAGTTGAGAATTATAACTATTCAAGGTTATGAAATATACTTCTTAGTATTTGGTATATGGATGTAATGTCAAAATAAGAAATGATAAGTCTAGAAGAAGTTATGTAAGTATTGATGATGTTTCTTCTCAGATAGGGTTTATAGAGTCATGTTCAAGTAAACTTGTTGTTAGGATAAACCATGGACAGAAATAAAAAACTACATGCAAACATAACCAATAATAGAAAATAATAGAACACACAGAAATGAACACAAGGCACCAAGATTTAACGTGGTTCACCCAATCCCTGGGCTACGTCCACCAAACAACAAGTCCGATCTTATTACAATCCAGTGATTACAACCTGATTACAATCCGTAATCCCTTACAGCTCAATACCACCGCAAGAACCAATTTCGTATCACCACACATGAAAAATACCCAACCCTAAGCCCTTTTTATACAAGTATTAAACTACTTTAGGGTTATAACATTTCGGCCATATATCAGCCATAATATGTTGGCTACCATGTCGGCTACTTCCCAAAAAAAAAAAATTTTGGGGCGATGCCCCGAACCCCACTATTTATGAAGTATGTATAGTACTTTCCTGATCAGTCACCACAATCTAAGACTTGTTATATCTCCTAGTAGAGTTATTATTTTAAGAATCAAGGTTGAAGACATGAAAAAGACATGTTGGTGATGATGTGGCTAAGTTCACTCATCATAATATTGCATGTATGAAAAGTTATTCAATTTGCATGATAAAAGATTTATGTTATTGATAAGTGTAAAGTTTTCTTAATGTGGTTCTATAATAATTATTTGAGAAGATATAACAACCAACTTAGAGAATTGTTTTGAGGACTTGGTATAAAAGAAGGACATCTTCCTTTATCAGGGATGACATGGAAAAAGTAATTGTGTAAGTAGTAAAAGTGTAGAGTGCAAAGTTGAGTAGAGTAAAGCAAAAGTGAAGGAAACTTTATTCCTAAGGTTTTTCTGGGTGATCTAATATTTGATATTTGGATCCAAGGTTTATGACCTAGTCTATAGGGTCTTCTAGTGACTAGTTTGGTTGATAGAATAAAGGAAAGAAGAACATAACAATAAATTGCATGTTTGAATATTGAGCTCTTCTTGTAGTTGAAATTGCATGTTTTGGCAGTGAGCTCATCTTGCATACATTTTACTACAACTCCCAACAGGGTTGGCACAACTCCTAATAGAGTTGGAATCTCCTAATAGGGATTCAAAGTCTCCTAATAGGGACTCTATGTACTAAATGTTTTAATAGACTCCTAATAGGGTCCATCCTCTAAAAAGGAATATTTATATTAGTACATCATCTTGTGGGCATCATTCCCAATAGGGTTTTCCTCTGATCAATAGTTTCCCTAGTCAACATATATGGTTTAATTTTCTATGTGCATATTATTATTATTGATGTTTACTTTGATTAAATGGTTAAGATTATTTAAAGAAGATAAATGTTTTAACTATCAAATAATTAACTCATCCCACACACACAAACCCCCACAAGTTATCTTGGTGGAGTATTATTTTTAACAATTTTCATTAAGCATTAGGTTCTTGAAGATAAAGTTTATTAATTTTAAGAGATCAATGGAAAGCATGTTTAGAAAAGATAGTATGAAGTTTGATGGAACAAAATATAACAGCTAGAAGGAAAAGATGAATACACATTTATTCTGTATGGGTCTAGGATATTGGATCTTGACAAAATCAATGAAGATAATCATTGTTGAAAAGGATTTGGAAACTTGCACTGAGGAAAAATGAGATATTTTTATGTGCAACATGAGAGCTAGAGAGCTAGTATTGACTACACTTCCTAAAATTGAATATGATTAGGTAAAATAACTTGTTACTTCACATTTGATTTGGAAAGCTTTGGAAACTAGTTTTGAAGTCATTGCACATTCTAAAAAGTTAAGGTTACAAAGTTAGATTTGTGCATTTCAAGATGCTAAACTGATGGAAGATGAATTTATAAGGACATATATAGGAAGGATATCAAAAATTACTATAGGTATTAGATCTGAAGGAGGAACCAAAGAAGATGATGAGTTTTTATGGAAAATATTGAAGACTCTAATACCACTATTTAAGTTAGCAGTTTAGATGATACAATTGTTGATATCTTGTACCAAAGATTTCACAAAGGAAACATTGCTTAGAAGACTTGAAGTAGTTGAAAATGAACTTAGACAGTTTGGAGCATTGACTAGAATAGAGACAACCTTTAGAGCCTTAAATATACGACCTAATTTATTAAGGAGCACAAGTTCTAGAGGATATTTTGCTAGCAACAATAGATCTAAGGGGGATAGAAAGATTGAAGAAGGATTAGCCCTTCTGGTAAGAAGAGAAAATGGAGACAAGAAAATCTTTAAATGTTGGACTTGTGATGCATATAGTCATTATGCATCTAAGTGTCCTAAAAGAGAGAAAAAGTATAAAGGAAATTACAAGCATAGAAAATATAGGGAGTGTCTATATGCAAATGGAGATACTAATTCTAGTGAACAAGCTTTAAGTGCTAGTGATGATGAAATTGGATTTGTGGCAATTAATGAAGAAAGTCCAAGAAAAGTACCTTTTATGTCATAGGTGAGAAGAAATCTAATTGGATAATTGACAATTGTTGTTCACATCACATGAATAGTGATATCAACAAGTTTGTTGACTTCAAAATTCAAGATGGAGACATTGTCAAAATTGGAAACAATGCAGCAAGCCAAGTTAAAGGTATTAGATCTATAACTCTTGATGGTAAAACTAATGCTAAGGATGTATACTTTTTTTACAGTTTGAAACACAACATGTTAGACAACTAGTGGAGAAAGGTTATTAGTTTTAGTTCATAGAGAAGACATGGATGAACAAAGACAAAGATGGAAAGATAATTGCAATAGGAACCAGATCTAGAGGTGATGTATTTTCAATTGAAACCTACTTAAATGACATGTTTTTTTGCAAAGCTAGATGACAATTGGTTGTGGCATAAGAGAATTTTTTCTTATAAAATTTGAAATTATTTTGAAGACTAGTGATGTGTTTGTAGTTAAAGATTTTCCTAAGATTCTAAAGCCTACTGAAACCATTTGCAAGGAATGTTTTTGGTAAAGTATAACAAAACTTCTTTTCCCTACAAGAAATTTAATACTACAACAAAGTTGCAAATTATACACATAGATCTTAGCGATCCTAAAAAAAATAAAGTATTCTATGGTGAATGGTATTTTATGATTCTAGTTGATGAGTTTTCTAGAATGATGTAGGTTGCAATTCTTAAAGAGAAACATGAGGCATTTGATAAGTTTATGATATTCAAGAATAGAGTTGAGAATGAATCCGTTATGAAGATTAAATGTTAAAGATCAAACAGAGGATGATAATTTACTTCAAATGAGTTTAACGTGTTTTGTGAAGAAAATGGAATAAAAAGATAGTTATTATCTCTAAGAACCCCTGAACATAATGGAATTGTAGAGAGAAGGAACATGTCAATTATAGAAGCCACAAGAGCTATGTTAGGTAAGAATGATGTATCCATGAAAATTTTGAGAGAATATGTGATTACAGCAATCTATAATATGAATAGAGTGCAATTTAGGAAAGACACATACAAGACCCCTCATGTACTATAGTTTGGTCACTCACCTATAGTTAACTATTTCAATTTTTTTGGGAGTAAGTGTAATATCAAAAGAGATGATAATATTGGTAAGTTTGATGCTAGAAGTGATAAAGGTATGTTTCTTGGTTATTCATTGAAAAACAAGGCTTATAAATGTTATAATTAGAGAACTAAGACTATTATGGAAAGTGCAAATGTGAGAATTGATGAGAAATTTAGGATACAAGATAGAATAGTAGATTAAAATTTAGATAATGATATTGTTACCAAGCCAAGGAAAAATGAGTTATTTCTTGAGACTAAAACTAATTTCTAGAATGAAGGAGGGACAAGGCAAGAAAAAAACTTAGAACCTTTAGTGGAGGCAAGAGTTGAGATTGAAATTCCTACTTTAGGAAAAAAATATGATAAAGAATCACCCATCCAAGAAGATCATCAGAAGCAAAGACAAAGGTGTGATGAAAAGAAGTAGAGTCAATAAAGAACTATATTTGACATCTCAAGTTGAACCCAAGAATGAAAATGAATCATGAAAAGGTTATTATTGGAAACAATTTGTGAAAGAAGAATTGGATCAGATAATAAAGAATGAGACATGGGAATTGGTTCTCAGACCAATTGGCAAGAATGTAATAGGAACTAAATGGGTATTTAGAAACAAGATGAATGAAAAAGGTGAAGTTTTAAGGAACAAAGGAAGATCCATATGTAAAGGTTACTCATAGCAAGAAGGAATAGATTATGAAGAAACCTATGCTTCAGTGCCTAGAATAGAAGTAGTAAGACTATTCTTAGCCTATGCAACACAAAAGAAATTCAAAGTATATCAGATGGATGTCAAGTTAGCATTTTTGAATGGAGATTTTGAAGAAGTGTAGATTAAGTAGCCAGAAGGATGTCCTTTGATAGAACACAAGGATATAGTATGCCAATTGAAGAAAGCATTATATGGCTTGAAGCAAGCATCCAAAACCTAGTATGTGAGGTTGGACAAGCATTTGACAAAACATGGATATAGAAAATGTATGATAGACAATAATCTATATCAAAAAGAAATTGATGATGGTTTGATGATTTTGGTAATATTTTTTGATGATATCATATTTGGAGGAAATGATGAGGAAAGTAAGAAGTTTGCAAAATAGATGAAGAAATAATTTGAAATGAGTATGATAGGAGAGATGAACTATTTTCTAGGATTGTACATTATCAAAAATAAAGAACGAATCTTTATTTCTCAAACTAAATACTTGAAGGATTTACTAATTAGGTTGGTTTGGAAACATGCAAACTTGTCAAAAAACCTATGGTAATTGGACACAAGTTATCTACAAAGGATGAGACACCTACAGTTGAGCAGGAAAAGTATAGATCTAGGATTGGACGATTACAATATTTAACTCATGCAAGACTGAATATAGAAAATATAGTTGGAATTGTTGCAAGATTCCAAGCTGATCTTAGAGAAGCACATTATGTAGTAGTTAAAAGGATATTTAGATATCCGAAAGGAACATCTGAGTTTGGATTGTGGTATGATAGATATAGTGATTTCACTCTATGTCCATATACTGACGTTGATTGGGTAGGGAGTATGGATGATAGAAAGAGCATGACTAGTAGAGCCTTCTTTCTTGGAGGAAGATTGGTTCCTTGGCTAAGCAAGAAGTAGGATTGCACATCACAAAGTATAGAAGAAGTATAATATGTAGTAGCAACAAACAATTACAATCAAGTTGTTTGGATGAAGTAAATACTAAAGAATATAAGGATATAAATCAGTTAACCTATTGTCATACATTGTGGGAATACAAGCACAATAAATATGTCTAAGAATCCAATATTACATTTGAAGAATAAGCACATTACACTTAAGTATCACATGTTGAGAGAGAAAGTTGAAGAAAAGGAAATTATACTGGTGTATGTGATCACTAAAGAGTAGATTACAGATATACTCACTAAGTTTCTTCATAAAGAAACTTCTAAGTATTTATGAGGTATGCTTGGGGTTAAGCTCCTTCCTACATCAAAGTAGAAGATGCAAGAGTGCATCAGTCCAGTGTAATGAAGCATCATTGTTATTTGGACTGAATTTTGATGCTTTATGTATGGGGGAGTATCTATGATGGATAGAGTCATCTAGGACTCTTGTTGGATATTATTTTGAACAGTGTCTTTGGTCACTTGATCTTATTAAGAATCAGTTGTTGTAGAATTCGATGCAGTAAAGTTGGTTGCTAGAACCTTTGAAATTCATGTCAATGGTGGAGAAGTATTACATGAAAAACATCATGACATCATGGGGAGAAAGCAAAGAAATATAGCATGGAATGATAGTTTGATAAAAAGCACATTGAGGTACATCAATAAGGGAGAATGATTGATGAAGAGGATTTGAAAATATGATGAACAATATTTTTTTGATATTCTTGGAACTAGATTTTTTTCATCTATATTGCCATCAATGACAAAGTGGGAGATTTTTGCAAGCATGAATGCTGATAATATTTCTATGGGGGAGTATTGTAGATATGTTACTATAATGATATGTTACATTCATGACCGAGTTTGTCATTAATGTCAACATAGCAATTTTTTGTGGTAACTAACATAAGAATAATAGAAAGATCAATTTGGAACAAATGGATAGTTGAGAATTATAACTATCCAAGGTTATGATATATACTTTTGAGTATCTGGTATATGTAATTAATATTAGAAGAAGAAATGATATGCTTGGGAGAAGTTATGTAAGTATTGATGATGTATGTTCTGAGATAAGGTTTATAGAGGCATGTTCTAGTAAGCTTGTTATATGTCTTAGAAGAGTTGTTATTCTAAGAATTGAGGTTGAAAACACAAAGAAGACATGTTGGTGATGTTGTGGCTAAGTCTTCTCATCAAAATATTGCATGTATGGAAAGTTATTCAAGTTGCAAGATAGAAGATTTAAGTTATCGCTAAGTGTAATGTGTTCTTAATGTGGTCATATAATAATTAATTCAAAAGGTCTAATAGGTAACTTAGAGAATTATTTTGAGGACTTATTATAAAGGAAGGATACTTTCCTCTATCAGGGATGACATGGAAAAAGTAATTGTGTAAGTAGTACAAGTGTGAAATGTGAAGTTGAGTAGAGTAGAGTGGAAGTGAAGAAAACTTCATTGTTGAGGTTTTGTTGGGTGATTCAAGGTTTGATATTTGGATACATGGTTTGTGACTTGGTCTACAAGGTATGGCAATGATTGGTTTAGTTGAAAAAATAAAGGAAAGAAGAACATAATAGTAAATTTCATGTTTGAGTAGTGAACTCTTCTTGTAGTTGAAATTGCATGTTTAAGCAATGGGCTCATCTTGCATACATTGTACTACAACTCCCAACAGGGTTGGCACAACTCCTAATAGGGTTAGAATCCCCTAATAGGGATTCAAAGTCTCCTAATAGGGACTCTATGCACTAAATCTTATAATAGACTCCTAATAGGGTACATCCTCTAACAAGGAATATTTATATTAGTACATCATCTTGTGGGCATCATTCCCACCAAGGTTTTCCCTCTAGTCAAGGGTTTCCCTAGTCAACATATCTAGTGTAATTTTCTATTTGCATCTTGTTATGGTTGTTGTTTAATTTGGTCAAATTGTTAAGCTTATTTAATGAAGATAAAGATAAATTTTTTAATTGTTAGATAACTAATGCATGCCCCTAGTTATCTTGGTGTACTATTGTTTCTAACACAAGCCACTACCATTTTGGGGGTGGGTTGATAGATTATTAGGCTTATAAAATAATGTAGCATGATATAGGGTTGGAAGCCTCACTAAACTCCCCAAGTAGTCTAGATATGAAATGGGACTCAACTTGGATTGTTATCCCAATTTTAGCACAATTTGAAAATTTAAACGTATTGGCTATGAAGAAGATGGTTTCCACCCACTCAATCCTAGTTTAAACTAAACTTTGATGGCTCAGCCATGATGGGTAGCACCATAGCGGGAGGTGTCCTCCATAACAACATGGGAAATATGGTGGTCAACTATTCTAGAAATTATGGAGGGGGATCTAACAATGAAGTTGAAGCTCTTGTGATCCTATCAGGTTGAGAATTGTGAAAGCTTGGGGAATCAATAAGTTGGCCATTGAGGGGGACTCTATTCTTATTATTAAGGATGCTAAGGGAGAGAGTTGGATCAATTGGTCAATTAAAATCATGATCAATGAAATCTAAAGGTTGATGGAAGACTATCATGAGATCCATATGACACATATATATCAAGAAGGGAATGGAGTGGTAGATGAGCTAGCCAAATTAGGCCATGGTGTTATGAGATTAGTGGAATAGGAGGACATAAAACTATTTCCATTATTGATGAAAGTGGTGATTGGAAGGGAGTACACTTTAAATAATGTCATATGAATAAAAAAATATGTGGAAAGCTTCATTTATTCGATGTGGGCATGAGTACAAGGTGCTTCATAAAGGGCTTATTTGGAAAGATTGTATGATGATATGCATTAATATTTCAACTACTATGAGTATTGATTATTGTCAAAAAATGACATAGAGGTGGGGGTTTAGTGAGATATAGAGAAAAAACTAATAATCGAAATGACAAGTTGCAGAATTCTCACACAAATCACAATTGGTGTAAGTCATTTACGGATGGAAAGATATCATTCACATGTGTTGTGGAGGGTGGATTTTTTTTTTTTTGGGAAACATTGTAGAGTTATGATGAGTATGCAATGCCTTTTCATTTTTATTGTTGAGGCTTTTCATTTTATAATTGGTAACTGCCATACCTATAATAATGCTATGTCATTTGAAGAATTGGTGGTCAAACTGGGAGAAGGTAGGGTGTTAGTGATCACATTGAACTAGTGGGAATGGAGGAAAGAATCAATAGTATTGAGGTGGCAGTGGTATACTTACAAGAAGGAAACCTCTTACCATGTATGGAGGGTATGAGGAAGCATGATGAGATTGTCTCAATGCATTTCTTCCAGACTTGAAAGGAAAGAAAGGTAATTGTTAATGGAATGGGATTTGATATGTATGAGGAAACTATAGTGAGGGTCAGAGAATTTATGAAATAGGAGCATCTTGCATCAAAAAAGAAAAACAGAGCTTAGGGGAAAGAGATTGATGAAAATTAGAGGAAAAATAACAATAAAAAATAAAAAATAGAAAAAGAAGAAAAGAGGAATTTCTATTTTTAAGGTGCATAGATTATGTAAATAGAAAAATAAATAAAAATGGTTGTCATTACATTGATCAAGGTGTATAGGTAGAATTCTAGAAGATTGTGGAAATTTCCATAAATCATGCATTTAATACTTGTTGGGCCACATTGTGGTGCTTACTTGTATTTGGGTGGGAATTAAATATTTTCTATAGGGTAGTTACATTTACATTTTATCCCACATTGGTTTTGTTTGTAATATCTTGGGTGGTGAGTATATATTTAAGCAAGGCATATAAGCATTTATATTAAAGATTCAAGGTTAGATCTCTTCTTAGTAGAAGCTTGGAGGGAAGGATGAAGCAAAGGAGTGAGTTTTATTGAGTTTGTGGACAAAGCGCCGATTGTGAGGAAGTTTACGCTAGGATTGTGGTGGGCTTCTAAGCACAAATGGAGATCTTCCTTGGAGGTTTCTACTAGATTGTGGATCTAGACTAGCTAAGGTTTGGATTGGATCTTGAGGGATCTTGCAAAATGATAACTTTCTTTGTGTTTGATCATAACTAGGAACACCTTATAGCTCAACACATTGGATGTAAACTATTATTTTATGAATAAAGATTTGTGATTTAGTATCAGATCTTACATTGTTACTGTGTTTTTTCTATGTGATTATTTTCTAGGGGCTAGGAGATCTCCCTAGGGATTCTTATGCCTTGCACAGTGCCAAGTGGTATCAAAGTGAAGGTTGTTCCTAAGAATTTAGACAAATCAATGAAGTTGACATAATTTGCATTAGGACCTTGGGGGACATGTAGATGGATCTATGGTTGCAAAGATGGAAGGTTGATCTTGTTTGGGAAGATTGATTTGTTGGTGATTTATTGCAAAGGGTTTGTGAATATCTTAGAAGATGGCTCTAAGAGGATTGGACCCTGGGATGATTGTGAATCTCCATGACATAGTGGAGAGGAGAACTAATGAGACAATAGCTTAGGTGGATTTTGTTGTGGATGTTTCTTTTTCTAAAAGAGTTGAATTATAGAAGGAGAAAATTTTATGCTATTAAAGTTAAATTCTACCGATCTAGAAGAGAGTTGTCTAGCTTGTTAGAAGACTTGTTTGAGAGAGAAGATGTCATAACAAGATTGAAGTAGAAGAGGTCAGTTTTGTTTATTAGTTTGTAGAGCCTAATAAAAAACCTACAGAGAAACTAGAGGTTGTTGCTAAGGGTATTTCTAACCTTGTTGAGGCTGGGTTGGAGATTCATTTTCATAATTAGTTTTTTGAGTCTAACATGGAGATTATAGAGCACATGGTCATTAATGATTTGGTTGTTATTAATGATGAGTTGTATGTTGCAGAGCATCTTGTTGTGAGCAATGAGATTGTTGGTGTTATGAGTTTGGTATGTGTTGATGGAGATCTACATATTGCTACTGATGTGGAGTCTATTGTTACTAGTGTTACTAGGTTTCCATTTTTTTCTTGTCCCTATTCAAGTGGAAACCTTTGGTGAAGATGATGGTTATAGATCTTTATATTGGTGTCAAATTTTGGGACACACATTTCTATCTACCTAGGGAGTCTAATATAGGAGCATCTTACATTAGAAAGGAAAAAAGAAAAAAGAACTAGATGAGAGAGAAAGTGATGAAAATGAGAGGAAAAATAATAATAATAAATAAATAAATAGAAAAAGGAGAAAAGATGAATTTCTATTTTGAAGGTCAATAGGTGGTGAAAATGGAAAAATAAATAGAAATGGTTGGACAAATTCTATTCACCAAGGTTTGTAGGTGGAATTCTAGAAGTTTGTGGATATTTTCTTAAATCATGTATTTAATATTTGTTGGACCACATATAGGTGCTTAGTTGTATTTGGGTGGGAATTCAATATTTTTTGTAAGGTAGTTTTATTTACCTTCTTTCCCACATTGGTTGTGTTTGTAACATCTTGGGTGGTAAGTGCCTATTTAAGAAAGGCATATGAGCATTTATAATGAAGCTTAAATATGTGATCTCTTCTTAGTTGAAGATTGGAATGAAGGAGGAAGTAGAAGAGCAATTTTTCCTAAGTTTGTGGACAGAGTGTCGAATGTGAGGCAATTTACGGTTGGATTGTGGTGGAGTTGTGAGTTTGTGAGAAGAGCTAGTGGTTACAGTTTAGATACAAGGAGATTGTTTGGTGGGCTCATGAGCACAAGTTGAGATCTTCCTTTGAGGTTTCTACCAGAGTGTGGATTTGGACTAGCTATGGTTTGGATTGGATCTTGAGGGTTCTTGTAGAACTATTACTAGCTTTGTATTTGGTTGTAATCAAGAAGGACTTATAGCCTAACACATTGCATGTAAATAGTTATTTTATGAATAAAGAGTTGTGATTTGGTATCAGAACTTGCATTGTTATTGTGTTTTCATTGTGTGATTATTTTCTGGGGGCTAAGACATCTCCTCTCAGGATTCTCTTGTGTTGCACTAAAATTAAATTACAATGGAAGGAAAGAAATGGTAGAGAGAGGATAATATCAATAATGAAGCGAGTTTGTGGAGGATTTTCAAACTCAAGGAGGCATTGATACAAATGTGGGGAGGGAATTCATGGCAAGCCCTCCTTAAGCCTTGGGACACCATTTTCTATGTGATCATGCACTATATCACCCTGGAGGACCACTTTCAAGTAATCTATTATTACCACTTCCCTATTTTGAATCACTTTAGGAATCTTGACCATATTTCCTTCTTGTATCTATTATTGCATTAATTAGAAGATTGTATTTTTAAGGCCAAAAGAAAACACGAGGGTAAAACTTTCTACCCGATCTCCTAGGGGCTTATAAACAAACCAAACACCCAATACCTAGCCAAAAACCTACCTCTTTTGGTTAACCCTCTAGCCTTGGTCATCCCTCAAGTTTCCTTGGACCCAAGCCCTAGTCTTAGCCATAATAAGTTCAAGAAAACCCCTAGCCTAGAAGTCAAAATTGACCCTGAGGTAAAAATTAGCCTCATAGAGTCATATTCAGATACTAGGAAGAGTTCACAAAAAAAACAAGAGAAGTATTGAACGTCCCTAGTAAGAAAAAAATAAGTACCCCCCAAGCATGATTTCACCTTTAAGTCTTCTAACAATGATGTAAGACTTACAAAAAAGAAGAGATTTCCTTAGGTCAACAAGCCATCCCCCAACCCTCTTAGCCCTTCCCACATCTCTAACACCTTGGAGGCTACCCTGACTAGAAGTGGGGTAGGATATCACTTCCCCTAGGAAAGAAACCATCAAAGGCATAGGTAAGAAAGGGAACCACATGAATAACAAGGCAAGACTGGAAAGACTAGAGCATTTTAGGAAGGAACCGACTGACAATCAAACTAGTTTATGCTTGAGATTCCATACTTTGGTGGAGTTTTCCACCAAGGTCATACACTCTACAACCACAACTTTATACTTCTTGTAGGTTAACAAGGAGGAGAAGGACTTATGAAAAGATATTGAGACCACCCAATCTATCCATGGATTCTTGGTAGAGGGTTGGCTAAAGACCATCTTAGATAAAGTGATCAAGGTGGAGGAGGAGGATGCAAATAAGGACGCTCCCGAGGAAAAGATAGAGAACAAGCAAGGGCAGGAAGAGCATAGCTAGCCCTATTTTTAGTATTTTTTTTCTCTAAGTTTTTTGTTCTCAATATTTTGAACTTGGTACCCCCAAGAGTTTAGTTTCTATGTTTATGTTGATTAATAGAAGCATTCTATTTAGAGGTTGGTTTATTTTAGAATATGCTATGCACATTAGACTAAGGACAAATAGTATAGCTAATTATGCTATGTACATATTGTATTTTTTGAAGTTTAAAGATGGCATAGAATAGATAATTGAGAGGTTTCATGTGGTTGATTCCTTATCATTTTTGTTACTTGGGATGAACCCCTCATCTCTTTTGGCTGCTATCTAATACTTCAAAAACAATTATCTTGATCATATCACTTAATATTATTGGCTACTGAATATTTTATTTACTATGAGAAAATTTAGTCCACTAATACATTTTTATTAGCATTCTTCCCAAACCTTAATAAGAAACTTTACAAACTTGGATACAATATTAAAAATAAATTAAAACATTATTTTCAATTAAAAAAATATAAAAGTTTTAATGTTTCAACATTATGCTCATTGAATATTTATTTTTTATTTTTTATCTTTTAGTTTCAATTTTCTAAGATCCAAAAGATAAAATAGATTTAAGATTATATAATGTTTAAACAAAATAATCATTTTCTCCTAATGAAATTAAATTTGAAAATATTTATATGCTTTCTTATATAAATGCTAGAGTTATATCACTTGTCATGATTGAAATTTTATATTTATGCAATCTAGTTTTAAAAAAGAAAAATGTTCTAGGCTTATAAATATATAGAAAACACTTCAAAACAATTTACAAACTTGAGTAATGAAAATCTATTTTGTATTTATTTTAAAAATATATTCTACAATCTTAGCAAGGAGTGAAATGTAATGATATGAGAATTCCAACAAAAGCTATTACTTGAATGATTTTTTTTGTATTTGTCAAATGATTATAAAAGAATATTTATGTTCACATATCTTTACTTTAAAATTATTAATTTAGAGTAAATTAATGTAATTTAAAATATACAAAATAGTTTTAACTAAATATATCTTAATATTTTTTAAATATTTATGTTTAAGATAAATATACTGAATCTATTTAAATTATAAATGAATTCTTGCTTAGTTGTTTATTAAGAATTCACCAAAATTAAAAGATTTTTTTTTTTGATGTCAAAGTTATGATTAACACAAAGAAAAGAATACATTTGAAAGAAATCGAGAATAACAAGTTAAATTTTTAATACAATATTGAGACCATTGATTATTTTAATATTTATCCAGAGATAAAACTTTTTCTCATGCCCTATATGCCCTATTGAAGAGCCATTTGAATTTAGCATGAAAGATGCTACAAAGTTGTTTAAAAAGTACAAATAAAACTTAACATTTTTTGTCCCATGATTATGTAATTATGAAGACCTTGAAATTAAAGATCATTTTTTTTATTGGTAAACGGTTGAATCTTAGATTAATTATTGATATTTAATAAATTAATTATTTATGTGTTAAGTGAATTTGAACCCAAAAAACTCCCACATGAGAGGCTCACAAGTTACTGCTATGTTCTTGGCTCTTGCCTATGTGCTTATGGATTATTTATAATATGTGCAAATGACAATAAATTCTACACAATGGTAAAAAAAAAATAAGATAGACTATTTAATATAATTAGAATTACTAATTAATAATATTTTTTTTTAAAGTACAATGTAAAATGTTAATATTATTATTTTTTATTTTTTAGGAAATTTTGGTCAATAGTGTATGTTGGTTTGTATCTTGATCTCAACAATAAAAATTCAAATGATAAGAGGTTTCTATTGCTCTATTCATCTAGTTAATTTTCTCTATGCTTTCTAACACAATGAGCAACATTTTATAGAGGTTTCCATTTCATTCCAGGATAGTCATATAAGACCACCACCTAAAGAGGAAAAAATGGTAGTAAAACATTTTATTTGGGGAAGAGTGAACTGACATTTCCATACATGACAATGATTTTATCTATAATCAATATTCGCATATGCCAAATCCTCTGCCATCTATAGGGCCGAAGTAAGGCCCTGTACATCGCCTAGAAAGTTGTTTTTTGTATGTGTGTTTCTTGTAAACAAATGAGAAGATTAAAATGTCAAACCAAAAACAAATCTTTAATTTTTTCAAATTCCTTAAGTTTTACAATGTCTGAGAGTGTCGTGAATTCAAAAGAATCCACAAGTAGTCTACGAAGAATAAGCCTATTGGCTTAATAAATTGTTTTATAATATCATAAAATTATTGTAAATTCTTACTCAAATAATCATAATTGAGTATTAACCATTAGGGACATATTCAGATTGCATATTTTAATCTAGTTTTAGTTACTAGATAATTAGAATATTGGACTTGTAAATGGTGGATGCAGCCTAGAGATTGGATGAACGACTTAAATCTTTGTGTCTTATGTTGTCTTTTATGTTCTTTATTGTTTTCTAATATTGGTTATATTTTGCATGTAATTGTTATGTTTTTCTTATTAATCCTAACAAGTTATACAACATGATGGACCAAAAACCATGTTTACAACTACTTTTCCATGCATATAAATCAATCATGGTCTAAAATACATAGTCATTTCCCAAACATGCAAAAAATATGCAAGTTGGACTGGTAATATGTTTTCTATTTTCTCTATCTCTCTCTTAATTTGAATTCGAAATTTAGGGCTTTTAGAGAAGAACCCTTTTTATTTCTTTGTAACCTGATTGGCTAAATAATGCCTTTTCTTCTCAATAACCCCATTAGGTGAGTGAGTGAGTAAGCAAGTGAGTGAGTAAGTGTGTGTGTGTGTGTGTGTGTGTGTGTGTGAGAGAGAGAGAGAGAGAGAGAGAGAGAGAGAGAGAGAGAGAGAGAGAGAGAGAGAGAGAGAGAGAGAGAGAGAGAGAGAGAGAGATCAAAACATGTTAGTATTCTTATTCACCAATTACTTCCGTGTTTAGGAAATCAAAACTAAACATTTAGAGAATTCTTGAATCAAATGGATGAAAAAAACCATTTTAATTTCCTAATGCTATTGTAGGTGTATTATATTGTAGAGGCTATTATGATTTTTCTAGGTTTTTTTTGATAGAGTCAATTGAACTGTGGATATGAAAGTTAGGGATTTTGGAGCATGGCCTATTTTTATTTCTTCATAACCCAATCAGGTTTTGGAGAAGTAAAATTATTATTTTTCATCTCCTTAACCTATTTACATTTCAAAGAAATAATTATTTTCATCTCCTTAACCCATTCATGTCTATCTTTTCTAGAATCATTATAAGTTTCACTAAAGAAAGGTTGTTGGTGTAATTGAGGTATTTTAACTTAGCTAATTCATATCTAGGTCCTAATTACTCTCCCCTTATGCTTATAGACAAAACTTCATAGTATTTGGAAATTATCTAAATTATTTTTTATTTATCACGTTATTATTTTATTATATGCATATATCCTAAATGGGCATTTCATCATACATGTGTGATTCAACTTTTGTGGTTTTAGCACTATACTAGCCTACGTTATTACACACATTGCACAAAAATTATTATGAATTAAAGGATGATCAAAATTTGGTGAGTATATCACTCCACTTTGTTGTATGTTAAGATATCTCTTGTTTAACATAACATTAGACAATGACAAGTTTATTGTCTCATTTTATCCTTCCTATTCACCTTGGATATATAATCAAGGGGTCTCCTAGATACAATGATCTATCTAATAACCTATATATTTCTCTACACTCTTGATATGAATATAAATTACTCTTATCATATTATTTCTTTATTTTATTTTTAATTTGTATTTTGTCTATAAATAATTGGTGGCTATCTTAAAAGTGAAATATTACAATTACTTGCACTAACATGAGATGTGGACTTTTAGAGGAAATGATGCCCCATGTGTAGTTTTCAACATATTATCTCCATATAAATCAAGGAGGAATTTGAAAAAATCAAAGAAGATATGAACTTTTATGAGGAATGTGTCTCATGTGAATTTTTTTAGGATAGATTAATCACACTCAAAGGGGATGTATCTTATTGTGCACGAGAGAAGGGGATACTCTAATGCTCTCTATTTTTTTATAGATGGATGCATGTTCTAGTATCACTAGATCCACTATTGAATTCCCTTATTTCATTTTGGTCTATGATGAGGATATGTAAAGGTGCTTCATCAAAGGCTCAAAGAGGGTTGGGTTAAAAATAATTGTAGTGTTCCACTCTTATTCAAATCATTTCAATAAGTGGGGTTTTTTCACATAATTCTTGTCAATAAAGTTTTAGTTTTAGTTTTTTAGAACTGAAAATATAATTTGAATTGATAGATAGGTCTTTTTATTGTCCATTTAAAAGATTTATTTTCCAACCAATAATTTATTGATGTTTTTTTTTTAGCATATTAGGTTGGTGTAACTCATATGGCATACGAGAGAATAGAAGAAGGACCTATACCAAAACAAAAGAGACATCATTATAATAAAGAAGATTGATACAAATAAAAATGATTACTTGAACAAATATAAATTTCTCCACTTTTTTTTGAACTATTGCAAGTACTCAATTGATATGAAGAATCTATGATGCATTTTTAATAATAAAAGTAAATTTTCACCTATGTAATTTATCTTTAACAAAGAAAATATTATCAAATAGTTATCATCTTAATTTTCTAATAAAATTTCTAAGAAATACTTCATTATGTCTTTGGAAACAAAAAAAACTAGATAGAAAATCCAAAAATGGAATAGTAAGTTGATATTTATTATTTCAGAACTTGTAGCATGGTGTGATATTAATGAAATTGAAAGAACATTCAAAAAATATTTCAAATGATTTACTATCAAATTAATGTTATTGATGTGCATTATGTATTAGGATAATAATTTATTGGTACATGATCTTACATATATTTTGATGTCTAGAAAGGTTATTCTAATTAAAGAAAAAAAAAACATAAAATTGTAATGAAACACATATTTGCTTCTAACAAATAACTATAAAAAATTTATCTTACTAAATTTATCCTAACTCAACTTTTGTTTCCCTCCTCTTTCAATGAAAAATCTTACCAAGAGGTTGATATGACATGACCAATTGGTCAAGGTGTTGAGGAGGTTTCTCAAATTTCTATATCTATTGAGCCACTAGTCACTCATCTTTCTACTTCAGTGATCATTATTGGTCAAAAGGTAATTGTAGTGACTAACTACATTGTAGAAGCTTCTCATAATATTATTACATTCTTCACCTTGACCCTGAAGATTCTCTAGACTTCTTTTTGATTCAATCATTCTCCATTCCCATGTGAGATAAGAGGAACTTGAAGTTCTAAAAAAAGTGTCTACTAAGTCACTTGTATCTATAGATTTTGGGTCACAAAGGATGGGATTTTTTGAGTTAGATAATGAGAAACAAGATAGCTTCATGCCTCCTATTGATTACACTATAGTGAGAAAAAATTTGGGCCCGTAAAGCATTAAATATTGATTATTTCGAGTCTTCCTTTCAATTTCAAGGACCAATTTTATCTCATGGAATTTTTTGATTCAACCCTCAACATAATTATTTTTAGGATAATATTATTCATCACATCATTTTTATGATGGTACATCTAATATTATATCCTTGGAGGATTTGAACTAGATAATTAATATCACTATGGATACAAAGTTGAAACAAGAGTTAACTAAGATGGATAACTCTCTTCTTGTGCATGTGGCCTTTGAGTAATATGTTATCATTTCCCACTAAAAATGCTTTGAAAAGCATATTTTATCACCTCCCACATAGATCAGTCCAAGAATTTTTTTAGAGAATTTAAGTAGTTGTGCCTAAGAATTTTAAGGAAAGATTCATCCCTGAAGGATAATGTATCACTTGGGTCTCGCCAACTTGAAATCAACTTTATACACGAGCATCTACAAGTTGAAATTTATCACCACATAATTTTAGTAGATGGGAATTTCCAAGCATTATTTTTTGAATTCTCCCAAAATTTATCATTTCTTTAATCCATGAAGCTTGTTGAATCTCATGTTACTTTTCCCTATACCAAGGGTATAAAGTCTGGAAGTACCAAAGATAAAGTGGAAATTACAACAATTTGCTACTCTACAATGGTGTAGAAACCCACAACAACTTTAATGCATCTTGTGGAAGGTGGATGGACAAAATAAACTAAAATTGAAAAATACTCAATGTGTTGCAGCACTAATATATTTCATTAACCATTTTTTCCATATCAATAACATTACAAGATGCCTCTATTTATAGAGGGATTCGATTATTTTCAAAAACATCTAAATTAGCTGACATAGGACAAATTATAGACTTTTCTAGAAATATCTAAATAGAAATGGCTTCCAGAACTTTACAAACTTAAATATTAATATGACCTAACCCTATTCTGTAGTCTAGTTAGAGTTTCTAGAATCCTCTAGTATTTCATTTGAGGGGAAAATTACACATTCCAACACTCCCCCCTAATTTCAACCTCAAATGTTGTTGCATAAAAATTCCAATATACCATGATTATTATTTATTTTTCTTTGCCTATTTTTCATGTCCACATCCATACCTATAGACATTGAAACATTTTGCCTCTTTGATGCCAAATTGATAGGGGTGGATGGATAGGATTGACAATGATAATTAAATACAAAATACACAATATAGGATCTTACAAAAATTATAGAATCATTTCATTTCCTGATCATAAAAAATTATTACATTGTACACCTTTTATAGAGGCCTTTGATTGTTTTTGGAAACATCTAAATTAATTGACATAGAACATATAGATTTTGTAGAAATATCTAAACAAAATTACCTTCTAGAACTTTACAAACTTAAATATTAATTTGACCTAACCCTATTCTATAATTCAATTGGAGTTTCTAGAATCCTCTAGTATTTCATTTGAGTGGGAAATTACATTTTACCTAATCCTATTGGATAATCCTCTTGGAATTTCTAGAATCCTCTATTATTCTTTTACATTCCATTGGAGGGGGAAATTACACATTCCAACAAATGAAAGAAAATTTTGAAAATGTAAAGGTCCCTATTTAGTCATAGTCAAAAGTGGCATTACATGACCATTATAGGTCAGTGAAAAAATCTACCCCCATTAAAAGAGTGTCAAGGAGAACTAGGTGATCTCCTTGGAGGATATGGAGTTCATAACATGGAATGTTAGAGACATAAATTCCTATGTCAAGCAAGGGGGAGTAAAGAAAATTCTTGAAAACTCTCTAGATGACATTTTTCTACTTCACAAGACAAATTCATACAAGTTTTTCTACCAAAAATTTGTGGGTAAATTACCTAAGTGGTAGTCATCTCATTTCCAAAGTTTTGGTGCCCCTAGAGGCTGCACTACTCTATAAAGTGCCACGTCAAATATAGGAAATCTAGTGAAGAAAGGTTTTGGTTAAAAAATTCTTTACTTTAATCATTATGATATTTTATTCTTAGTTCTTGATATTTATAGCCCATCTTCCACATAGGATAAGAAACAACCTTGGGACAACTTAACTCTAATGATTCAACCTAGGCTTGACCAACATTTCATCATTGGGGGGATTTCAATGCTAATAGAAATATTGTTGAGAAAAGGGAGGAATAACACCCACTATAAAAGTTATGGAAGATTTTGACCCATTTATTCAAGCTAATGACCTTCTCAATCTATCCTCCCTCAAGTGGAATTTTTACTTGGAACAATAGGTTAATCTCTTCTCATATTTTTGAAAGGCTAGATAGGTTCCTTGTCTCTCATTGTTGGAAATTATATAACTTCATAGTTGGATATGAAATCATCACATTCTTGGGCCTAGATCATTTCCTGATCTAATTAGGTTCAACTAAGATTTCTTCCATGGACCTCCTGACATGTAAACCCTATTTTAAATTTGAATTTTCCTTTCCTTAGGCAATGGTGGGTAAGTTCTCCTCTTGTTGATGAGACAATAATGTTCCAATTATACAAAAAACTACAATATGTCAAAAAGAAAATTAAAATTTTGAACATTAAATAGTACAAGAATATTTTTATTCAAAAAGAACTGGTATAAAAGGAGATAGAAGATATCAATGAGAACATCATTTGACATGGTTTGAAACCCCTAAGATTTACAAGGAAAAAGGAGAAGTAGGAAGAGTTGAGTAAATTAAGTTGTAGAGAAGAGGAATACGTCAGAGAAAAAGCTTGTGAGATATGGCTCAAAGATGGGGATGAAAAAAAGAGTTCTTCCATCCTTCAAATAAGCATCATAGATTTACCAACATTATTTTTAGCATTAAAGATGCTAATATAGGTGCTACCATTTTGTATCTTGTTGGCATTTAAAATGAAGGGGTCAAATTCTTTAAAAATATCGATCCTTCTTTGTGTCCCTCACAAGATGAGAACAAGTTATTTGAGTTGATTAATATTATTCCCACTTTTGTCTCCCAATATGAGAATGATTCCTTATTGGCCATTTTCTCATTAGAGGAAATACACGCGATGATTTCCTCTCTCTCTCCATATAAGACCCCTAGCATAGATGGATTTATTGTTCTCTTTTTTCAAAAGTTTTTGAATCTTATTCACTGGGACTCATTGTTACTTTTAGAGGAGGCTAGAAGAAATATTGCATCGATAAAAAAATTCAATACCACCAATAATGCAATAATCCTAAAGACATTAGCGTCTTACTCTTTTACAAATTTCATACTAATCTCTCTTTGTAATACCATATACAAGATTTTCACCAAATCTATATATCTAGATTTCAACCTATTTTGATGTGAATTATCTCCCCTAAATGTAGTGGTTTTGTTATTAGTAATAAAATGTGGAAGGTACACTGCATTCTATCAATGAAAATAAAAGTCTTGCTTTTGTGATTAAATTAGATATGGTGAAGGCCTATTAAAAATTGAATTGGTCATTTTTCTTGAATCCCTTAAGAAAATTTGGGTTTGCAAATAAATGATGTAGATGGATTAAGGCTTGTATATCTAGTACCTTTTTGTCAATGATTATCAATGGATCACCTAAAACATTCTTTAAATCATCGCAAGGAGCAAAAAAAGGTAACCCACTCTGTGCAGTATTATTTATTTTCATAGCTCAAGCTCTTAGAAAAGTTGTCACTACTAGACACTTTAAACTCTAGACTAGAAAAATATTGAGAGAAAAGACCTATTGATCATTTTTTCCCTATTTGTAGATGATACTCTTCTATTTTGGAATGCATGTATCTTAGAGGAAAGGAAAATTAAGTTTATTTTGGATGTCTATACAATATTTTTAGGGTAGAAAAGCAATAATTCAAAATCTAAGATATTATTATTTAATGTGAGTAATGACATCTCCAATAGAATTCATAAACTACTAAAATTTTCAAGGGATAATCTTCCTTATATATACCTTGGTATTCCCTTCTTCAAGGTCCTCAAAGAGACATATATTACAATTCATGTATTGATAGAATAAGGTACCATACACTTGACTCAAAAGTATGTTGGTTGTCACTCTCTAGGAACATACTAGGTATAAAATCTATCCTCTTAGTTATCCCAAATTATTATTTCTCCATACTCAGTGCCCAGTTTAACATTAATTATGAAATTGAGAAAATTGTAAGTGTTATACACTAGCAATATGAAAGGAAAATCTAACATCCCTCATATTTTCTTATAGGAGATTACATATGATAAGCATGAAGGTGGGATTTATCTTCATCATATATCCAAAAAAAGCTTGGAATTCAGATGGAAATCATGTTAAAATATCAATGCTCATGATACTCCTATGGGGGAGTATTATAGAAACATAACTAGATCATTATCATGATGATATGTTACAATCATGACTTTTTTTGTCATTGATGTCAACATAGCAATTTTATGTGCTATCTAATAGAAGACTAGTAGTAAAGATCAAGTTGGTATGAATAGATCATTGAGTACTCTCACTAGAGAGGTTAAAGGAAGATTATACTAAGTTTCTAGTATATAAATCTAAGCTTAGAATCATAAGATACTAAGTTTAAAAGAAGTTATGCAAGTTTTTTTGAAGAATGTTTAGATATAGAATTTATAGAAGTTTGTTCTAGTAAACTTGTTATATCTCCTAGCAGATTTGTTATTTTGAGGAGATAAAATTATAGATGTGAAAAATATATTATAAATTTTATGTAGCTAAGCTTATTCTTCATAATATTGGGTAAAAGCAAAAATCTATGTCATGTTTTTGTAAAGGAAAAAGCTAACAAAAGTGTAATTGTTCACCTTTCATTACATAAAGCTAGTATTATTATTTTGAATCCGAAAATGAAGTAAACTAATGAAATGCATAGAAATAGATGAAGTTTAGGATTTTAATTTTTATTAAATATTTGCAATAAGAATTGACATATTTTCCTAATTTTTATAGATAATTTTTTAGCTGCTAAAAAATGTTGAAAATTAGGGGTCTAGTTCCCACCACAAAACTATATAGAAATAAAGGTATTTTCCAATTTGATTTATAGGGGTTAGTTCCCACCGCAAAAATATATAGAAATAAAGGAATTATTTTAATGGATTTAGTATAAGGGAAGGACATTTTCATTTATCATAGAGAGGAGAAATACATATGATTGTAAGTAGCACAAAGAGCAGAATGCAAAGTTAAGAATAGTAGAGAAAAGGTGAAGGAGACTTCATTGTTGTGGTTTTATTGTGTGATCCAAAGTTTGATACTTGGATCTAAAGTTTGTGACCTAGTCTATAAGATCTGTTTGTGATTGGTTTCATTAACAAGATAGAGGAAAGAAATTAATTACAATACAAAAAATTATTTTGTAAGGAATAGTTGAGAGATTAGTTGGATAGTGATTCCAATGGTCTTACTCTAGTAGCTATTTGGACAGTGGGTCCTTCTATCTTCCATAACTCTTAATAGGGTTGGAATAACTCCTAATAGGGTTGGAATATCCTAACAGTGACTCATATGTACTAAATGTTGTAATAGACTCCTAACAAGGTCCATCCTATAACAAGGAATATTATATTAGTACATCGCCTTGTGGGCATCATTCCCACCAGGGCTTTCCCTCTGATCAAGGGTTTCCCTAGTTAACATATTTGGTGTAATTGTATGTATGCATCTTGTTATGGCTACTTATTAATTTAGTTAAATGGTTAAGATTATTGAAGGGTGATAAATGTTTTAATTATTGGATAATTGGTTCACCCCCTACCACCCCAAGTTATCTTGGTGGATTGTTGTTCCTAACATTTGGTATCGGAGCAACAAGTCCTTGAAGATAAAGCTTAACAACTTTTGGAGATCCATTTGCGAGTTATTTTAGAAAGAACAGTCCTAAGTTGGATGGTAAAAATTTCGGCAACCAGAAGATGGAGCTTCATGGTGAGAGATCAAAATTGTGTATAGAATTCAGCATTAAGTTTCTGGATAGAGGCACAAGTAAAGATAGATTTAGACCCGAAGAAGACATGAAGATCAAAGAAGGTATTGATCTAGTTATGAAAAGAGAAAAATAAGGTATGGAAATTTTTTAGTGTTGGACATGTAATGAGTTTGGTCATTATGCATCTACATGTCTTAAGAGAGTAAAAAAAACCATAAATAATTTTCTTTCTAATGAAGATAAAGAATTTAAAGAAAGTCTAAAATGATTATTGAATGATTGTGATGATAAAGATAATAAGCCTGAATTAGTTAAGAAAGATGGAGTATTAGAAGATATATCTTTGGTAACCATTGTTAATCAAAAGACTAACCATTAAAATGTGGAAGTTATCATTAACAATGATTTATAGAGTGGGAATCAAATTGAAGAGAAAAGATTTAATCCTAGAGCAGAAGAAAGAGTTGAGTTGAAGAATCCTAAGGAAAATGGGGTTGGAAAAGGAAGAAATGGGTTAGTAACAAAAGAAACAAGAACTATGTTATGTGAGAATGATGTATCCAAGATGTTTTGGGGAGAAGCTATGAATACAAAAGTATACACTATGAATATAGTACAAGTTAGAAACAAGATCCCTTATGAACTATGACTTAGTTACTCACATACAGTTAAGTATTTTAAAATTTTTGGTAGTAAGTGTTATATCAAAATGGATGATGATGTTGGTGAGTTTGATGCTAGAAGTGATGAAGGTATGTTTCTTGGTTATTCATTGAAAAGTAGAGCTTATAGGTGTTATAATCTAAGAACTAATACTATTGTTGAGAGTGCAAATGTAAGAGTTGTTGAGAAATTCAAGATATGAGAAAGAGTAGGTGATTACAATTAAGATGATGATGTTGTTACTAAACCAAGGAATAATGAAGTATTCTTTGAGAAAAACAATGATTTGTAGAATGAAAGAGAGAAAAGTCTTGAACAAAGCTCAAAACCTTCAACAAAGCTAAGAGTTGAGATAAAAACTCCTATTTCCAGTAAGAGTATGGCAAACAATCATCCACTCAAGTAGATCATCAAAAGAAGAGATAAAGATGTGATGAAAAAAGGTATAATAAATGAAGAACTAGGTTTAATATCTTAGTTTGAACCAAAGAATGCAAATGAAGCATGTAAAGATGACTATTGGAAGGAAGTTATAAAAGAAGAATTGGATCGGATAGTGAAGAATGAGACATGGGAATTAGTTCCCATACCAACAGATAAGAATGTGATAGGAACAAGATGGATGAACAAGGTGTAGTTGTAAGGAATAAATACATATTGGTATGTAAAGGTTACCCTCCAAGAAGGAATAGGCTATGATGAGACCTATGCTCTTGTAGAAAGAATAGAAGCAATAAGGTTATTCTTAGCCTATATAGTACATAAGAAATTTAAGATGTATCAAATATATGTTGAGTCTATTGGAAATATAGATGGAGTAATTGAGAGGGGGGGTGAATTAGTTACCACAAAAACCAATCCACAGATCCCTTAGATGTCTTATAAACTAGTTATTACTATCACTTGGTAGCCACATACGAAAATGATGTAACTCGATAGATGTACTATGTATTATCTTATTATTGATATTTAAGAATTCACAAAGATTTAATGTGCATGCATAAAATAAATAACATCAGCACAAGAGACACTAGATTTAACATGGAAACCCAATATGGGAAAAACCACCAAGTAACTACATACTAATTTTCACTCTTCTAAAGTGAGCCTTGTTGGGATCCAACCCTGTTAATAGTTACAAAATGTACTATTAGGTGTGACCTTGTTAGAGGATTTAATCACCCTCCTATGAGTGGGATTTCTAGAGGAATTTAGAGATATTCAATAGAACTGTCCACCTTGTTAGAGGATTTACAAAAATGGTTGCTAAACCAACTTTGTTAGGAGATTTAGAAATCACTGCTACAATTGTGAGAAAGTAACAATGAGGTGACTTGAATGAGATGCAACTGAACTTTTCTAATACAAATATTTGTTCTACTTCACTAGATCCTCTCTAATCAAATAGAACTTTGTTGCTCCTAAGGATATCTGATCCTTCTACAAAATTTGTTCACACTTTCCTCTTCACATAATCAACTCACTTGCATGCTCGTTCATTACAATTAGAATCCACAACTTGACCTTTTATTTATACCTTTTAAATTATCTAGTAGGCTCATTTACAAGTTACAATTATCAATAATCATTACATCAGTCAACTACAATCATTACATGAAACAATTAAACTTTATTTTCCAAAACAATGAAATCCTTCATTGGTTGACCTTGCTCAATAAAAACTGCTCCAAAAATGATTTCTAGTTTAACCAACTAAAGCTCAGTAAACACTAAAAATCTTGCAAAATCCTTTGGAGACCAAGTGAACTTGGTAAATATTGACTTTCCTTCCCTAACCTTATGAGCTTGGTAGAAACTGACTTCTGCTACAAAATTCTTCAATGCTCAAGTAAGCTTGTTAGAAACCATTTTCATAGAGTAACATTTAGGAATGCTTAGTAGACTCTATAATTCACTTTGTTGACCATCTGAGCTTGGTAGACTCTATCTTTTTCTTTGCTAACCAGTTGAGCTCAGTAGACTTTATCTGATAACTGATATGACATTTGTGCAACATCAAAGACAACACACAATTGAACAATTGTATCCAAAAATCTCCCTTTTTGGCATTGATGGCAACACAACATTTAATAGCAGAATGAAATTTGAGAACATGTCTTTTTCTAACAGAATATTTCTCCCTCTTAGATTTATGCCACAACCTTCTCAAATATAGTAATCTCCCTCTATGAAAGAATTAGATAGCTTCTTTTCAAATAGAAAACTCTCCACAATCAAATTCAAATTTTAGAAGGATATGATAGTATACTCTCCCTCTTTGAAAATAGATGCCGAAGACAACACAAATCAAATGAATAGCAATGTAACTTAAGTACTAATTCATATGCAATGTTTTCATGACTATGCTACATCAACCGATAGATCTTCAACTTGGTATCTATTGATGCATAATTAAAACTTCATTTTAGTGAGCCTCATATAGGGGAGGAATGACCCCTAACTTACCTCTTAGATACAAGAATGTATCCTTAGGTAATGGCTTGGTGAATATGTCAGAAATTTGTTCTTTTGTATGGACATATTCCAATATGATCTCCTTATCCTACACCAATTGTTTGACAAAATGATATTTTATTGTAATGTGCTTGGTTTTTGAATGCATCACTGGATTTTTAGATATGTTGATTGCACTTCTATTGTTACAAAACATAACCACAGGTTCTTTGATCTCCTCCTTCATGCCTTCCAATAATTGTTTGAACCAAACAATATTAGAATAGTTTACTGCTACTGCAACACACTCTACTTCAGCTGTAGATTGGAATGTGCAATTTTTCTTTTTACTTGTTCAAGAAACCAACTTATTTCCAAAAAAGAATGCTCCTCCACTTGTACTCTTTCTATCATCAATGTTTCCTACCCAATTTGCATCAGTAAACACTTTTAGATCTAGATTACCTCCAAATTTGTACCATAATCCATAATCTTTAGTGCCTTTCAAGTATCTCATGATCCTTTTGATTCCCATCATGTGATTTTCTCTTATTTTTGCTAAAAATCTTGCTACAATACCAACTGCAAGATCAATATTTGGCCTTGTATGAACTACATACTACAACTTTCCAATCATATATCTATATAATGTCTGATCTACCTCCTTTGATTCATCATCCTTGGTAAGTTTTAGTCTAGTACACATGGGAGTCCCAACTGGTTTACAATCTTCCATGCCAAACTTTTTGACTATCTCCTTGATGTATTTAGACTGAGTGATGTAGATACCATTCTTACTTTGCTAACTTTGAAGACCAAAAAAGAATTTAATCTCACCAAACATTGACATCTCAAATTCCTTGTTCTTTGAAAACTCTTTGCATAGATCATCATTTCTAGAGAACATACTGTCATCCACATATATTTTTGCCAAAACAATCTTGTTATCTGGTCCTTCCTTGATATACAAGCTACTGTTATCATTAGTTCTCTGAAAACCAATCTAAATAAGATAGTTATGCAATCTTTCATACCATGCGTTAGGGGATTATTTTAGACCATACAATGCTTTGCATAATTTGTAGACCATGTCCTTCTTTTCTAGATCAACAAAATCTTCAAGTTGCTTAATGTAGACTTCTTCATCCAATATACCATTTTCAAATGTTGACTTGACATCCATTTGATATACTTTAAATCCTTTGTATGTAGCATATGCAAGTAAGGTCCTGACACCTTCCAATCTTGCAATAGGAGAAAAAGTCTCTCCATAGTCTATTAATTCTTCTTGAGAGTATCCTTTACATACCAATCTAGCTTTATTTCTTGATACCTTACCATCTTGATTCAACTTATTTCTAAATAACCACTTAGTTCCAATCACATTTTTATCTTTAGGCCTGGGTACAAGAGTCCTATTGGTGTTTTAAAATGGACTAAAACTACTAAGCAACAAAATGCTTTATACCAAGATGATAGTACTCATACAATCTAAAGACTAGCCAATTCTTATTAACAATTGCATGTGCACAGCATTTAGGCCCAACTTCAACAAAACCAAGGGTGGTTTTCTACTCTTTTGGCTCTACAAAACTAGGGTGGGTATACTCAGGGATGATTCAAGACTAGGAAAACTATATGAGGATTATTTTTAGTTTCATTCTAATTCTCGTCTCAAATCCTCAAATACATACACAATTTTTGATAACTTGATAAACACATCCCATATAATAGATATGGCCAAAAATTCTTCTATAGATCTGCAAGTGCTCTCAGCAAAAGTGGCTAACTGAAGCTAAAATATTCCATGCAGACAAGTACTAGCCAACTTTTAAGATCTACAAGAAACAAAAGTAAAATTGATTTAATTATGCATTTTTGACAACCATTTGTGACATACTCCTCTTTCAGCTAGATCAAATTTGATCAATGCCTAATCCATTGGGGCATAGAGTCTACTACAAATTTCTAGATCTAATTTTTTGCCTTACAAAAATTTTTATCAGCAATTCTTATCAGAATTTATCATTCAAAACCCTTTCCACTACTATAGAAACCTTATCACATTCACCAAAGCTTTTACTTAATCCATTGAATTAATAGCAGTGATAAACATATATACAACCTAATTTGATTGCATTCAATTGCATAGGCCTTTACCTATACAACATCAAGATAACCAAGTAACCAAAAGGAGACAAAGTTTAGAAAGAACTGATATGGGGACAGTTCAAAATTTGTATTCATTTTCTTTGAAAATTGTATACAATTTACAATAGACTCAGAATGACCTTCAGAAAGAAACACATCTCATTCTGTATTCATGTATTCTCAAGATCTAATAGAGAAAATACACCACCAACTTTTACTCAATACAATGAACTAAAAAAAAGACTAAGCATATCACTTAGAAAAATAGAATTTGGACCTTTTCTCTAGCCCTGTAATCTCACTTATATACTATGAGATGCAACAAACTTCAGGCTAAGAGAAAATGACAGGTGTCCTTTACAAGGAATATTTACATACACCTATCAAAAAATGAAAAAAATGTGGGTAACAGAAGATATCTAAATCAAAACATTCTTTTAGGTGGGTCAGCTTCTATTACATGTTCTAGTGTTGCTAAGTTGGCTATTGATCTAATTCATCTTCATAAGAAACTACCAAATTAGCCAATGATGAAGCTTGTTCTGACGATGGCACATTAATTTCCACCTATAGGCTTTCACCATCTTTATCTTGTATGGTAGGAACAACTTCTACCTTTTCCTTTTCTTTAGCTGTATTGACATCCTGTGGTCCTGGGTCTACAACTAAAAGTGACAGGTTTTTCTTGTCTTCTTCTTCTAATTGGGTTTGATTAGTGATGGTATCAATTATTTGGACTTCCTCACCCTGCACCTCATCACTGTCAATTTTATCTGCATAAAACTATTCACTAGAAGCCATTTTTTCCATCAACTTGTCAAATAATGTGTCATCTGGCCAAATGAATTAAAAAATATCCTTCTATTTTATTATTATACAATCAGCCTCATTATCAATATCAATGAATTCATATTTTAAAGAATCAGAGAATATTTGGGCTTTCACCATTTCTTCTATTTTGGTGGCCCACTATATCTGCCCTGTTTCATTTATGACTTGATTCATTCTTAAACAAAATAAATCATCAAGTTCCTTTTCTCATTCCTCTTTTCTTTTCAAACTATTTTTCTTATCTAGGGCATGAGGAAATAAATTGAATTTTTGGCTCTTATATTTGTCTAAGTAGCCTATTATTATCTTCTGTAAATGTATCCTTTTGTTATCAAAATCGGCAAAATCAAAAATAATGTCAAAGGTTTTTTCAATCTAATCATGATAATTATTTACAATAGATAAACACAAAAAGGTCACTTCTTTCTCCCTTCTTACCCATTTGTTCACAATAGGCTTTAGAGCCTCATCATTTTCTTTCAACTCCTCCCAGATGTTAATCACCCTGACCCATTGATCATGGATTAGTGGCCATTCAACTTTGTCGCCCATATATGTAATAGATTTTCTTAGTTTATCTTCATACTTAGATTCTAGCTCTATATGTAAGGCCCATAGTTTAGCCTTCTCTTCTTCAAAATCCTCAGCAGTGTAGTACTGTGGCCCTTTGGGTGTATCTGGTATTTCAATGAGGGGGGTAGATTTAAAAGGTTCAATTGGAGGATGAGGGTATGTTATTCTAGGCTTGGTGAATTGTCCCAATAGCTTATTCTCAAGCTCAATTCTCTTTTTTACCTCTGTGTTGTAGGCATCCACCACTATCTCATACTCGCTCTGCAATTCAAACATGACCTGTTCCTCCTTCTTAGCAGTGGCCAAAAGAAACTGGGAAGAATCCACATTCCAATATGCTACTTATAGATGGGAGGTGTCAGCAACCCTTCTTACAAGTATATTGCCCATTAATCCAGACTCATCTGGTTGCAATGATGTGGCTCTAGATCCTTTTTTCAATGACCAACTAAACAATGTAGCTTGACCTTCAATAAATTCAGTTCCTTGGAAATCCTTTTTATTTGGGTCTTGCAATTCTAATTTATTTGAAACAGAATTGAAAATTAAGGCATCTGCAATATCCCAATTTGGCAACAATCGTATGTTAGAAGTCTTTACCATTTGCCTTCCCTCTTCAAGGGTAATTTTCTAGAATTCCTTCATCATTTCTTCTTTAATTTGGTTTTTCATGGAAGTTTCATCCATTCCAGGGTGCTCTATTTTCATCTTTTTACATTTCTCCTCAAAAATATTCATGTTTGTCCTTCATGCAAACTGCTGAAAAGCTCTTGATTTCACAAAACTGTCATCAGTCAAAAATTGATGACTTGCTTGTTCTAATATAGGGTCCAATTCCCTGCCTCTATAATTATCTTATGTTAGATCCAAACTTGGGAGAGGAGGTTCTTGAGGGTTACCTTCATCCAATTCTGCTTGAGGAATAAAAACACCTCCCTGTGATCCCATCTCTTCAACTTGCTCACCTGTGAGCTGTTCTTCTCCAAATCTCAAAGGAGATTGGGTGGGTGAATATTGCTCAACTTGGGGTCTCCCTTCTCTTATTACCTTTTCCCTCTTTGGGCTAGGCTCATTAGGTCTCTCCTCTAGAGCTATACTGGTGGATGCCATCATTTGTTTGCCCTTATCTACAGGAACCCTTTCATTTTGAATTATAGTGTAATGAAACTTTTTCTGTACAATTATTTGACTAGCTCCTATAGTAGGAGTGAAAACTAACCTCTTCATGACTTCTCTGGCCTTATCAGGATAAGAATCAATAAAAAAAAATTTCTTCTCATTCATGGCTTCCATTATTGTAGGGAAGTTACTCATGAGCTTGTTTATTCTGTTACCCTCTGTATTAGCATTATCTAAAGGACTATAATTCAAATCAAAACAATGAATGAATTCTAGGACCTGGGAGTAAACTCTAAATTTTTCTTTTTTAGTTTCTTGTTCCTACAATGAGAATTCATTTCTTATAATTTCCTCTGGGTAATATGAATCATGTTTGACTAGTCCTAGCTTAATCTTATGTCTTAAAACCTGATTGAAAAATTCCTCAGAACCACAAAAACAAGGGTGGGAGACAAACATCATATACTAATCCAAAATTTTGTACAAAAAGAGCCATGATCCTTTGGTAATCACAAACTGATGGGCCACTATGCAAGTAAGGAAAATTGACCCTAGTTGCCTTTTTGATAGGAACATTTCTTCTACTCCTCCTAGTTGCCATAATATTTTTTCCATTCCTACCTTTAGGGGCACTTGGTAAGGCAAGACATGAGGACTCCCTTTAAAACCATAAATTCTAAAAATTATAGAAATAGGGTAAGGAATAACATCTCCCCAATTGTGTGAAACTTTTAAATTATGGGGGCTATCCATAGGCCTGATGAGATTCATGAGTACCTTAGGGATTCTGTGATTGTCACTCAATATGAGACATCTCAATTTAGAAGCAAAATATCTATCAAATCTGACAAAACTGACTTTATTTGCATCCTAGGTCATATCTGCACTCTACAACTGGACTGGCAGTGTTTCCCCATCTTCCTCTCTCTTTAGTTCCATCTCATTACCAAAATCTATCACCCCCTTGAACAAGAACATATGCATTAATAGGGAGTAGTGGCCAAAATTTTTCTCCACTTTGCCTCTCACAATTCCAACTGAACTAATGTGAATTTCTTTAGCTAAGGAGGCAAAAGAAAAAATGACATCTACACCAAAAGAAGCAATTTGAATCATCATATACATAAGATCAATGGGCATGAAATCCTGCTCATCTTCACCAAAAAAATGACACAGGGTCTTATATATCTCTACAGCCCAGGAAGTGGAAAGGCTCTTCTTAAAAGGTTCTTTAGAGGCTATAGTAATTATTGGTAGAGTTCCTATAATACCAATGTGTTCCCTCAGTGCACCTCCCCTAATTACATCTCTCTTTGCTTTGTATTCTTTTTCTAATTCTAGCAAATTGATTGGCACATGGTAATCTGATAATGGTTCTAAGTGAAAAACCTCTGTAATTTATTCAGGGCTAATTGACACTAGAGGAACAACATCATTTCTTCTCACAACCCTAATGGATTGGTCATAGTTCTTGGCAATGTCTTCTAGCAAGTCATAGTCCATGAAAACACTTGGAACTACTAACTTTCCCAAATCAAAATTCAATATATTGGCATGACGGGCAAACAAATTCCTTTTTGAAAACCACTTCTTAAACAAAACAGGGCCAAGTTGATTAGTTACTACATCCCTAACCTAGTTTCCCTTGTCATATAAGCCATCAATAATTTTAAGCCTAGGGTTTAATGAAATTAACCTTTTAACCTGTGCAGACTCTATAGTGGATCCTAGGAGTAACTCTAACAAATCATCGTGGACATTCCTGTCCATATAGTTTACTTACCCAGAGAATGCTTTCTTAGGAGGCATCTTGATTGTAATAATGGGAATTGGAATGTCATAGAGGTTATATGTGAGTACTTACTTGATTTACTAGAATTATCCTTCTTTGAACTTCTGCAGTTGCTTTCGAATAGATATGGGATTGTTTCACATCTTCACCAAGCTTAACACAATGTGATCGACTGGTTCTTATGCTCAGAGAAAATGAAATCTTTTTTGGTGTGGGATTGTAATGAATGAAAATCTTCTAAATTATACTCTATTTTTTCTCACATGAAGCCTCCATTCATCATAAATGTGCAGAATAGAAAAATAGAGTAGCATCACACTTCCTTTTAAATTTGCACCTTTGATTCTTTGAAAATCCTACGATCTAGGAATGACAACTAAGCTAACTTAGTTTCTTATGAACAAATTGGCAGTCAAGCCAATAGAATACCTCCATCTGTACCTTTCCTTCAAGGCTGGTACTTCAAACTAGGCCCACAGATGACCATAGGCATGTGTCATCAACTCACTAACTCGCTATACTTATCTGTCGAGTATCTTTCCATAGCAAGCTAGCGATAACCACTAATCTTGCTTCAATCATATGGCAGATATTTGAAATCACTTTTTAAGGAATCAATGGTGGGCCCCTCACTCGCTAACTCACTATACTTATTCATCGCACATCTCTTCATAGCGAGTTAACGAGCATCGTCGATCCAGACATGATCTTGTGGACAACAATTTATTGCAAAAGTGGTGGGCAATCACTTGCTAACTCACTATACATAACTTTTGAGCACTTCTTCATAGTGAGTTAATGATGGCCTTTGATCCATGCTCAATCTCATGATTAGAAATCTTTATACTTTATACATGGGAAGTGGGTCCATGGTACCGCTATCGCTAAGCTGGCGCCACACGCTAGCACATATATATATTTTCTAATCATCTTATGTCCTGGGCCTCACTATGCTCTTGACTTTTAGGCCAGTTGCTACATCACTACTGGAAAAACACAAAATATCTAGCTAGCGATACAATGACCTCCCGATAAACAATTGTTAGGAAATGTAGCACAACTTGCATAGAAGTAAAGGCTAAATCTACATAAAAATTTTTTAGATTCTCCAAATCACTTCTAGCCATAAAAGAACGCTATGTTTTGCAATGATTGGGCCCTCTCTATGTTGCTACTAGGAAAATAGTGTTATGCTAGCTAGCGATATAGTGACCTTCGATGGATTCTCAATTCCAGTGATAGAAAACAAAACCCACCTTGATTGAAAGACCTGTCAATTAATGTTGGTGTTAGAGAAGGTGGTCGTGCACATTTATAATACTACATGGGAACTTCCATGGTCATATCAACCTTTAAAAAGAAAACTTCCTTTTTCAAGAATTCAAGCATTCGTTATGTCATGATTGGCAACTCGCATGGATTTTTTGATAGTGACTTAGCGAATTGTTGAAGAAACTTGGACGCCAGTGATATCCTTCACAGTTTTCTTCAAGTGCTTTCATTTGTAAAAATGACAAACTTGGGAAACAACATGTGCCAAAATTTACCTTATGTCAACACAATTCTCAAAGCTAGATTTCTCTTTTCAGTATCATAGATATGTGCCAACAGCTCGCTAACTCGCTATGCATAACAATCGAGCATTTTTCCATAGCAAGTTAACAATGACTATAGATTCAAAGAAAATTCAATGGTGGGGTAAAACTTATTTCACAAGGATTGAATCAATGATTTCAACATGGTTAGGAAAGGAATATTCACAGGAAAAAATTTAAATGGAATGGAACATAGGGATTAACAAAAAAGATGACTTAGTTAGAATCCTATTCATCATTAATGGATCCCAATCTGAAATATTTTTTTACCTGGATAATGTAATCTTATTATGCAAAAATTCAAACCAATGGTGGCTCTATCTGGGGACATTGAATGCTCTGGATTCAAGTGAGGGCTCAGAATTTTTGGGAGAAGTAGACCACATACAGGCTCTCAATCGATCAACCACTTATCAATGGAACAACACACAGGAAAACTATGCACAAGAACTATACATAGAAAAAAGGATTTTACAAATATATACAAGAAAACCCTAAACTACTATTCATGGAAATAATAAGTATTTTTTAGGAAAAATACCTCTTCAAGAATTGCCCATGAATTGGCAGTTCAAGAATATTGTTTGACAAATCTTTGAGTATATAAGAATCCTCACCCCAAGTAGTTTCAACCAAATAAGGGCCTAACCAGATAGGATCAAATTTTCCATGTTTCCCTTTATCTTCAATTTTGGCATTCCACATTAAGACTAGATCTCTATCTTCAAACTTTTTGCTTACTGTTCTTCTATCATAGAGTGTCTTAACTTGCAGTTGCAACTTTTGGTTCTTAAGAGAAGCTTCTCTTCTGGTTTCCATCAGTCCTACCAGTTCATTCATCCTTTCTTGCATTTCATATGTAGTATCTTGATCATATAACTAAATGTAATTGTAGAGTCCTATCAAGTTGTTGTGAGGCATTCGTGCTTGAATTCCATACACTATATCAAATAGAACTACACCAATGGCTTTCTTCACAGTTACCTTGTTAGCCCATATTGCTAACTATAGCTCAAAACCCCATGCTTTCTTATTATCATCCAAGGTTCTTTTAATGATTTTTAATAGGCTTTGATTGGTGGATTTATCTTGTCCATTTCCTTGTGGATGATAAGGAGAGGATGATGACCTTGTTATTCCATATTTATCACAATATTTAATGAATTCCTTAGACCTAAAGAACATAGCATTGTCTGTTACAATTTTTTGAGGACAACCAAATCTAGAAATAATATTATTCAGTAAGAAATTATTGACAACTTTACTTGTTGCATTTCTTATGGGGATAGCCTCTACCCACTTTGTAAAGTAGTCAGTAGCCACCATAATCCAAGAGTAGCCAGTGCTAGACTTGGGGAAAATCTCTCCTATGAAATCCAGACCCCACTATTGAAAGGGTGCTTGAACCTCCACTAGCTTCAATGGAGTATTACCTAAGAACTTCAGTTTTCTAGCAAACCTCTGACAAGGGTCACATTTCCTAATCATAATTTGGGCATCCTTGAAAAGGGAGGGCCACCAAAATCTAGCCCTCATCACTTCATGTACAGTGGTCTTGGCCATATAGTGCCCTCCACACACTCCAACATGCATTTCCTCCAAGACTTCTTTTGCTTTTTCTTGATCAACACACTTCAACAATACCCCTTCAAAGTTTCTCCACCAAAAATTGTCTTGGACAATTATGTATCTAATGGCTTGTAATTTAATACTCCTCCTTTCATTTTCAGGCAAATGGGGAGGAGCTTCCATATGTTGCAGGTAATATATAACATTGGTGTACCAATTACAATGATCCATGTCACATAAGCCAGGTCTGAAGTCATCAACTACCACATTTATCTAATTTGCATCTAAATTAGATTCAGCCATGAGTTTAGCCAAACCTTGACCTCTTACCAACTTATTTATCTGCATTTCAATATTAAACTCTTAGATCCTGTTGATCCATCTACACCTTCTGCCTGATACTTCCTGTTGAGAAAATATATCTTTCACTGTAGCACTAGGTGCAAAGGCAATGATAGTAGCACCTACTAGGTAGCATCTAAAAGCCTTTACAAACTTTACTAAAGCATATGCCTATTTTTCATTCATCTCATATTTCAATTCAGCAAGCTATAGTGACTTACTAAAAAAGGCAATGGGCTATTCATATCCTTCTTCATTTTTATGCAACAAGACTACAGCTACAGTGTGGAAGGATGCAAAAGAAAAATATGAATGAGTTTTGAATAATTTGGAGTTCTCAGTACTGTAGCATTTTTTATTGATATTTTAATATCTTTGAATTCTTTTGAAGGCTCACCATTCCAATCTATAGTGGCTCCCTTCTTGAGCATCTTTGAGATAGGTCTACTGATTTCAGAAAAATTGGTAACAAACCTTCTAAGAAAATTGACTTGGCCAAAGAAGGATTGAATTCCTTTTACATTTTTTGGCTTGGGGACTTTATCAATAGTTGCTACTCTCTCAGGGTCTATTTTCACCCCATCCTTAGACACTATATGTCCTAGTAATTTGCCTTCTATGACCCCGAATGTGCATTTCTTTGGGTTCAAGGATACTCCATATTCCAGAGCTTTGATAAAGATTTTTTCCAAATGTCTGTAGTGATCCTCAACCTTCTTAGAATATTCTATAAGATCATCCTGGCATACAACCATAAATTTGTCAATATAATCATGAAATGCCACATCCATGGCTCTTTGGAAAGTAACCCCTGCATTAATAAGGCCAAATAGCATCCTTACATATACATATGTTCCCCATGGAGTTGTGAAGGTTGTCTTGAATTGTTCACTTTCCTTTACCAAAACTTGATTATATCTAGAGAAACCATCCATCATTGACATTAGTTTAGAACCAGTCACTTACTGCAACATGGCTTCCATATTGGGTAATCTATAAGTGTCCTTCAAAGATGCAATGTTCATATTCCTAAAATCTATGCATAACCTTATATCCCCATTCTTCTTTCTGAGAGGTACCAAATTGGAAACCCAAGTGGAATGCCTAATTGGTTTGATTATCCCCCCATCCCTTAGTTTCATCAAATCTTCTTGCATTTTGGGAGTTAGGGTAGGGTTTACTGGTCTCTGTTTCTGTCTAAAAGGTTTTACATTATCTTTTAAGGGTATGACATGCTGGAACAAATCTTCCCTAAAAGCTTTAAGGTCATCATATGACCATGCGAAAACATGTATATACTTTCTAAGCAAGTCAGTCAATATGTTTTTTATTTTAGCATGCAGATTTTGGCCAATATAAACCCTTTTGGGAGCTTCATCAGTACCGAGGTTTATTTCTTCTAATTCCTAAGGCTTAGGGTCCTTAACTCCTGGTTTTACTCTGTCTTGGTTATCAAAAATGTTTTCCAAGACCACTAATCCCTTAGG